>CM022392.1:21286139-21856377 GCA_011833715.1 Carcinoscorpius rotundicauda | reverse complement strand
AACATGCAATATTTCATACCTTAAAAGAACGCTTGGTTTGTTTATGAAAATACTCGATTGCAATGAATTTTTTGGATGTGGTGTAAAAAAGTAGTTACTGGTCTTTGTACAGAAAGTAATTGTTATTATTTCATTGGAAATAGTGAAGGCAGAATAAAAAGAAATAGAGATATTTCATTTTGCTTCATATATATTTCTTACGAAAAGGTATGTTTTCTAGTGTTTTGGTAACAACATTTCATGTTTATTTATGCTAAATATACACGTTAGTATGAGTAAAACAGAATTGTTGTTTTTTTATTTCTCAGATTCTGTTTGCAGCTCATATGGAACGCGTCTATTCATTACTTTGTCAAATTTATACTCACAGAACCAGATTACTTTCTTGTGGCAAGTCAAATGGACACAACATAACCATAGAAAACACTAAAATACTAAATAAAGAAACAAACATAAACAAACGAAAAATTAAAGAAGCCTTACTTATACAACAACTTAAACCCAAAATAAACCAATATGAAGGAACGCCATTATACCTATATTAATATTATAGATTATTATATATTCAAACATCTAACCGCGCCCTCTACATTGCTACACTCAGTTATACAACCCCTTCCAAACATGTGGTCAGCTTCCGGTCAGTTACCTCTTTCTTTGTGAACCTGACGATGACCGAAGAAGGTCGAAAAGTTGTTCGCTCTTCTATTTAAAATATTTTGTGAACCCAAAACGAGCCGTCTTTGCATATAGAACTCTTAAATTGTTCAAGATGTGAAATCATCGAAGGAGAATAAAATAGCATCTGCTTTATCTCCTGTTTAAGAAATATCACAAGAATCTCACGGAAATAGGCTTGGAGATACTTGTGGGAAAGAAGAAGCAGTTGGTACGGACTCAAAATTGTGCCGGTAAACATCTAATGGACAAAATACGTTGGTAATACCGTTTACGGCACCGTCATTCTTATTTTCCTCTGCAGAAGAAAGGCCCACCTTTTTATAACCCTTTGAGTATATGGGTTCACTCCTTTTGTATCAAGAAGTTTTGAACTTACGCGTTTTTCTGACAACATGAATAGATAGTGTAATTTAAGAGAAAATTGGTTCCTTTTCACAAGGATACATAACTATCTTTTTCAACGCAAAATATGCGTATATTTACATCATAAAATGTGTTGTGATTGGGACTTAAATTTTCTAACAGGAGATACCTATCGTACTTAATAGCATATTTAAACTGGTGGGTATCCCCTAATGCTAATGTAATTAGACAAATTCGTCCAAAAGTTCCAAGAAAAAGTGCGTAATGACAAATTATTTCCGTCTTGAGAAGCAATAAACCCCACAAACACAAACTATTCCCACGACATATAATTTCAACTGTTGTGTATCTTACGAATATGAAAAAAGAATGGGTTTTAATATCATTCCATAAATTGATATGTCATATAAGTCGCCAATAAAAGTTGTAATGGGTACCTGTACAGTCAGATTGTTGTAGCATTGCCATGTTGAACTGTTATTATCATACAGTAGTTGGCTTATGGAACCAGTAAGGTATTCGTGTATTTTTGAAAATAAAAGCTTTAGGTCAAAGTGTTTTTGAAATGGAAGTTATACTGAATATATCCTATAAAGATCTACAGTCGTCGTTTGAGCATTATCGGACTTGTCAAGTTTAACTAACGAGGTATGAGGTTTCAAAATTGCTTCTGTATAACATATTTGACACCTTTGTATGAATTACACTTTTCACACAAACAGAACACTTTCTGCATATATTTCAAATATATTTAATTCCTTCGATATTTATAAAATTCTCTGCATGCCTTGTAACTTACATAAAAGCAACGAGTGATTTTGATTAATAATATTTGTCCTTTCCACTAAAAGTAGCATTTATTTAAAATGAATATTTTTATGAGAAAATGATCAGTTGATAAATAAAAGAAAGATTAAAAGTTAAGTACTCATAAATATATAAATTACGAAAATAAAGTAATATAAGTTCCAAACTGAAGAGGATATTAAACCAAGTGTATGCTGAATTTGGATTTATGACGCTCCCATAAAGGAACTTTTATTTTAGTTTATACCAAATTCCCTTAAACTGTTTCTTTTATTCAATAAAAGTATCTCGTAGCCTTGATATGTGTTTTATATGGTAAGCTTATTTTGGTTATTTATTACAGGTGTTCGCATATGTTTGTCTTTTCTTGTCACTCTATTGAGAGAATAGATGGTAAAGCAATAATTTTATTTGTAATTTTGTTAAAAAGATAAAATAAAACAGTTAGTATTCAGTTCTTTCATCTTCTAAAAAGTACATTGTATCTTTAACATAAAAAAATAATATTTTGCAACTTTATTTTGCTTATTAGTTTATTTTTTTCAACATGTTGATTCAGAAAGTGTAGACGGGATAAAAGTAAGGAAGCTCCCAGCAAATTTAAGATATTTAAATTGACCGATATGACGAATAATGACTGATATTCTAAAATATTATAGAAAATCAAGGAAGTTGGTCAAACTGGAAGTTTGGACATAAAAAGGGAATATTTAAAGAAACGTTTGGTTGAAAATGTAAAACTAACAGTGAATAATTCTTGAGAAACGTAAACAGTATAGAAAATCCTGGGATATGGGTTGAACCTTTAAGGGATAATTAAGGAAGTTTCGTATTTGGTGATCATGTAAAGGCTAAATTATTTATGTCGGATTCTCTTCGGTTTTTACTCATAAAAATTGAAGCAATGTATCATTATTTGACAGTTGATAGACGGAAACAAGATGATCAAATTATTTTTTAAGTGTTTGTGTTTATAGCAAAGCCACAAAGGGCTATATACTCAGCCCATCGTGGGGAAATACAATCGCTGATTTTAGCGTTTTAAATCCGGAGACATACCGCTGTACTAGCAGGAGTTGTTTTTCTTTTAAGAAATAAAAAAAACTTTAAAGAAATATCAAACTTCTTGGCCAAATTATATTTACACAAGAGTTTTAATGGAGCTTAAGAGAGGGATATCTGAACAACTTGGAACTAGTTTTTGGAAGTCTTTTAATAATAGGCATGAGCCAAAAGATTGAAAAGTAGCTAATACTCGATTTATTTTCAAAGGAGATGATAAAAATTGTCTTTGTACTCTACATCCTGTTATTACTTGTGTAGTTGTGGGAAAAAGTTTGGAAATCTCGATAAGATATGTTTTAAAAAGTAATTTAGAAAACCTTCGTATTGTGTTAGAAAGTCAATATGATATCTTAAAGGAAAAATGTTATCTTTCTAATAAAACAAGTTTGTTTGTTTTTGAATTTCGCACAAAGCTACTCGAGTGCTCTCTGTGCTAGCCATCCCTAATTTAGCAATGTAAGACTATAGGGAAGGCAGCTAGTCATCACCACCCACCGCCAATTCTTGGGCTACTTTTTTACCAACGAATAGTGGGATTGACCGTAACGTTATAATGGCCCAACGGATGGAAGTGCGAGCATGTTTGGCGCCACAAGTAAAATATGAAACTTTCTTGAATTACTTTATAAAACATATTACTTTTAAAAATCTTTTAAAATTCTTTGAAATGATTGTTGTTTACATAGATGAAGGTAAGGGTTAGATTTTGTTTATCTAGGTTTTCAGAAAGCATTTGACAAGGTACTGCATAGAGAACTTGTAAAAAATGATCTATCGGTGTGACTAATAGATCGTAATTTGAAAAAAGAAAAGAGGTTAGATGAAGGAAAGTTATTATTAATGAAGCTCAGTCAGATTAGATTAATTTCTCAAGTTGAATACCTCAGTGCTAACTCTTAGTACCTATGCTCTTTTTCTTTTACATCAGTAACATAAACGAAATAACGATAAATAAGTTACATTTGCTGATAATATTAAAATATTGGATGTTGTTCGTTGTCAGAAGAATGCTTACATCTTACAAACGGCTTGTTTGCTTGTTTGTTTAGAATTTCGTTCAAAGGTACGCAATGGACTATCTGTGTTCTTCCCACCACGGGTATTGAAACTCGGTTTTTAGAAGTGTGGGCCACTGGAGAGCTTGTAAACGAATTGACAGATCTTGCTGAGTGATGCGAATGATGGCTAACATCTTTTGTATAATTAAAGCAAAATAAAAACTGTACAATTAGATTATGCGTTTTAATTTAGCTTTAACGACATATTTTGAAATCGAGAATGAATATCGTTATGGTTTCAAATGATATGAAATATTATTTTTTGTAGGTCTGACATTACTTCTCTAAAACCTGTAAAAGTGGTGTCGGATCCACCTGCATTACTTTCAGCTTATTTAACCAAGGACCTTTTGGAAATTCATATAAATTTTAAAAGCAGCATACAACCTATAAACAACAATTGTTCTTTTGTATTGGATGAATCTACCCTACTGGAATATAGTTTAAAAGGTGAGTATAACAGTTTGTTATATATTTTAAATAGGTCGTTTTATTTAATTGTTCCACATACATGGATTTGATTCACTATTTAATAATTATTATATGAATAAGAGTATTAATATATAAATAATATAAGAGGTAAATCTTTATTTTTCTTTGTGGTACTTCCATGTGTGTTTGTCTTTTGACTGATGAAGAATTTTAGAAAAAATAAAATAGTTAGATAAGTTAAAGAGCAAGAATTTTTAAACGGAAAAATTACCTAAAGTAACATCGAAGAAAATAAGTTTTTAATGTAGTTGTATCCTCTGATAGGTAAAAACATTTCGTTTGTCTGTTTTTGTAAAAATAAAAATAAATAAAGTTCGATATATATCAGCCACACGAAGTAAATGTTGTGGATTGAAGTTACAAGTACTTTATAAAGTTAATTTTTGTCTCGTCTCTTTCAAAACATAGAAACTCATTCTACTGTTATATAATGATTATTAGCACTCATAAAACAATTAATTATTTTTCACAAATTATAGTCTGAAAATGTATGTGTGAAACGTCTGTATGTAAAATGACTACACGATACGTAGATTCTAAATGAAATTTTTGTTTTGCTATAAACAATGATCCGGTCACTCCGTGTTATAAATAAAGCACACTTACTCTGGACTCAACATCAGAGACAAAGTAAATTACTCATGTGGGCTGAATAGTGATGCAGAGTAATACACACATTGCATAATTACTTTTGTACTTTGAATTCAAAATACTCAAAAAAATTTATACTCACAGAACCAGATTACTTTCTTGAATATGACGATACTGATGAATCAGAAAATGGTGTTCTAACACTTATTGGTAAAATGAAAATAGATTTGGTGTTTAATTTTGTACAATTACAGATTTGTTGGACGAGGTAAAAAATATGTATAATTATAAAATTAAAAGGATGGTCAACATTCTAATCTTATAGACCTAATTATTTTCCACTGTCAAGAATGTCTCCTCGAGAAGAGCAGATATATTATTCAACACTTTTCTTTGACATTATTTCTTTTATATTGTGTAATATACTTGTACTAATTCAAAACCATTTGTTTATTTTTAACTAATAATTGATTTCAGCTTCAAATATTTGATCAAAATTTGTATATAATACAGATTATCATATTCGAAAAAAAGACCCAAGGTGTTGGTATAATATTCATTTTGACCACACATTTACGTACGTGACGTACTTTGTCTGAAATGCCAATAAACATGTTATCAGTATCGATATCACTTTAAAAGAAAAGGATAATAATAATATGCAGAGTAAAATGAAAAATAATAATATATATTAAAACTTGGCTCTGTTAAGCATTAAAATGGTCTCTTTGTAACACTACGTTTTAAAAAAACCTGACTTAGATCTGGATTAAGTATCATTCGACTCGGTAAGTATCTTATGTTTAAATACTGAAGCACCCATAGTCGGGTATGTATAATATGCAATCGGGATGAAAAGGACCAGTAAAACACGTGTATTAGAAAATTGTGAGCAGCTATAGTTTCTAGTATAGAATCATTCAAATACACAGACTTGAGTAAAGGATAAACTAGAAACTGAAAAAAATTCTGGGCAAAGTTGGGGCTATAAAATATCAAATAATATTTGCTGTACACCAAGATGTAGAAAAAAGAAACGGATAGTTTACGGTCCCTGTGTTCATAAATTTTTACACATATTTGCGGAATGAAGTGTTAAGAGAAAGAACCTGAGACAGTATTTCTCGTGACTCAGAACAGCTTCTTCGTAAAGTTCTAACTAGATTGTAAATTCTACTGGTAAGCGAATACCTATGAAATAAAATAAAGATGTACCAAACCACAAAAAATTCCTCTTGTTTATCCACTTATTTCACTTAAATCATTTTACATCTGCAATTCAACAAGCATCGTATTTTGCAAATTACGTGAAATAGGGGTTTTAATGAACACATCTCATCTTAATTTCATGATGATTTAAATGTCAGAGGTAAGATTGTAAAGAATCTACTCTGATATCGTAATCTTCCCATTATGAATGTTGAATCTTGAAATAATACATCCTCTGAAAAAAAGCTTTGTAATTTCCTTGAAAAATGTGCAAGTCAGTATGACAATGCCTAGTCAGTATGGTAAGAATTAAGTGTGGCACAAGGAAATTAAAAGTAATTTTTAAAGTCATGATTATATTCGTAACTAGTGGTGTATCAAATACGGTATATGTTGAGAAAGTAAGCAGGAGTTTTCTGTTGATAGGAGTGAACACAGTGTTGAGAAAACAGGTACATTATCTTTGGGTTTAGATATTTTAAGGTTCTGTTTCAGGCAAGTCAATATATCTAACTTAACATGCAATATTTCATACCTTAAAAGAACGCTTGGTTTGTTTATGAAAATACTCGATTGCAATGAATTTTTTGGATGTGGTGTAAAAAAGTAGTTACTGGTCTTTGTACAGAAAGTAATTGTTATTATTTCATTGCAAATAGTGAAGGCAGAATAAAAAGAAATAGAGATATTTCATTTTGCTTCATATATATTTCTTACGAAAAGGTATGTTTTCTAGTGTTTTGGTAACAACATTTCATGTTTATTTATGCTAAATATACACGTTAGTATGAGTAAAACAGAATTGTTGTTTTTTTATTTCTCAGATTCTGTTTGCAGCTCATATGGAACGCGTCTATTCATTACTTTGTCAACTCAGGCTCATCTCTCGAGAACTATGAATTTCGCATTTGCGAAAAACAATGAAATACGAAGCATGTGTTGCCATGGTAAACTGCATGGTTGTGTTGAAGGAAATATAACAGTATCACTTTTACAAACGGTAATACATTTAACATTTACAGATATGTAAATCTCTATTAATTAAGGACATATGTGAGATTTGCCCCCAAAAAGAATAAAAGCAATAAAAATATAAATACATATTTACATTTTTTCTAAGATATATATTTCTACTACAACGACTTTCTCTTCTCCACCAAAACCACTAGTATCCTCACCCTCTTAAGTAATATTTATGTACACTTATAAGTATTATCAATAATGTTCTACGTCTGCGTTTCATGAAATACTGACTTAAGTGTTTAAATCTATACGTCACTCCACGGGTCTAAAATAGTTTCGTAGAAAAACGAGTGTTCTCCATCACCTGAGTGGTTAGTACTTTAAATTTTTTTTCAGTGTTTATCAAATATTCATGTAACAATAATCTTGGTTCAATAGTTCTTCTTCTTTGATAGCAAATACGTGCTTGCTATTAAGTTATTAAGAATAAAAAAAATATTAAAAGACGATAAATATTTGAAAATGATAAAATTTTTCTGAAATCCTTCTATTCACATACAGAATTCCTATATTGTCGCTAGCTTTGGTTTTGTATCAGATTTTGCATAACCCAGGAACTAAGGACCACTGTTTAGTGCAGTATTATTAATATTTCAATTAACAGATAAGAACGCCAGTGAACAAAACCTATTTTAGTAGAATATTTCAGATGGAAATATTTAATTTTTTCTTCAGATAAAACCATCGTTTTATCTTGTGGGACCTACTCATATATGTATAGGAAATGTGATTGTTAATATTGTGAACGTTGTCGGAGCTGGACCCTTTGGACTCGAATATGTTTGGAATATTTCACCAAGTTTTAAAATTAATGGTGAGTTAACACTTATCTTTACATTGGTTTTTATAGATAACTGTTGTATACACTTTATCAGCATAATTTTGTTTTGCAACTGCTCAATTTGGTTTTTTAGCACACCTACCTAATACCAAAAAAATATGCAATAGCTTTTCTTGAAAAAAATCAATGAGGTAAAGGTACACGTTCACCTTTGATACTACAATACAACAATATATCGTAATTTGTGATCAATGTGAAGAAATATATTGAAACAGTAATCAGACTCCATCAGTTCATGTCTAATAATGGCTACTTCAGAGTACTGAGGTTAAGACAACACAATTATATCTCAGAGGACAAGGAAGTAATTAATCAATCAACAGAATAACAACATAATGACTTTTATTTGATTTTATTGCATAAAAGCAATTTAAAAAGTGATTATTTATATTCGTCATAATACATCAGTGTTCGTGTTATTGTATTTTACTCTTATTAAAACAAATATCTTATATAAATTATGTTTAGATCTCTTTTCTGTTAGTTTTATCCCAGCCGCATTGAAAAGCTCTTAGTTGAGAGATAAGTTTTGTTAGCAATGAATATGACGAATGTAAGGTAGGTGTTATTTTGTGTTTTTGTTCATTGTACGCAAAGCTATATCACGATTATCTGCATTATCCATCTCTAATTTAGCAGCGTAATGTTAGATGGAAAGCAGATATCCATCACTACCCACTGCCAACTTCTAGACTAGTCTTTTGCCAACGACTAGTGAGATTGACCGTCACATAATAACGTACCCACGGCTGAGAAAAAGAGCGTATGTGGCGTGACGAAGATTAGACACCTTGACCCTGAAGATTATGATTCCTTCGCCATAACCATCCGGCACGGTTTAAATATTTACCACAATGCTATTTTATATAAACGCACAAGCTTAAATCCAGTATTTATGAATGCATCTTTTTATACTGCATTAAGGATAATCTTATACAAGCTACTTCGAATATATATATTGTTACATAGTATTTATATATTTTGTGGTGTAATTTATAGGAATGAAAACTGTATACTTACTTATACGGTCATAAGTACATCTTTACAACCAACATAAGATTTGGTATGTAAATATATATATACATGTGTGTATTAAATCGGTATTTCTTGTTTGAGTTCAAGTCACGCGGATTTTAGATTTTCATAGATTCCTGTTAAATTACGTCGACTTAACATATGAAATATAAAACTTTGAGAAATCTATAAAGGAAATTTGAAATAAATAATCACATATAATTGGTGTACTTTAAAATTCTCGCAAAATTATATGACAACACAGAGTAACGCATGATTTTTTTTTACCTTACACAATACACTTATGTACTTCGACTGAGCCAAAATAAAGCTTTTCAACGATGTTTATCGTCCGTTTATTATTACTGGTAACAAGTGAAAATACCTTTGTCTCTTTGATAAACCACGGCTGATAGCCCAGGAAACAAAATAGAAGGGATAAGAGGATTAAAATGAGAACCAATTTTTAAAGCGACACCTGACTACCGGTTCAGAAAATAACTAACTCAAATTATAATGTAAACTGGTTTAAAAGGCGGTTTGTGTACAAACTTTCGTTTATTAATAATTAGACTTTTACAGGGAGTTGTGATAAATTAGTTTCATTTGATTCTCTAACAGTAAAATAAAATATAAAGTTAAATGTTTGACATAGCAATTGAGTGTTCCGGGTTGTTTGATATTTATCACTTTAAATGTTTTCCAAATAAGTTATATATAGATATAATCAAACACGTTTTTATGAGCAGTAAAGCATAATATAGCACAACATGTCAAATTTTTATCTATTTTTTCATATGTAGCTTAAGCACTCTGTATTTTTTCAATGTAAAATAATATAAAGTTTGAATTATACATTTGGTACTTATGAAAATAATAACTTTGAGAATAAACAGGAAATACAAAAGACCATGCACAAATCCCGTAATTTATAACGTTACAAATTGTAGTTCATTATCTACAGTGGAAACAGCACAGATAGAACCTGATGCATCCTGGTTAGTTTGGAAACCGGTTGCATTGGTAGTGAAAGAAACGTCATCACATAAGCTTGCCGGAACGTTGCACATTTATAACTAATCATTCAACCCACTTTTCTCGTAAAAAAATTGGTTCTCCATCATTATAATTGAGCAACTTTCTGCTTAACAGTAAACAAATAAATTTTACTCATTGTTCTTTACTTTTAACATTGAAAAATTCCTCTCAGTCTGTTATGGCTTTGCTATAAGAAAACACACATTTTAAAAAGTCAGGTAGGACGAAACAAAAACAACATATACATATTAAATGCATATAAACACACGTCCATATGCAGTAATGGACTAATGTGTTTCACTTAGATATCACTCCTTATCGAAATACTTTTGTTCCCATGTACATCAAAGAAGTAAATTGAAACATATGGTAACACAACTGTGTTTTGAGTGATTCATGAATATAACACAGCGTTCAAAACTGTGAAACTTCAATTAAATAGTTATTTGTTAATCTTGTGGAGCTTCTGTCAAAGTGTTGAAACCATAAATTAATAAAATAATAGTATAACATAAGTAAGAGCTTTAATTACTGAAAATTTCCAATGTGCGTAAAGAAATGAATAGATAACAATAATAACAAAAATATAATTTTTGAGTGAAATATTTAGATATTTTTCAAATATTACAAGGATTATGTATAATTTTAGACAGATCTAAAACTGTACTGTTATTTGTATAAATTTTTCAAAGAATTTATATTTTGTTATATGCTGTTTTTTTTAATGAAGCTGGGGTACTTGTAATATTGTTGGTCTTGTTTTAGCAACAGTTGAAGCAGTCACTGAAAATAACCTGGAGTTCTCGTTTGCTTCTGAAGAAGTAAGTTTGTGATGGGTGTAGAAGATGTGTAGGTTTATTCATTATTACTACTGTTCGTTTCTTATGTCATATGATCAAAAGCTTAGTATATCATACGAGTAAAAAAATCACCACATTCATAAGACATGGTCTTTTGTTTGTACGTTTTGAAATTGGCGCAAAGCTACACGTGGACAACCTGCGCTAGCCGTCCCTAATTTAGCAGTGCTAGTCTTTAGGGAAGGCAGCTCGTCATCATCACCCACTACCGACTCATGAGCTACTCTTTTATCAGTTAATAGTGGGATTGGCAGATAATTGTTACGCTACCACGGCTGATAAGGCGAGCATGTTTGGTGTGACACAGGCTAAGCATTACTTAGCGATCAGTGTACCTTGCTTTTGGTTGAACAAGTTAAAATTTAAAACAGAATACGTTCGTATAATGATGTATTTTAAGTCGATCGAGATGTTCTGTCCAAAGAGCGAGAGAAAGCCATTCTGATAGTTATAGCTGCTGATTAATTGCCGTCAATTGAGAAGATTTCAAACTTAAGAACAGCTGATAGTTAATTGAAATTTCATTTTCTTTTTTACATTTACATAATAACATTTTTTTCTTCTGCTTATTCGATAAATTCACCATATTCATAACATATCTCACTAATCTCAAAAACTTCATCCATGTCTCAAAAGTTTTAGGTTTATAATTTGTTTTAATTTTTTTAAATAATATTATGTTCTACAAAACAGAATATGTTTCCAAAATATTGGAACAACTGAACTGTTCTTTTTTAAATTTTACATAATTTTACAGTTAGTTTACTGAAGGTAGCTCGCAAAAGCTTTTTCTCGACATTTGAAGTACTTTTCTTCTTTTTTTAAATTCTTCTTATGACACAATGGTATGTCTTAGGTCTTAGAAATTGGAAACCAAGGTTTGATACTCGTGGTAGGCAGAGAACACATGGCACATTGTGTAGCTTTTTGCTTAATTTTAATCAAAATTTATCTAAAGCAGCTCGAGAGCTATATGTGATAGCAGTCCCTAATATAGAAATGTATACTATAGGGAAAGCAGTTAGTTGTACCCACACACTGCCAACTCTTGAGGTTGTCTTTTACCAACAAATAGTGGGATTTTCCGTCACATTATAACGCACCCACGTCTGAAATGGCTAGCAAATTTGGGGTAATGGGGATTACAACTCGCAACCCTCAGATTATGAGTCGAGTGCCTTTACCAACACTGGCTATGCCGGGCCCATAGAATGACTCTGAGTTTTTCAAGAACCAAGCTTTTATCTCATAGCGTAGTCATATATGGAGAATTTGAGATATAATTACTGTTTTAGATTCGGAAGGAAATTTTTTTCAGTAAATGTATTTCATCATACCTAAGGGCTCATTGATTAATTTAAGCAAATTATGCTAAAATAATTTCAGTTTGGAGATAAGCTAGTAGAGATCCTGAGAAGTAATAATATATTGAAGTGTGTACGCGCGCCCCAATCTTGGAATTGATTGCCACAAAAATATGGCAAATAAAAAGAGAAAAATAGGTACCATAGGTTAATTGACCATAATCCTACTTAAAAGAATTTCAAATTTTGCAACTACTTAGAATTGTCTTGTGTTTGTGAATTTATCTCTTTGCAGATTTTGTACAAAGCAATTGGTCCTGAAGACCATTCATATTTTCCGTTCCGGTACGATATAGTGTCATTTTCCTATGTTTTACACCTCATATACCACTTGTTTTATTGTTAAAGTGAAGGAACATCTTTTGATTAGTTAAGTGATCTGCATTGTGCCTCAAGTGGCAAATGGTACAAAAAATGATCAGTCACGCTATAACACAGTCATAAAAGAAACAAATAGGTAAGTTTTAGGAATCTTAAATTCTCGTGATCAGATCTATTTGGTTTTGAATATGCTTTATTCTTTGGTAATTTATTTACAGAGAAGTAAAATTTAAAGTCCTACATATAAATCCAGAAAAAAGTTTAGTGTCCATACAAGTCTTCATACTGTTGTGTAATAAATAAATATTATATTACTAAACGTTAAACGTCTATTTTCTTTACTGGTTATTTATTTTAAGTCAGTTAAGGAGTTAATGAGTTTGAAAGTCATTGTGCTAAAAATTGCTCATTGATCTTACTGATATCAACAGTCGTAATCTCTACTTCTGTGAAAATCAGTTTATCTGAGAATACAAGGAACTTTTATTGCCATGACCAGAAGATATACATGTATTGTAAAATTCTGTCTTTATTAACGCATGTAACAGGCCATGCTTGGAAAGTTGTGTTGATAATAGATTAAAGTAATAAATTGACAGGAATAATGGCTTGTTTGAACTACAGAAATACTAAAAACAGTCAAGAGAGGAAGTTTACAGGGTTTGGGGGCAAATGAAGTTATGCCAACGGAAGGTCATCATTACGGATATGTCGAGTTTGTGATTACTTGAGCAGGTCGACATAGTAGTTGCTAACATGAGTGCGTAATACGAAACCACAAAATGACAGCCGTCAGGAACTGAACATGCCACTGATATATAATCTATACTAGTTAGGGCCATTTTCCAGCAGGGCAGACAGTGAGTACCCATGGTCATATGCTCCAAGAGTCATTATGTCGAGAAACATGTCATTGAAAACAAGAATGTTTCTTTGATTTCTGAGTGATCACGTTAATTTATATGTGAGTGGGATATGAGCCTTAAATGTTTCGTTTACCTTTTGATTTTATTCTCAAGTTAGTGCAATCATTCGGTTTAAATACCATTTACTTAAACAGTATCAGTAGAGTTTCACAAAAAAGCATATTTACAAGATGCTCAAACATTAACAGTTAGGAAGATTTGAAGAAACAAGAAATAAAAAAGTATATTTATTTGCTTTTCAAGCTATCAGGGGATAGACAATGTACAGTGTATATATTACATTGAGTAATTTCCCACCCTATTATCAGTCAGTATGAAAACATGTTTACAAATTCTTTGAATAAAAGAGTTGTGTTATCCTTACTTTTCTGGTACTCAGTGAATTTTTTCATATAAGATATCATATGACATTTGAAAAGAATATTTACATATAAAATAACACCTGTACGCACGAAATAGTTTCTAACTACTTAGGAAGTATAACAAATCGATGAGTTTTGTGAGAGTTGTGTAAAATAATAGAGAAAAAGTATTATATCTCAATGGTATGAATTAATGAATATGATGTAAAAGCAGAAAAGTATTATTGAAAGATACATGTATGTACCCGCTATTTCCAGAAAGAAAACAATATTTCTGTTTTTGTACTGAAAAATCCAAGTATAAGTGAATTATCGTATAAGGGATAATAAAACATGAGTACACTACGAAAGAGAAGAAGAAGGAAAGAAGTTGTACTTTATTTTATTTATAAAGAAATATTTCAATCGGATCGAGTGAAAATAATTTTGGGTAGATGAAATTTCACAAACTTCAATAAAATACAATGAAAAAGATTTTCCATTGATATAAAATGTGTGTTTGATTGTGATAGAAATATTTACAGCCGTGAAGGCTGAAATAATTTAAATAAGAAAAAACAATTTTATTGAAATTTTAACGGTGTTATATTAAGTGATGCTGTAGTAAAACAAGAAAATGAGATTGTACAAGAGGAAAGCAGGGAGTAGTTTTCTTGTTGTGAAAAAGTTTTGTTTCTGCAGTACAATATGAGTACTAAACTTCTAAACAGAATAAATACCTATGATAAAACAGAAAAATCCTTGGTGAAAGCTAGCTGATAAAAAAGTTGGTGGTGTATCCCGACTCATGCGAGTTTCAATATATAGAAACTGGTCGCGTTCTTGGTTTATTTTTCTTCCTGATACAAGTGGGTTCAGCTTATGGAACTATTGATCAACAGAGTTGGAGGCAGTTTTTCTGGCATAAATCAGTGAAAACCTGATGCTGAGGAGGCTTCCACGTTCTTGGAATATATGCTCATACGTGATGTAAGGTTTGAATAAACGTTCACCCAATAGGTGAGTAACTGCAATAGTAAAATGAGGTATAACCATGAGTCACAAGTCACTGTACCTCAGATTACACCCAAATTTCAATTTTCATTTGATGGAAAGTACCCACCCTTTCACTGAAATTTGTTCTTTTATCCGAAAGATAAAATTCTAGAGGCTTTTGGTTTTTCCTCCAGTGTCGTTCCTCTCTTTGATGCTGAGGATTTCTCAAGCATTTTGAATTACTTGATAGTCCACAAGGGCTCCTGAACACTTGTGTAAGGAAACAGTAATCAAAAGATCCAGGAGAAAATTCAAGGTACTTCTACCAAACGATCAAAACTAATCTCAAATCTGCCTATATCAGGGGAGATTCCATTGCTGAAAAGGCACATTGGCTCAAGTAATTTTGCTCGCATGGTTAATGTGGTGAGAAGGAAAGTCCTCTACAAATTTTGTGTAAATTTTAAGCTTTATATATAATACTTTTAGTTTTCATTTACCATTTTTTAGTATAAGAAAACGTATTTAATTTAAAATGATGATATTTTGCTGTTGTTTAACACTCTTAGTATTACTGAAATGCTCAACACTTACTTTTCGTGATGGTCGAAAAAAATATCTCGGAACTGTTGTTGTGATTGAAACCAGAAGTGCAATACAATTAACATTTTAAAGTCTATGAAAGAATTTTAGATTGGTAGGTTAACTTGAACTTTCCGGTCTGTGGGGCTCCCCAGTGGTTCAGCTAAAATTCGGGTTTCGATACCCATGGTGGACAGAGCACAGATAGCCTATTGTGTAGCTTTGTGCTTAATTCAAAATAACAATAACCTTTCTTTGGGAATGGATACTTTTGCTTGTTTATACAATACTTGATTTTTCATATCATCTGAATTTATTCTTCATTCTTAAGTTGTTTGCAATCCTCAAACGCTGTTTTCTCTCCGGAATATTGTATTTTTCTCCATTTTTTTGTAAAATTTATCTCTCTTGAAGTTAACCTTAACACATTATATCTTGCAGACCTAATGGAATAATAATCAGTATGAAATAATTTTAATATATTTTATTTTCTAAGATGGAGTTATACAGCCCTTATGTTTTAAGTGTTTATGGAGTGAACGTTTTAGGAATAAATTCGCGAACTCACTATCATGAAATGCAACGAATTGACCCAGATTCAGGAAAACAAAAAATCTTCCTTTTCATATCTGGACCTCGAGTTGCTGATCCTACAAGAGATAACACTTACTTCGTGCACATGGAAACATGCAACTATTCTTTGTTTCAACAAGTCCAATTCAGTGTAAGTTGAAGTTTTATGTAAGTATTCACAGTAAAATAAAACAATATATTTGGGTATTTTACTTTGTGCTTTTGTTAGTGTATTTTATACAGTAAATTTGTGGTGTACTTAATATACAGTAAAATAAATTAGTTTTAAAAACTGCATTCATTCTTGGGAGCATTATAACTTAACGGTTAATCCCATCATTCGTTGGTATAAAAAAGCCCATTAGTTGGCGGTGTGTGATGATGTCTTCCCTTTAGTCTTAAACTGCTAAAATAGGGATGGCGAGTGCAGCTTTGTGTAGCTTTTTGCGAAATAAAAAAACAAAAGTGACCTGGTCTAAATGAAGAATTTCTTTAGGCAATATGTCTTAACCAATCCAATTTTACTGTCGAATACATTTTCAATTTTTACTTCATTTTAATTCATTTTATACACTTAAGCGGATCATAACTTTCTTGACTTTTAATCAATATGCTTTAACTTTATGCTTCTACACTAACACATGGAATTTCTGATATATACATAGGTTAAGTGCGTTATATTTAAACAATTTTAGTACGTTACCATGCTGTTACATTTTATGTCATTATGTTCCATCATGTTGAATAAGTCTATTTTACTGTGTAGTTTATTTTTAAAAAAAGAATTGTTTCAAGCTTCTCGCTAGGTTCTTATCTGTTACAAATTCATCTTTTTAGGCCTGTTTAGAAAGGTCTAAGATCTACACTTTTTTGTTTTAGTATATTATGAAGTACAAATGATAGCCTCAATTACAAAATTCTTAATCTATGATATAAGCACGTCTTGATGACCTGTGTACATTAAAACGTCGGAAAGCATTTGCGAAAAGCATTAATTTTGGGAAAGTCAGAAATGTCGAAATGTAATTCTGATAAATGTCATTTCATCTCAGATTTATATCGTCTAATGTTGTCATGTAACTTGTTGATTTTACTTTCAAAAAAATTTTAATTTCATGCATCCACTTCATTTTAAGAATCATAATACAAATAATTTAAAACTATAGGTCTAGTGAATCCATACATTTGTAAAAAAATAACATATTTAAATAAAATTAATCACCTAACTAAAGAGCAATCACGCTGATTTTAAATTATGATGATGATGGTTAAGCAGTCAAGGAAATGAAAACATAGGTAGAGAAGCAAAAGGTGAAATAGATCATAATACACCAAATTCTACAATGAAGAGTGATGGCTCTTCAAAAGTTAAAAACGAAAATTATACAACATACTCTTCGTGATGACCAATTATTTGAAGGAAAATACACATGAAAACGACTTTCATTGAAAATCAAGACATGTGAAAGAACATAGTGTAGTGAGAGAAACGTGTTATATAAAAAATAAATAGATCTGGTGTTATATTTGGCAAACGCTAATCTATAAAATAAATAAATAGTTTTAAGTTTAAAATAATCTTGAATTCATCGTCAATATGAGCAATAGCATTGTTATTTCCCTATGATAATGAAAAATAAAGAAGGTATATTGTGAAGAGGAGTTTGTTTGTTTTAAATTTCGTGCAAAGTTAGACTCAGGCAATCTGCGCTAACCATCCATAATTTAACAGTGTATAATTAGGGGAAGGCATCTAGTCATCACCACCCACTGCCAACTCTTGGGCAACTATTTACCAACTAATAGTGGGATTGAACGTCACATTTCGCACACGTACTGCTGAAAGATTGAGAATCTTTGGTGTAACGGGGACTCGAACTTTCGATTCTAAAATTAATAGTCGAACGACCTAACCACTTGGTAATGCAAGACCTTTTAAAGAAAAACGTATGAAAAGTGGATCACTGATTGTCAAAACAACGTCGATGAAGTAAACCGTGGAGATAGCTAAAATGATTTTACATTCAGGATTAGTTTATTTCCTTATTACAAAAAAATAATTAAAATCTACGTCTAGATTAGAGCGTTAATCTAAGTTATTCCACTTACATTTTATACATAATAAAAGAAAATGAACCAGATATCAATTTCAATTAATCTCAAATTTTAATATTAATTTCAAGAAGCGCATAATCTTCTACCAATTTGTATCTCCTCTCAAATGACTCTATGTTTCTTCCGTCCATGACAATAACTTCAATATAATATTTGTATAAAACAGACAGAGAATGAACTGTAGAGGAGGAGTTGATTGGTTGCATTAATCAATTCAACATTATGTCTATAAATCAAACAAAAATTAATAAGGACAAAAACAAAGGTAACGAAGGTAATTACAACAACTTCGTATGTAGACGAGAGAAATGAGAACTTTCACAAAACAGTTTCATTAACTTTTACGTCCCAAACCATAACGCATCTATAGAAGATTAATTATATTGTTTATACTTTACGTGATATAATAGGGTTGAAAAAAGTCTCTTAGTGACAACAGAAGTATGAGAACAGACCTTGTGAAACATTGCAGAATCAAATTCCCAACAGAAATAACATTCACGTCGTTTGAACAAAAGAATTACAAAAAATAAATTACATTAATTTAATTTTAAAAATAATGCTAATGTTTCAAATTAAGCTTCTTAAACCAATTGAAATATATATCATATGTACAAATTGTAAGATGTCATTGTACAATGTGATCAATAATACAGAACAGCGAATAACCGACAGTCAACAAAATATTTGTGAGATGTTGGATGTATGAGAAAGGATTGTCGTTTTGCGTCTTAAAAGAGGTTCACAAAAGGCGCAGTGCATTATCAAGGATATTAAAACAGCAAATATTCATGAACAAGTGATACAAATAATTGAATGATGCTAAGACCAGGAACTCTCATTGTTACATTCGATCCAAAGAATATTGATTCTTCTTCATGATGACGAGAAACCTTTTTGAAGTAAACCTGTATTATAAAGACAGTTAGTGTGAGTATTCAAACTTTATTTTAATTTACGTTTTAATATCCATACCAGCCGTTTTTTAGAATACACTGTATCTTCTTTCATGAACTTGGTTGACAAAAATTACAGGATTATGTGGCAACCTAGAACTTATAAAAAGAACAAAAACAGTATTAGCTCAAAATTGTGAATATGACCTTCAGGCATCTTGTATTTCGATGTTATTAAGAATCTACAAAATATCGCTGATGGAGTAGAGAAAAATCGATAGGTTGGTTTATACAATACCAGTCTTGATGTGGTCAAAGCTAATCCTGAAATTTAAAATCGAAACATTGATTCATCATGTATATAATGTCATTTAATGGCATCAATGTTTTCCGGTTCTTCTCTAGCAAAACAAAATTATCATTCGGTTGTGAAGACACACACACGTATACTATTATCTTATTGAATATTTTTAGCTTTAATTTTGTAACTGAAAGAAATTACTGATATTTGTTGACATTTCTTTTCAAAAGTGAAATGGCGATATTTTTTAAAATAGTTACAAAAATTTTTAGATTCATGTGACATTTCATGCCTCTGTTCATGTGATAGTAATCTCTATATGATTACTATGAATAACCACATTTTTTAGAATATAGTTTCTACTTTAATAATGCTATCGGGATCATATAAAACTTATTTAACATTTTTGTTTATGCTCAAAGGTCAGTAAATTTAAATTCATGATTACTAAAAATTAATCAAATAATATGATGTTGTAGTAAATTAAAGATATTTTGCACTCGAATTCTAGATCCTATGGAGTGTAACTTCCTCTGATCTTCAACTGCCGATATTTGGAGGTTCACAACTGACGATTCCAAAGTACCAAATGAAAGGAAATGCATTTTATAAGATCACAGTCTCAGGTACATTGATTGTTTTGAAGACATTAGTAGAAAAATAATAACAAATAATTGTTTTTCAGGAAAAATATGTTTTAATACAAAGTGATTTTCTAAAGTAAATATACAAAAGTTGGCTATGATGACTTTTTTGTTGTCCACTTCTAGTTGCATTTTCTGTGTTAATTTTCACATTTTTCTGTTGTGTTAATGCTGTATCTGCCCATTTGTTTACTTTCAACTTCAGATTCGGTTGTGTCGTTACTTTTCCACTAATTAGCTCATACCAGTTAAATTAAACGTAACATTTTTTGTATGTTACTATAATCTATAACACATGGGTTTAGAACTAAGTTTTGTTTTTTTATTGGTTGTATATCTTTGTTTTTCTGTATCGATCTTCGTTCACTCATTGCCTGATCTTTTACATTTTTTTTTTCTCAAAACTTACGGAAAACAAACTTGATTCAATTTTTCTTAATTATGTGTTATATTTATCTTTAAAATATGTATTATGGAAGCAAAATATTACTGGACTGAACGTAAACAAAGGAATGCTGATAAAGTTGAATATCGTTTGGAGTAGTATTCATTTATGATGAATTGTTGTCATTATTATTCCATAGTAACGTAGCAAGACAACTGTTAATTTTTGAAAGGCAATGCAGTTCTTCATGTAAACCTGAAATTTGTACAATATGATAAATAAAACCTTTAACTACACTTTCGTCATTAGCCAAAGTAAAAACATTCATAATAGCCTTATTTACAGTTAAACGTCATTTAGCTTTTGTGGTAAAATTTAATTTAGTGTCTCTTTTAAAGTAAATAAATTTATTTGAAGGACAAACATACGGTAAGAAATGATAGCAGTATAAGACTAGAGGGAAGGCACCTAGTAATTTCCACCCACCACTAACTCTTGGACTACTCTTTTACCAACGAATAATGGGATTCAGTGGTATATTATAACGCCCCTATGGCTGAAAGGGCGAGCTAATTTCGTACAACCGAGATTCGACCCCGCAACCCTCAGATTACGAGTCGAACGCCTTAACCCAGCTGGCCACACCAAGTCATTAGTGTCTGAAAATAAATAAAAGTCATGTTGTGAAAAAAAGAAATTCTTATAATGATACGTTCGCAGTGAGTCATGGCCATTTTAATATAAATACAGAAAACATTTTTTTTTTGGTTAGCTGTTTAAATGAGGAAAAAAACCACCATCATCTAGAAATAATCCCAAAAAATTCAAAATCCTAAAACATACACGAATGAGTTACTCACTCTCAAATATAAAGAGAAGCCGCCAAATTCTCCTTTTATAAGACTATTTTCGATATTGATCCTCCTTTTAAAATTTCACTAACATTAAAGCAGTTGTCCTTTTTTTTTGGTTTACATCACAGTCATGCCTTTACCAAACTTTTAACAACTCGCCTACAGAAGAAAATTCAATATTTTGCTAATTTCGATAAAATAAAAATAAAACATTCTTTAGTTACGTAACACTCACAAAGAAAAAGAATCAAACTACTTCACCTGTACTCTGTCGAACAAACAAAAAAGGACGCTTATAAATAATTTAAAAGTTATATTTACTATGTATTAGTGTTTTATCAGCTTAACATCCGATATAGAGTTTTATTTATATTTATAATTTAAATAGATCTCGATATGTATGTAATTTGTGACACTCGCTGACAAGAAGATACACGGTTGTCTTTTTTATACAACTGTACTTTAAAATATAAAAATAATAATTTCCAAAAATGGTTATTAGAAATAATGACCTATGTACAAAAGCTTTACAAAGTTAGAAACAAGATTGAGTTTTCTATCTGATCTATGATTTTTTAAGGATTCACGAAGAGCAAATTAATTTTGCATAAATGTAGATAAAGTTTACTTAACATGGAGCTAGCTCGCTCCGCTTATTTCGTTGATCAAACTAAGGTTTTTTCTCAACTAAAGTTTTATAATGTTCTGGTAAAAATACTAAAGTTCAATGTTAATCTCCTGAAGTTACATGGTTTCAGTTTTTGAAATTTATTAACTTTCTGCTTAAATATTGGAAGTTCTCAATTAATATAATATAATCATAATTATCGCTTGGAAAGCTTATAGCATACCAATTATTTTAAACCAATAACATATATTATTTTTTGGTATTTCGCGTTGGTTACATTCATAGATTTGAGAGATTTTCTAGAAATTTCGGCCTGCACAACAACGAAGACAATGCATAGGTATTTATGTCCATATATATATCATTGAATATTACATTCTAAAATATTCGATAATTTCAGTGAATTTAACTTGAAATTAAAAATATAAGGTTAATGGTAAAAGTTAGATACAATCCTTAGTATAAAATTGAATTTAAACAAACATTGATATTAAAATGATTAAAAACAGTAAATCTGTCACACTTGTTTTCTTAAAAAAATTCTCTGAATCCAATTTTTGATTAAGATATACTGAAAACAAAACATGAAATATAATACATTGTAAAAGAATCGTGAGAGAAAATGACAAAATCAATGTAGATAATATTATGATCACAAAAATACAACACAGCATGCGAAAATAAACCAGCAGATATGTCATCAATCTTTCTTCAGATGGATTATCTTGTAATGATAAACTCCAACTTAAAATTATTATGTTTTGTTTCTTTGTTTGGTTTATATGCGTCAAATAGTTACCATCAGTGTTAATGACAGTAGGTCGTTGTGATACAAAAACATCCACACTGGAATCTTCGAAAGCTAAAACCAATCTTTATGTTTTAACAGTAGAATAATTATTTTGGCTTCAATTAAACATTTTAGTAATGTAACAAACAAGGTTTTCAGTATATTTTTCAACTGGTTGAAATAGAATAAGCCCAGCATCACAATAACACGTAAAAATACAGGGCGAATGCACAATTAAAATAGAAGATATTAAAAAGACATTACAATGTATCAGACCTCTCGAGCCTTTAATTTTTCCTTAATAGGTTTGTTAACAGTACAATGTTGTCAGCAAAAATTTAACAAAACTACAAGTCATTTTCAAAAATCTGATTCAATATTTCTTGTTGATAACAGTTGGATAATTCACAATACAATTAACAATTTCAGTGGTGAATTCCATGTAAGACCGATTATCTTCCTCAATAAGACCTGGAAACCAATTGTACTAATATGCATGCTTTGAAAATAGTTACCTTAATCTTACCGTAATTTATACAGTATTTTATGGATATAATGGCATATGCTTTTTTGATATTTTTATTTGTATTAAAGTCATTTGTAATAATCATAAAAGTTTCTCGAAAGGCCATTACATGGTCTGGGTCACCCCCTCAAAACGGTAGAAATATTTATTAACTTAATTTTTATTGAATAGTTGCATTTTAAATTTTTTATTTTGACTATGGTGATTGGGATTTATTTTAATTTCCAGCTGCTCAGGTTCAAATTATTTCTTGGCTTCAGTGTGAGCTTTGTTTTTGTCCTCGACACGTTTATTTTCTTTTTGAGTTTCAATTCCAGCTTTTCCTTTCTTGCTTAGATACGAACTTGTTCTTTCTTAACCAGGCCCGGCATGGCCAAGCGCGTAAGGCGCATGACTCGTAATTCGACTGTCACGGGTTTAAGCTAAACATGCTCCCCCTCCCAGCCCTGGAAGCCTTATAATATGAACGTCAATCCCACTTTTCGTTGGTGAAAGTGTAGCCCAAGAGTTGACGGTAAGTATTGATAAATAACTGCCTTCCCTCTAGTTTTACACTGCCAAATTAGGGAAGGCTAGCATAGATAACCCTCGAATATTTTTGTGCGAAATTCTAAAAAAACAAACAAAAATAATTTCAAACAAAACAGGGTATTGCTGATTGGAATTTTACTAAAATGCTTTTTATTTCATTTTTAGATTTTAAAACTTTTTCCAGATATTTTAATGCAAAAAGAACCAAAAACAAAGTATCTTGCTCTTGATGAAAAGAAACCCAGGTTAAGTAAAAATGTTTCTTAGAACGGCTTGTATGGGTATTAACACCTTTATTGACAAAAGAGAACGTGAAGCCTTAGAAAATGATCCTCAATACCACTTTTTGTTGGTAAAAAGAGTATCCCAAGAGTTGACGGTAAGAGGTGTTAAATAACTGCCTTCCCTTAGTTCTTAACCTGAAGATGACCTCGGAAGATTGAAACATTGTTCTCTCCTTATTAATAAACGTGTTAATACCCATACCAGCCGTTCTGAGATACAAAGTCTACTTGTTTTACATTTGTCTGCATTAATCGGAGCTAAGTTTATTATTTTCAAAAGTGCAGTATAATCTTATTTCTATAACAAACCAAATATCTTAATGTTCCATGTGGAAATAAAAATTTCACATAAACTACGAAGTACTGAACATAACATTATTATTAGAATTTTGAAGAAAGAAACTACGGATCCTATAGTTACGATGAATAAACTTGAGTAATTTATCAATTTTTACATGCTTAGAATGTTTTGAGTATTCTTGTCTTCGAACATTCACCAAAGTAACATGACAGACTGCCATCTGTGAACTAAAGCTTTCCAAGGACGTTTCCTGTAAAATACTATCATCAGTTGGCTTTCTTACAGCAATTGCAAATGTAATACAAGGATGATTCGTTGCAGTGATTCGTTATTAACAATCATCCATTACCAAGATATTTCACAAAACTTTGGAGTTTTGAGATCAAATAAACGTATATATTATTTTTATTTGCAACCTTTTTGTGTAACCTAAGCTATAACTAAACATTTTTTTTAATTCATAAATTTTTGTTACTAAAATAAAAGTTCAGGTTGTAAAACGTGTTTAAGACTACCTGAGATGAAACTGCTTTTGAATAATGAAATAATGCTCAAATTCTTTCATTTAAAAATGTTTAAAATACAGCTTAAAATCTCGCATCTTCTCATTTTAATATTTCTAATATATACGATAAGAAGCACATTTTCAACAGCAAGTGTCGTACTGTACTTTTCCAGAACTTTTCTTTAAGTAATTTCCTTCTGAATATTTCTCATTTTAGCAGTTAGAGAACCTTTAAAAATACTTTCTATTGAAAAGTTAAATGATTAGCAAAATAACATCATTAACATAATGTTGCTTAAAACATATTAACATGCTATTTTTGTAATTAAACGAACTTTCTTTCTATTTACAGTTTTAACAAACTATCCAGGCCTTATTTCGCCTAATGCATCTATTAACGTAAAAACAACAAGAGCACCACTTTTGGCACATATTCCATCCTTATATGAAGTTTATTTCAACCAAACCTTCTGTTTAGATGGCTCATTATCCACTGATTTAGGACGAAAACAAGGAAAAATGAAGTTTTTGTGGATCTGTACAAAAAATTATAGTAATGGTTGTTATGTTCGTGACAAGAATGGAAAAGGTCACATTCGACTAGAACAATGGTTGCAAAATACTACAATGCCGTCAATATGCATTCCGGGAGGATTGTTAAACCCTGGAATGTAAGTGTTCTTGATAATGAAATTTATTATATTTTTATTTTTTTCTTATGACTGTTTACAAAAGCTTGTTTATAAAAATTATTCAGGATTAGTTTATATTAGTTAAAGGAATTCATAATACCGCTATTATACAGTGCTTAAAATACAATTTTTTAAAATTCTAATTACATGTTGATGTTTTAGCAGTTTAGCAGAGGATATTTTAAAAAAAAATCACCCCGAAAAATGATTACGCCGGAGGCATGCGCGTGATCGAAAATCCAATTAAATTGGCACCAAGTAAGAGATTTAAAAGATTTTCCAAAACAAAAACGATGTAAAGATATATTTCTGAAAATAATTATATTTCGAAAAGCAATAGTATTATAGCTACCCACTCTGGATTCATGTACAAGAGTAGGAATTGAAAAAGACTCATTTAACTCCGCATTTACAGTTTTTATATATTCGTATTAGCCCTTTTACTAAAGGTTAGATCTTGGCATAAGCAGATGGTTTGATCTCTCTACCAGCAATTTGCAAGTCACTAGTACATATACTTGCCACACTTAACAGTAGTGGGAGCATTATAATGTGGTGGTCAATCTCACTAATTATTGGTATAAATAACCAAGATCTGATGGCAAGTGATGGTGACTTGTTGTCTTCTATTTTGTCTTACACTGCTAATTAGGGATGGAGAGCGCAGATATCTTTCGTCTCGTTTTGTGTGAGATTAAAACAGAAACTAGAGATTAGTGATCCGAGAAGTTAAAACAGTAATAGTCAATTTCTTAGCGTGACCAGTGAACGTCTTAGTTGTACTGAAGTTACTGCTTTTTCTGTGGTTAATAGTTAAGAACTGGGAACGATTTTAGATTTAGTAGTTTGTATTTCACAAAAAATACCCATGCATTTTAATGTTTCATTGATTATATTTTTTTAAAACAACTGTGAACAAACAAAAGTACGAAAAACAACTATATGCTGGTTAATGATTATTATAACACTTACACATCATTTCGTTTAAACACTATTATATGCTTTCAGCTCAAAACTTCAACAACAGGTTAAAGGATAGTAATAAAAAAGAAATCATTTTCAAATTTATTAGATTTTATTTCTATTAACGATAAATTCAGTTTTTTTATAATTTTTAAAGCAGATTATTTTTAATGTTATTAAATAATGTTTTAATATTTTTAAACTTGTTTATAAAAACAGTTATTAAATAATTATTTTCTTGAGTATTTTTAAGTGCTTGTCCTTCGTCATACCACTTTCAACATCATTGGAAGAATCATATTCGAAAAAGAAATCATTTATAAATTGTGATATATAGGACCTATTTTTTGTATCAGCGAACAGTTCTCCCTTCTCTCTCTTAAGGGATTTGGGTGATCTTATGTATCTTAAAGGGTCAAGTACGTTTCGGCCTGTTCCTCCTGTTCTATTTCTTAAAAGTTTTTTAGCAACGAATAGTAGGACTGACCTTCACATTATACCGCCCCATGGTTGAAAGGGCGAGCATGTTTGATGCGACCCTCAGATTTCGAGTCAAGCACCATAAAAATTACCAGCATATATGGTTTCGAACATTATTCTAAAACGTTTTATTTTAACAATATCAATATTTTTTATCTGTATAATTGACGTTTACATATCGTGTCATAATCAGTTGTAATGTGTTGCTCTCTCTTTATATAAGAATATCCAGTATTTCTTCGTAATTACTCTTATGTGTACTTCTAAATGTAAAAGAAAGTTTGCTTGAAGCTTATCTGCCAAGAATATAAAAACAATACTAACATTTCAAGTAATTTGTCTCGAACAGTTTAATTTTCTTATTAATTAATCGTCGCACTTCATTGTTTATTCACTCAATGATCTAAATTTTGATATTCTTGCTTTCTGGTTATTATATATTTGACTGTAATCAAAGCTAACCCTCAAATAACATAAGCGTTATAGATAAGTAGGGTAAAATCGATTTAATCCATGAATGCGTTATGTACGATAAAATACTTATAAAAGTTAACATAAAATAATGAAATTTGAATAATTTCTACATGGATCAGTCATCCTCAGGAGAGCACAAAACCTAAGTTAGCTTAGTGATTTAGGTGTGTCTTGAATACAGAAGTTAAGCTAACCATTCAAAACAGTTTGTGTAATAATTATATAATAAAAAAATCAAATTTTATATATTAAATATTCCGACAAGACTGACACTGAAGGTTACAATAATGACATCAGAGAATAATCCAGATGAAGGGAACGTGCAGTTACCAGCTGTAGGTTTCAAGTATTGTCGTTCTTGTCTAAATCTGAAGTCAAACGAAAAAAAATGTTTATGAATATACAAAATAATAAATAGTTACTATGCAATGAATACTATAATTATACAAGTAGCTGAAGTATGAGTGCCATTTTTTAAACATATCAGTGTTAAACTTACCACGAAGTATGTTTAAGACAGTTACTACCACATTCCATGACCTCTGTTATTCAACAAAAAAATATTGAGCGGACACCGAGAACTAATAAATATAAAGCAATAAGTAAAGTTATATCTTCGGCAAATACCGAACACAAAACCCGTACGTTTTACGAAAGTTTATTATTTTCTAATAACGAGGGCCTGGCATGGCCAAACGCTTAAGACGTGCCACTCGTAATTTGAGGGTCGCGTTAAACATGCTTGCCCTCCTAGCCATGGGGGCATTATAATGTTACGGTGAACCCCACTATTCGTTGGTAAAAGAGTAGCCCAAGAGTTGGTGGTGGGTGGTGATGACTAGCTGCCTTCCCTCTAGTCTTACACTGCTAAATTAGGGGCGGCTAGTGCAGATAGCCCTTTAAAAGCTTTGTGCGAAATTCCAAAACAACAACAACAACATCTAACCACGAGACTTGCTCAGTAAAGTTACACTAACGTGACTACGTAAAATAAGAATAAACTATTTAAGTTTATTAACTAGTGACTTTATAGCATGTCATATAAATTGATTGATTGTTTGTAATTAAGCGTAAAGCTATACAGTGGGCTTTCTGTGCCCTATCTACAAGGTATATTGAAACCTGGTTTATGTGGGTGGGAGTCTGTTAAGATACTGCGATGCCAGTCGTAGGCATCATTTGTATAAAACAAAAGTTAGAGAAAAAAACTTTAATTTTTGATTCTTTTCCGTTTAGTTACAGTTTCACACTTATAATATCCAAAGACATTAGGAATAACAACCAAACATGCGTCGTCAATCTTAAAGGAAAGCAAGATGGTGTCGAAGTGATCATTCAACGTGTTGCTGAACCTTGTGGAACCACACTTTTAAATGCTATTGTTCGTAGCAACGTTTGGAGAGTTCTCAGATGGAATTTAATTGAAAAAGGTAAATATTTTCTTTACTTATTTTATAAGGCTAGTATAATTTTCACTATTAAGCTGAACAAACTTTGAATGATTCAAAAATTTGTTTTATGGTGAGACAAATAAATACTTGCCTTCGTAGTTTTTACAAAAACCACACTGAAAATATTGTTTATGTCGGACATTGAAAGTTAAAGAGTGATATAAGATAAAATCAAATTAATAGATAACACATTTGAAATCATATTAATTTTTTGTACAACATATACTGTATATGTTCATGTATTCTGAAATTTCTATTTATCTTAACAAATATTAATGGACAGATTATCAATCAAGAGAATGAAATTTAATGAAGAATAAATTTACTGGATTCAATTATTTTTACGAACATTTTATTTTTTAATGATTATCTTCAATTTGGTGTATATAATGCACCAATTATCTGTTTGTTTTTGTCTAATATATTAATTAATGCATGTTTCTTTTCTCAATTTTTAAAATAATGTTACTTTTTATTTTTCGTAAATATTTTTGCTTATTCGTGATATATACATATACTATTAGCTTAAAGATGTAAAGTGCTCCGTGAAACCAGAACATTTTTTTCATCAGAGTAGTAATTCCTGTACTCTGGACACACGTGTGTATTGGCTGTATCTGAGAATAGAGACCTTGAAACTATAGTTCCAACATGTGAGAAATGAGGGCGTATTGGTATAATGTTATCATGAAACTTCTCAATGTATGATTTTGTCGTCAATCTCTAGATTTAATTATGTTACGTGTGTTTTTGTGTATTTCGTATATCAAAGCCACAAAGGACTATCTGCTCAGCCCACCGAGGGGAATCGAACCCCTTATTTTAGCGTTCTAAATTCGAAGAGATTCTGCTGTACCAGCGTGGGCATTAATTTTGTTACAAGTAAAATTATTATTTTAATGAAAACTTACTATTTCATCAGTTTGTATTTATGTTATCCATATAACTATATCTTTGACAAAATATTTTATTTTACACGTGTTACTTCATAGTTTTAGTAAAATGCACTTTATAAAGGCAGAGAGTATTACTGAAGTTGATGTTTGTCCAGGTTTATGGAACTGTTTGTTGAATATGTTACTATAGATAGATAGACTTACAAAAGTAGGTAATACTTTCCTGGATCGTGTAAAAAAATTATATTGTATGTAATTGTGTATGTTTTACAAAGGTGCATCTACACTTTCATAAGGAGGTATGAAGTTTTCTATATATTTCATCTTATTTTTCCTTCACTTTTTTTTCTATAATATGATAATATTACTAATATATTCAATTACTGCTGAAACGATTTTACTACACGTAATGATTTTATTAATATTGAACAATACAGACAATCACATTTAACAAAGTGATTATAGCTCTTAATTTTTATATTTAAGCACATGTTTCCAATTTGTGTAATGATAAAGCCCGTTTTTAAATATCATGCACTTTTGTTAGTTTTTCTTCGTATATATATAACTGTGTTTTTGACAAATTATGTCATTTGAAGCAGGCGATATTCTATAAGACACCCGCCATTTTACTTTTACAACTCAATGAAATAATTATATATATATATATATTATAATATAAATATTATCTATTGTTTGATTAGAAGATAAGTTATCAAAAATGTACTTTACACACTTTTATCACACTAAAACTGACTCTTGGTTTGCTACAACCAATTATAATAATTGAATGGCCCGTTCTTTATCCACATATTTTATAGAGTAACTTTAAGATTAAAATTTCATTAACGTTGAGACTGTATGACGTTATAAACATTTCCAAACTCAAGAAAAACGTTTAATTTTAGGAAATACATTTATCCTCGCATGATCACAAATATTCATGGCGTTTCTAAGACTAGTGTTTATATAAATACAGGTTGAGAAACTCATTGTATCAATGCATCAACAAATCTAGTTTAAAACACATTTAAAGTTGTTGTCAAATGAACATCATAAAAGTTTCTGACACAGCGTTTTTAATATTTACATATGCTTCAACGAAGGATATTTTTGTTTCTTTAAATAAAAAATTAATTATAGTTTCGTATAAATGTCACTGATCTCAAACATGTGACAAGCGACCCAATAACATAAAAAGTGTCCAGATCTACAGTATCAAGAATTCTCAAAGAGAACGAAATATGTGTTCGTGTAGCAGTTTAAAAATCTTTATTTCGATATCCAGATGGTTTCAAGATTGTGATATTTGCTAAAAAAATACAAAAGCTGAACGTTGATGATTGGACAATGGCGTTATAGTTTAAAATACATTGTTCGAAGCAAAGTTTTTACGTTCAGCAGAAGAAAGGTGAAATATACTTACCTCATATAATATCTACTATGAAGCATTCAACATGCATTATGATCTACTGTTTTTTGTTTTTTCCTAAGACAACAAGATATATTTACAAAAACGATGGAACAATGACACAGCATAACTGCCATTAGTTACTATTTTAGCGATTAGCATATTATTGGTAAAGAATCCTACAACCAAGAAGATAATGACCGAAAAAGCCTTCCAATATATACGAAAAATAACTAGCTGCGAAACAAAATGGTGGAGTCATTAAAACGATGTAACGGCCCCAACTAGTATCAATTTAATAAATCAAAACTTAAAAACGAAAACTAATTCCAACAAAACTTTATTGGAAGGTATTAGAACCACTAAAAGTAAAATCTCAAAGGATAGTTCCCCGCTGAGGGAGTGGTCTTTAGATTTACAATAATGAAATAAGGGGTTTGATTCCCTCTGGTGGACACACAAATAGCCCTATGTGGCTTTCTTATACAAACGCACACACACACGTACATTATTAAACATGTTGCAAAGTTGCTTTAAAGACTTTCTGCAGTTATTAAAACAAAATGTGTGCACACAAAATAATAACTCTTTGGCAAAACAAGCATTTCTTTTGAAATTTCGTTTTATTGAATAAGATGAAAAATATAATATTAATATATCGTCTGTGATTTACCTTACAAAGTTCTTTGAAAATATTTTGAAACTTAATTTTTGTCTTTTTCCCAAAGAATTTGCAGAATATTTTAATTAAAGTTTAAACATTGATACCATAATCACACATTGAGACACTCTGCAGTGGCATCATATCCATAGACTCCTGGTTATACATTGTAGAACTGCTTATCATGTCGGCTTAACAAATTGAGCATAACAACAAACCCTCTGCTTCTACTTCTCAGAACTATGGCCTTATTATCTCTCCTTCATCCCTTGAGGAAGCTAATTCATCTGTTGGTGTGGAGTATAAGGATAACTTCTAATATGGTATACCTTGGTTCCATTGAGTTTACTATGGTAATTATAGATTAAAATTCATCCAAAGGATGATTAACTGTGTTAAAATATTTCTAATTATGCTATCTAATGATAATGCTTGGAGTTTATGTTATTTTGCCTGTGAATTATTTTGGACAATACGAGTATGGAATTACTCTTTTAAAATTGCCCTCGTCTGTCAAAAAATACTGTGTTTCTGTATGAACCGTAAATATGGTCAAGCACACTGTGTATATTATTTTCCCTTTTTAAGGCATCAGTAAATACAATTCCTGGTACAAAGATGATTTCTGCAGTTTACATTGTTAACAAACTATGTCAAGTACATAGTTTTATTTTAATAATTTATATGTGATTAAACTGGTATTAAAAAATAATGAAAGTTACCTTCACATACATAGACACACTTCTAATTATCTTACGAAATTTTTTTGTGACTTAAAACTAATGGAGCCGAGTCTTATAGTGTGAATGTAAGATATGCGGAGATCTAATTTTTTTAGAACTGTTATATAATAGTTTTGAAACATAATTTTAATGATGTTTATAAAAGTTCTCAAATTCAGTTTGAACACAAAACAGAATTTACACATGACAAGTGAAATTTTTGTACTCGAGTTATTTTCCCTGAGGGAAATGTACTTTCTTTTCATTTGACACAGCTGATAAATTCTGACTACAACATGTCTGAACACCCCAATAAAATAGATACTTGACAACAAATATATATTTAATGGGAACCATTTGCAATATTTCTTTTTGAAATTGACGAATTTTTGCTCATATCCATAGCCTTAAAATTATCTATGATATAACTATATATGCAGGTCTCAAGCAATCACTTGATACACTGTGACTCTTTCTTTGTTTACAATTGTATGAACATAAACATGTGGCAAGCCAACCATATTCCAGGTCGTAAATTACTCATGCGGTTTTAATCTAACAGTAAAGAACTGTAAAATAACGAAATCTGAAAGAGTATTTAAATAACTAATTTATATTGCTGTATGTTCAAATTATAAGCATTCCTTGTTTTTACAGCTTCATCCATAATTCGTGACATTTCGAACAATTTTTTTTTTCATATGAATCTTGCTAATTGATCAAAATTATTTGAATTGAATAAATTAAACTGATAAATTAAAGGCTTACTGAAAGCTACATGCAATTCTAGTTACTGTGGACTGTAGGAAAATCATTCAAAAATATATTTATATTTTTCAATGACTTAAAACAGGAAATTCATTATAAGCTCCTTTTAAAAGCTGTGACATAATATCCCAGAAAGAAACCTCATTCTGAAATTCTGAAACAAATAAAAGACATTATATCTTTTTTCTTATACGAAGATTAAATCACAGTGTAGGATCTAAATGCTATTAAGAGACAGTCAAAATAATTAGTTCTTACCTCTTGATGTTCTTCTATAACTTGTAATAAGACGTGCAAAAATAAAAGTTGTCGTTTACTCAGGACGTTATTCAGTGTCTCAGTCAATCCAGAATAATTACTGGTTTTAACAGATTGCATTCTTGAAATTTACGCTAAGAACAAGCGTATGTAAAAGCTTTCTTCATTTCTAGAACAAGAAATACAATATCGATTTATTTTCACAGAATAGTTGATTGCGTTATTATAAAATTATCTTGAATACCAAAACAAGCAAATTTACAAACCATGTCGACATAAAGTTTTAGTGGAATGATGTGTAACAAAACTAAATTTGCTAGTTACAAGGGAAACATAAGTAGTGAGATACCACAGAAAATTGAACGCTTTTAACAGGGTAACAAACTTTTCCGAAGTAAAACATTCATTCACTCAAAACACAAAGATTTATTTGATTCGAAAATTAGAATTTCTAAGATGACGATATTCTCTGTATTTAATTTCTTAAGAAAATGAAGAATCATTCAAATGTTAGTAAAATTTTTGTCTATTTTATGTACTGATTTAACAAAACTAATTTTTGTTGAGAGAAAACATATAAATTAAATCACTTGATGTAGGACTTCGAATTTATTAGCATTCAGAATGCTGAAATGTATACTGGGAACAAGAAACCTTCGTAAATAACATGAATTATGAAAACAAATAAGGAGGAGTGGTATGCTTTTGACAAGTTTTTCAGCTTTACGGTGAATTCTAAGAAACGCACCCTATCTTGCAAGTGCTTATTTTCAAGATTTTCATCGTAAGGTGGAACATAACTAAGTATTGCAACGCGGATTGTGATATCGTGGTGAAGTCCAGCTTTATTATAATAAATATAATCATCTAATTTATAATTATATATTGAATATGTAACATTAAATCCTATCTGAAAAAATATATCTTATTTAATAATTTTATTTCAGATATTTACAGCGTCAAAGCTTTGCCGTATGATATATTTATCACAATTTATGGTTACGTGTCCATCGCGCTTTACTATTCCATTTTGCCTCACAAAAGATTTGGACAAACGATGTGTTTTGCTCTTCACGATGCGAACGATTTATCGTATAAACACCAGTGCGTGGAAGTATTATATAAAAGTCCCCCAAGGAATGGAGTTTTGAAGGTAAATAACCAAGTTCTTTCTTTTTAGATAAAGTTGAGTAAAGAGGAATATTGTAATTGTGTTGTACCATCACATTTGAGTGTATTAAAATTTAGTAAAGCTCAAAACCGTTGCAAACTTATTTACCAATTTAACTCAATAATTAAGCTGGGTGACATTGATTGAAACGTTTTTATATTGTGTTTCATTATGATCAACAAAAACATTTTAAGCACAATAAATATCTGATGTTAAGTGTTACAAGTGCAGAAAAATAATAGATATGACATTTAATAGAGAAGCATACATATACCACCTGGAAAATATGTTAGGGTATTTAACAAATTTTATAATTTGGAATCCATGTAAAAGAAAGCTTTTTATGGAACCTCATTCTCACATAATATTGTCAAGGCTGTGGAGATTAATAATCAATCGATATGGTCATCATTGTAAAAAATATTACGTTATCCAAAATTACAACTCAGCCACTGTTTTTAAAGTGATTAAATAATGCTTCTACATTATAAATAGCAGTCCATTTGAGTCTCTTCTTTTAGCTCTTATCCTAATATTTTTATATTAATTTATGTTTTTATATGACCTTCTTTTCGTACAGAATGATTTATTTTAAATCAATCAGATTAAAAAAGTTTTGTACAACTAATATACTCTTGAATTTTGACTTTTGCTGTTAGTTTTCTCCTTTTCACGTAATAATGTCCATTTTCATAAGAAATATTGAAATTGGTGACTTTTATTCTGATTCAGTATTCAAGCAGTTACAAACCATGCTAACGTGATATTTTTATGTTATGTTTTCTTAATGATTTTCTGATTTTATGATAACTGCATGTTAGTTGAATGTTTTCAGAGAAGTTTTGACAGGAAAGAATATGTCTGTAATTTTCATCCTGCTTGGTATTTTTTCCATATTTCTTTTCTGTCTTGATAAGTTTGCAAGTTTTCTTTTGACAAAAAGTAATGTAATGGTAAATTTGTTTCTTTTTCATAGAATCAATTGTAACAAATTCTGTTCATTCAAAAGACAAATCATTCTACGAGGTCCTTTCTTTACACTGTTGGATGATTCAACGCAGTTTTACTCCACATTCGTGTTTTACAGAAATTATGTGTCTCAGTTACGAATGGAATTTACGAATTTTCATTGCAAATGGTGTCACTGGTTATGTTTAGTTCTGTAAGATTATGAATTTTTAAATTATCCCCAAACTGTGTGGACGTATTTAATAAATTTTCCTTAATACATGTATGGCGGACTATGGGTCATTCAAACGATACATGGAGAACATTATTATTGAAAGATTCTATGTAGAGAATATTCAAGGATCTAGGCCCATAACTGGGCCTTATTGTTGCAAGCAGTTTTGTTCTGTTTTTATTCTATAAATAGGTTTTATTGTTACAAATATCTGTAGAGTTCTTTTATCATACATATTTCATTAGAAATTATTTATACAATAATTATATATTGTTACAAATATATGTAGAGTTCTTTTATCATACATATTTCATTATAAATTATTTATGTTTTTGATTGTTAATGAATTTTTGAGACATTAAAAATGTGAAATAGCCTGACCTATTGTGGGTATTTGAAACAATCGAACACTGATTACTTCCGATTAATTACCGTATTTTCCGGTTTATAACCGAATCGCCAAATAAGCCTAGGCCAATTTTCAGCTCCTAAAGTGAGGGTTTTTGCCTATTAACGCCCAATAAGCCGAGGCTTGTTCCAGAAATTTATCATTCCTCATCGCCAAAAACACAACTACACTCTCCAAATGATTGGAAATATGGACGAGACCCCGATTTTTTTCGATATGGTTGGAAACAAAATCGTTAACAAAGCTGGCGAGAAAACCGTTTGGGTTAAGACAACGGGCGACGAGAAACAACGTTTCACTATTGTCTTAATGTTTTTTGCTGATGGGACAAAATTACGGTCTATGGTAATTTAAAAAAAAAAAACATTTTCTAAGAAGGAGAAATTTCCGAAAGGAGTGATCGTCCATGTATTGTGGTTGAACGACGGCGAGGAAGACAACATTCCACTCACTCAGCGAAAACGCCAGAGAATGACCCGTACGACGACGAGGTCTCTCCCGAGGATTTGAATCTATTATTTGGCGCTTCCGATGATGAATTTGTTGGATTTTAATAAATTTCTGAGATTAAAGTGTGTATTTTTTTATGAATTTTGTTATTTCTATGAATACATGTCATTCGTAAAGTATAGACCTTTTACTATCAATAAATAAAGTTTATTCAACTGAAATAACTCTGTCGTAACTGTGAGATCAAAGGTATGATTTTGGGGCCGATTTTGGTCTTCGGTATTTTTTGTCCCAAAGCTTGTGATCGGCCAAAAAGCCGACCCCAAAATCAGGTCCAAAATTTAGCGCCAGGAATTCGACTTATTAGGCGGAAAATACGGTAGTTTCTAATTCCAAATACTGTACACTAATAACATTAATCTATACGTTACGTTTCGGTTGATAATGAACTATCGCCTAACTGGAGTAAGTAATTTGCTCGAGTCGCACTGGTTACAGTTACATAATTTTTATTGGATATTTTTGCATATACAGATATTAAAAAGTGTATACATTTTCTCAACATTATTGCATTTCCTTCCTGAAAATAGATTTTCGAAACTACCAAAAACTATGAACACGAGACCCAAAAGCGTATGATTGAGATTTAAGATTTTTATCTATATTTTAGTTTTTACCTTTGCAAAAACAGAGATATTTTATCAAATTATGTCACATAATATAACTTTATCTCTACCTGAATAATACCAAATAATAATTATAATACCAAAAACAGATTTATGGCCCGGCATGGCCGAGCGCGTTAAGGCATGCCAATCGTAATCTGAGGGTCACGGGTTCGCATCCGCGTCGCGCCAAACATGCTCGCCCTCCTAGCCGTGGGGAGTTATAAAATGACGGTCAATTCCACTATTCGTTGGTAAAAGCGGAGCCCAAGAGTTGGCGGTGGGTGATGATGAATACCTGCGTTCCTTGTAGTCTTAGACTACTGAATTAGGGACGGCTAGGTGCAGTGTGCAAACAACCTACTCAGTTGAAAACCTGTTGCAAAAACCGCAGTGATTGTGGCTCTATGTTCTTTTAGGAATTTAGTGACAGATGATGATGATGAAAAACAGATTTAAACACAATGATCAAATGTGATCATCTCATTTGAGCTCCAAGTAAATCAATACATTTTCTAATGTCTATTATGCTTTTTGTTTCACTAGAATAAGTTATTGATTATTTTACCTTTACTTTTATTTCAAAACAACATTCCTGTTACACAGTAACTATGTTTCACTGTGAATGAACTTCACTTAAAACTTACAAATTTTCTTTACAACATAGGTTTTACCAAAATCTGGTCATGGTTTAATTACACAATTTATGTTGGACGCGACTCAGGGCTGGTTCACAGAAGTTGAAAACCATCCACTTAGTTACAGATTTGTTTACAGGAGATATAAGGGTTCTGAAGAGATAACCATTGCAACAGTGAAAGGTGACGTTCCACGTGTAAATAACGTGAGAATGCCCTGCGGTAAGTTTTACTTTCATTGAATTTATGTAATCAGAACGAGGGAAATGTTTGCATCTTTTTTAATAAATAGCGATTACGAAATATACTTTTCTTGCTTTCTATTTTTTGAAGGTTGTCTTAACAATACTTCTGCATTATCATTCTATCTTATTGTACTCATTTGTCCCGAAAAAAAATTAATTAATTATGACGTTCTTTGACAATCTTTTCTGTTTATGATATCCAAATATGAATTATTTTCAAGAGCTTGATTATTTTTTAAACTAGTACTCTTTCAATTTTGTCATATAAAAATATAACGACGTTTTATCTGTCACTTTACGAATATGAACATTTGTTCACACAATTTCCACTACCCATTGACAAAGTGGTATTTTTGAGGACTTATGACGTTTCAAACCGGCTTTTGCTAACCGTGGTAGGCACACCACAAATAGCCCATTGCGTAGCTTTGTGCTTGATTACAAATAAACACACAATTTCCAGACATTTTCACTGATATTTGTTGGCGTATTTACTAGTACTTATTAAACACATAACCATTGTGTTGTCTTTGTTTACCAACTTCTTGTGCTACTTACATATTGTTATAGGTTAACCACTTTGATTTTCCGAGGGTTTCCTATATTAGAATTTATATATCTTTGGGCGTATCAAAAAATTTTTCTTATCATAAATGTTTAAGGAAAAAGAAACACTATGAAATATTTTAACCCGATTTGAGTGACGTAACCAACAGACCGACGTATCTGTCAAATGCATTTTGGAAGAGCCAACCGTTTTGAAATTATTAAATAATATTTTTATTTATGTTAATGTTGTTTAGATTTCTAAGTCAGACGTAAAATATCTGATATCTTTAAACATACATTCAGTTACATACTTCACAAGCGTTACGGAAAATATATAGTGGTCTAGAAGTGTACATGTAATAATTCTGTTTAAATTTCCATTTTTAGGAGTTAAGCCCTCACTTGAGTAGAATGTCTAAAACGCTCAAGAATAATGCAATCATTTTGATTAGCAAGGAAATAATGCCGGTTATATTTTACTATAGTTGAGTTTTCTAATACGGCTTCTAAGCTGTAAACATTTGACTAAACAAAAAGAGGGAAGCAAGTCTTCAAGCCACAACAAAGACTATTAAACTTTACTTGCCTGCTGATTGGTGAATACTAATAATAATCAAAGAACTAGAGCCACTCTGTACTAGCTGATCACAAGATATTTTCAAAAGTTCCACGATGTAAGCACGTGATTATAACTTCACGAAAATAAGTCAGTATGAGCTATTTCTCAAGAAGACGTAATTTGCTTTGTCAAATTGCACGTCATAAGCATGTCCCGTACTGGGCAACCTTGAATGATACTATTCGATCTACGCGTGTTCTATCTTCTTTCTAACTTTGTGTTTTACTTTGTTTTAGAACACATATAGTTAAAAGTTGAAGAAATGATAGCGATGACGAAAAAACAGTCATTTTTAAACAAGTAAATACCTTACCAAGAATCTGCCTTTTCTGTTAACATCATAAGCTAGTCAAAATCTAAATCTAATTCTTGTCCTTTACCACAAATTTTAAAGTTATGTTTCTTATATTATCATTGTCGATTTTGGTTCTTGCAGAATTTTTAAAATGAATACACCTATTTATGGTGTCCTTGTTTCGCTAATCTTTAATAACTCATTGTATCAAGTAATACATTTCCTATCGTAAAAATAAGCCAATAAAACATAGTGTCGCGAAAACCCTTTTTAAAGGGATATTTTGAAATATTCCATTTTTGAATGTTTTATATGCATAAAAAATTATATTTAGTTTTAACAGATACATTTTGGGAGAATGGACGTAAGATTTCGATGAAAAATTTGAATCTTACAAGTGGTTTACCGAAATATTTATTTTTTCATAAATTAAATATTCAGTAAAACGTTGTATGTAGACTGTTGTTTGTTATTAATAACAAAACATTACAAGTCTGTAAATGTATCGCTCCGTAACTGCAGATTATCTCTTTATCCAACTCAGAAATTAGTGTATATAAATTAATGTTAAAATAAATTTGAATAGCAACTTAAGTTCTAATAAAATAAAGTAGTTTTGCTCGTGAGCATGTATTTTTTTAAAACAGGACAAAATACGAAAGAAATACTACTTGTCTCTGTTTACGTATGTGATTGGAATAAAATGTGCAACGAATCATCAACTTCAGTGACCATAGAGTGTTCATACACTGACACCAACAGCGAAATAACAGAAGTAGCAAACGAGCTTCAAGTAGAAATAAACAAACGTTAGTATTATCCATACCATATCTATCTAGAAAAGCCTGTTTTGTTGTTTTGTGTTTAAAGAATAAATTTAAGCTCGATGTCAATGGAATTGTTATTACGTAGTTTTGAATTTGACATTTTGAAGATATCAGCAAATGACGTGTTTATGTTATAGCTCAATAAATTATGGATAACTCTGTAAGAATTTATACCATTACAGGACAAAAAATTTAATGAAAATTATATGTTTTTTAAAAGTCATAGGAAATTGAAATCATAATAAATGGTGTTCGTTTCATGGATTTCTTAATAACATGAAATTTAAGCTTTTAAACTGAACAATATTTAAGGCTAATTGGCAAATAATAAAACCCAATAATTCAGAAAGAGTTGACTCCAATTTTTTTAACTGATCAAAGAAAAGACCACAAGCTTGCATGATTTAACACCAGTTTCTTTTTTGTCACTTTGAACCGATGCGGTATTGAGAATTACGTAAAGAATGAATCAAAACCACAGATGAGCTAGTTTAGCAGCTTTCCCTCTGACATTAAGACAGTGTAGACAATTAAATTTTCCACAAATTATGATCAAATCGGTTCACCGTAATATGGAAATACTATACTAATAAAAACGTTGCAGAAAATTTATTGTACAGAATGGTCTGGTAATTGGGTAGAAATTTTTTTGTGTAAGAAAATGTAAATATGTATTTTTGTTACGTTGTCATCTTCTTCTTGTGTCTTTCCAACGCCTGATGAGAAACAATAATCAGTATAAAATATGGACACATTTTAGTGTTTGATGCAGTAGGTAAGAACAATTTCAATATGTTTACGTTGATTTCCTCATATTTTATGTAGGTAACTTCCACCGTAGCTTAGCTCTGGCAAGTGTTATCATGAAGACGTTTGAACGGAAACAACATCTTTCCAGTTTAGACTTGTCTAAACGGCAAATATATCAATTATGTTCAAAAGCAGTTGTAAATACACTTGAATATTACATCAGAAGGTAAATATTTTGTCTTTTTAGAAGTTCCAAATTTCCCTTTAACATATTGTTACGTATTTTTTAATGTTTTATATTCTTCGTAGATTAAACGCAACAGAAAAACACAGATAACAGCTTGTATAATTTATTACACTAGACTATTAACAAATATAACAGATATAACACAAATTATATATAATAACAGTGACAGACAGATATTAAGTTATAACATTCGAAATTAATTACAAATCAAAATAATATTAGTTTCAAACTTCAAAATAAATCACAACACAAAACGGTACTGGCCTGTATCTAATGTAATGATCTAAAATTAAAGTCTCAAATTCCAGTCTAGGGTGTGAATTTGGTCCCACGAAGAGATTCCGAAACAGTTCACAGTTCAATGAAATCGCCGTCTCTCAGCACAAGCGGTAATTCAGAAGTATCGTAGAGATTGACGAAATAAAATCACGGCTTCCGTAGATCTAATTTCAATCACAAATCCAAGTTGAATATTCACAGCAAACACTTAATCTTTCTCAAATAACTAACTTTCTTCTTTTGAAATGAAACTGGTGTTTGAATCTCACTCTTTGTCTTCGAATGAAACTAATGACTGAATCTCTCTCCCTCGATTAAAACTGATGATTGATGACTCTCACATCACCGTCTTTTTTATATCGATAAGCCTATTTCTCGAACAATCTCGCAAAATTCATACAACTCCAGAGCTATACACGCATATCCGTTCTTGCACGAGACTACACTTCTAGGCAGGAAGTCACCAGCACTCATTTACAAACATGTGATTGGTCTACTCAATTCGAGAAAGTTCTAAAAATGTTACCCTAAATAAATAACATATTTTAGTTTAAACTTCGAAACAATAATATCGATATGGAAAAATGAATAATACAAATGAAAATTCAAACACAATACGACATGTTGTCGTTTACAAAATATTTACACATATACATAACACATATATACATTACAAATTTCCACGTTTTACAACAAAATTATTTCAAATATTCACTAATAATTTATTATTAGTAAGGTACCTGATATAATATAATCGCATTTCATTTATTATAATTCTTTATTTTGAAGCCTGGCATGATCAGGTGGTTAGGTTGCTCGTCTCGCAATCTGAAAATTTCAGGTTTGAATCCTCATCAAATTATACATGCTCACACTCTCAGCCATAGGTGCATTATAAGTGACGGCAAATATTCGTTTTCAGGAAAGAAAGCCAGGGAATAAGTCTAATAGCTACCGACCAATCAGCCTGACCAGACGTACAGGCAAAATTCTCGAAAGAATATTCAGTAATAGACTCTCCACATTCTTGGAGATAACATCAAAATTACCAAATGAACAAAAGGATTCAGAAAATTTAAACAAACGACAGATCATTTAAGTAAAATAATCGAAATTGTAATAAAAAACTTCAATTACAGAGAAAATACTGTCGCTTGCTTCCTTGATATTGAGAAAACATTCGACACTGTATGTCACGATTGTCTGAGGTTCTTAATGAATGAAATGGGACAACCGCGTAGAATTATTCGTTGGCTATCTAACTTTTTGGAAAATAGAAAGTGTAGAGTGAATGTTGAGGGTACCTTTTTTGAGTACTTTACTGCAGAAGCTGGTGTCCCTCAAAGAGGGGTGGTTAGTCCTATACTCTTCATCATGTGTGTAAACAATAAACCATTGAAGGATCCAAATCATGTATTCTCTTCACAGTTCGCAGATTACGTGTTGGTCTTGAAAAGTGTCGCAACACTAAAAATAGCAGCCACAAACATACAACCGCAACTAAATAGAATAAGCGAATACGGTCAAAAATATAAAATAAAAATAAACACAGCAAAATACAACTCGTAATCTTTATGAAAATACCAAAACACAAAAGACAACAGCCAGAAATACAGATGAATGGCACAATACTTTAGACTGCCTCATCGGCAAAATTTTTAGGTCTGACCTATGATTTAAAATAAACTTTGATTAATCATTTGAACGAAATTAAAAATAAAGTGTGTCGAAGAACTGACTATGGTACGGGTCTAACTGGTAAAAACAGTGAAGCTTCTGCAGACAACATAATAAACATTTGCAAAACATATATTAGACCAGTAATAGATTATGCAGCTCTAGCATGGATAACTGTAAGCAATAAGATAATTAAAACCAAACTAAAAACTATCCAAAACACATTCCTCACATCAGCATACACAGATCTAAAAACTACATCATCTCAATTCATACACAAATATTTGAACATACCAGATAGACTCCTACATAGTACAATAATGTACTTCGATGAAAAATGAATTACTTTGCGAACTACATAGATACCTCAAACATGATGAAGTTACTCCTAAACATCTCTCCCCAGTCAATTTATATTTGAAACATAAAAATAAATGTAAACAAATAAAAACAATGATTATTTTTTTTTTAAAAGTACTACACCACTGACTGGAAATACAGACACCAAAAGGGAAAATGCAAGTGACATCATAGTTCTATGAAGTTGCACCTAAAATTATATCTCAAGATGATGATGCACATCATTACGGAGCAAAGTGCCTCAACATGTGATTGTGTCATAATCCTTACATCTTTCCCTTCAATATCAGTAAAAGTCTGAAAATTAATAATTCATTCAGTTTTCATGATGTTTTTCAAAATTATCACGACTAAAATAATCTCTAACCTAATTATAATTCCATATCAAATTAATATTTGTATTAAATATACAATTTTAATATCAGATTCTCATCTTTATGTTTTTTATCAAGAATAATTAATTGTATTACACACTTTTTACTAATTTTATCGTGTGCTAAACACACTTACGACCAAGAAGTCTTGATAAAACTGAAGTACAAACCTTTATAACCCGAGCGCTTTCGAAAGGTAAACCTTTTTTTTTCATAGGTAATCAATACTTTTTACTTAAGTAGTTGTTGTTATATAGGCGGATAGCGTTAGTAAGGGCAATTTTCCGGTAGTTCTGAAGGTTTGCTTGTTTGTTTTGGAATTTCGCACAAAGCTACTTGAAAACTATTTTAACCGTCCCTAATTTAGTAGTATAAGACTAGAGGGAAGGAAGCTAGTCATCACCACTCACCGCCAACTCTTGGGCTACTCTTTTCCCAACGAATGGTGGGATTGACCGTCACATTATACGCCCAAACGGTTGTGAGGGCGAGCAGGTTTAGCGCGACGCGGCGCGAACCAGCGAATTTGAAATCACACGCCTTACGCGCTTGGCCTTGCCTGGCCCTGAAGGATTGCATTCAGGTTTTAACCTCTCTCTACATATGTTTATATTTTGAATTTCTATATTTAACCATATTGCGTGTGTTTGTTCTGTGTCTTTTTTGAAATTTGCACAAAGCTACTCGAGGCCTATCTGGGCTTGCAGTCCCTAATTTAGCAGTGTAAGACTCGAGGGAAGGCAGCTAGTCATCATTACTTACCGCCAACTCTTGGGCTACTCTAAATGTAAAACGCTATTTAGTAATTCATCTGTTTACATTTTAATAATCACTATATTGTACAACGAAAGTTTAACATATGGTCATCCCGAAAGGGAAGACGTTTATTTAAATATCTAAATAATATAGAATACTATTTAATTTTCACATTTAACGTCATCAGTTTATCTACATAATCGTACTACTAAAATTTAGTTTCAAGACCGATGTAGACATCAATATTTAACTATTATTGTTGAAGTTATAACTGGTATTCTTGCCTTTCAATAGATATTTCCACAAAATTATATTGACATATGGTAACATGTCTCCACTAAAACTACTTACATATAAACGATATTTTCGTTTATGTCGGAAAATGATTAATCTTGCAATTAATATCTAAATAATAGAGATGCTTCATCAATATTGGATAATTAGTTTTACTCATCTTGATGTTTTACTTGGCTTTCGTTTGTCACTGAAATTAAAATCCAAGAAGTAGAGCTTCTTAACCTTTCAATTTACATTGTGATAGAAAACAAGAAATATGAATTCGTAATATTCTGTTTCTTAAGACATGACAGGACATGTTTAATTTGTACATTGCAGTTACCATACAACTCTTGGATGCCTTCTACTCAGTTAAACTGCACGTATTAAATAGTCACGTTTTGAGGGAAACTACGTTGCCGACTATATGTACATTCTTAATAAAGTTAATGAAAAAGGAAGGAAAAGCAAAGTGTCAGTTATTGTTCATTTTATTATTTATCGCATCGTCACGTCTAAATAAAATTAAAAATTAAATTGTATGATTGGCTTATCTTCAAGCTAATAATGCTTCAAAAAAGTTTAACATACGCTGCTTTCTTATAAACATCTAAAATAGTATATTGTTCCATTTTAATTTATCTGTTTTATAATTATTTAACCTTTTTTTAGTGTATTATTCGCTATAAGTCTATCAAAAGTACAAATATACAGTTTCGTACGTCTAATACGTAATAAACTTTGCGTAATTTTTGTGATCAAAGTGTCAGTGTCTCACAATTTATGCTTGAAGTTATTTACATTGCAAATTTACTTATTTTTACACAGTCATTCTTATATTATTTTTTTTATCTTTACAATTAACCTCTATTTTTTTAGACTTGAAATACGTACGTGTGACATACGTTTTTGTATTTCACTTAATGCTCACTTGCGCAACATTAATTAATTTACAAATTGTACAGGAAGTATTTCTAAAAATATGTGTTAGTAACACGTTCTAGTTTCATGTAGAAAACATGGACAGAAGACTGTCTCAGCTACATACAAATGAAAGTGTTTATTTTAAATCTTGCAGCCTTTTCAGAGTACCATATCTTATAAATGAAGTGTTTGATGTATTGAATGATGTACTGAATATATTTCCGAGTGAAGCTATATCAGATGGAATAAAGGCAGCGTTACATCGACTAATTGTTATAATGACTGAGCTTTTAAACGACACACCCTGTCACAGAATGTCACCATTTGAAGGTAATGTTTTTTGCTGTTTGTTTAAATGATTGATTCCGAAAGCTTTTTGAGAAGGTTCAGTCATCTGAAAACTTTAGAACACCCTATGAAAGCCTGTGTATTTTTCTGACATTTCTTGGATATATAGATATTTAATTTCAATATTTAAGACACTGAGATATTGTAGGAATACCTAAACATTTACAACTAAAGAAAAGACTTTCAAGATCTTCTGAAATTGCAATTCTACAAAAATGCATATTCTAACTCAGAAAAAAGTTAGGACACCTCACATTTATTTCCACTTAAAATGGCTCAACTCACACACAGATGTATCACACCAGGTACACATGATTAGAAGATCGTTACTCAGCATTTTGAATGAAACTTGCCCTATTTAAACCTCAGACAGTTAGTTTGGTGTGCTCCTGACTGTTGAAGTGAGAGTGAGCACTATGCTGAGAGCAATTTCACTGTCCGGAAAATAGTCAACATGTGGAAGGCTTTTAAAACAATTGCCAACATGATCACTCAGGTCCAGTCGTGCAAGCAAGTTCACCCCGCGAGCAGACCAAAAGATGCTAAAAGAGGTCTCCAAACACCCTAACATGTTATCACGGGACCTAAAGCAGGATCTGGCTACTGTTGATGTGAAAGTGAATGCCTCAACAATAAGAAAGAGACTGCACAAGTTTAACCCAATGGGAGGTGTGCACGGAGAAAACCTTTGCTCTCTAAGAGAAACATCAAAGTAAGACTGAACTTTGCTACAGAGAATGTAGACAAAGACCAGGAATTCTGGAATAATGTTCTTTGGATAAATGAGTCAAAAATTGAATTATTTGGATATCAAAACAGAGGACATGTTTGGCGTAAACCAAATACAGCATTCCAGGAAAAGAACCTCATACCAACTATGAGGCATGGAGATGGAAGTGTCATGGTTTGGGGTTGCTTTGCTGCAGCAGAACCTGGACAGCTCACAATCATAGAATCAACCATTAATTCTTCCGTGTATCAGAGGGTGCTTGAGGATAATGTGAGACAATTTGTGTAGACCTGGACCCTGCAGTACGACAATGTCTCAAACATACCAGTAACTTCACCAAGGACTGGTTAAATTTAAGTATTGGAGAGTCCTGGAATGGCCGAATCAAAACCCAGATCTTAATCCCATTGAAATGCTGTGGTGTGATTTGAAATGGGCTGTAAATGCAAGAAACCTCTCAAATATCTCACAGCTGACAAAATTCGGCAATGAGAGTGGGGAAATCTTTCTTCAGACCGATGTCAAAGACTAGCAGATGGCTACAAGATGCGTCTCACTGCAGTTATTTCAGCCAAATGGGGTTAACACTACCTGTTAGGAGGTAAGGTGTCCTGGCTTTTTCCTCAGTCAGAATATGTGTTTTTGTAGAATTACATTTACAAAAGCTTTTGAAAAGTCTTTTCTTCAGTTTTAATTGTTTAGTTATATTCCTATAATCTTTCAGTATTGTCGAAATTGAGATTAAATATTTATAAATCCAAAAATGTTACAATAATACAAAGGCTTTCATAGCATGTCCTAAATTTTTCACATGACTGTGTATTCGTAAAGTATTGTGTGTTGGAAATTTTTATTATTTATACAGTGTCGTGATTACTTTTTTGCAGGTTTTAACAATTTATTAGCTCTTTTACGGTAATTTGTCACTTTTCCATGACTAAGTATATCATTAGATACATGATGGGAAAAACGATTAAAGTTATCTCGGTCCACGATTAAGATAAAACAAATTGATGCATTTGTAACAAATTATATATTATGACAATGCTGCTGAGATAAATTAACTTCGCGAAGTGAGAAGGAATGTAGATTGTTGCTCAAGAATAAAGAATGCAGTGTGCAGAAAATAACTTTTGCAATAAATCGTTATATTTTATGGACGGTTAATATTTATTCTAATTTCTTAGTTATGTTGATGAAACTTTCTTATAATTACGAAGTTTATCTTCACAATAATACACGTTTATGAGTATTACAATAAGATCTTTCATAAGCTTATTCAATTTCTTATTTAGTGGTTAATTATGACACTTCATGTACTTTGAATATAAAGATATAGGTTGATATACACAGAAAAATCATTCACCATACAATAGTGATTTTTATATCAACTCTTTACAACATATAGTATTTTTTCACTAGGTTAATATTGTGAGTTGAAACCATGTAAATGAAAACTTAAGTAAAACTTTCAAATTAATGGCAAGTTGTAAGCAATAAGTATGAACGAAAAAAAAGGAAAAGACAGAAAATACTAAACCATACTGACTCACGTATTTATACTTGCCACGATTTTATTTTCTCAATAACACTAAATTGCAAAGTAATCTTCAGGAATTTTTTTTTTCATAAATATTGAGAAAACTCCTGACATTTTCGAAATTTTATGACTATAACAGTGAGGAACACTCATTTTGTTGTATTTAAAAATAGGCCTTTCTATAGTCAATTTGAGTGTGTTGATTTCAAATCTGAAGTCGGTTTTTGTCTGCAAGCTACAGATTTTATGCAATTTGACATTTTATTTATTTTTTAAAGCTCTGCTGCTTTCTTTGAAAGACCTAAATCCCGCACTAAATCATTCAGTTCAGCCTGGGGAAGAGGCTTTGGGACGGGGAAAGGTTCAGTGTCTGAAGAACAGTTCTCCGATTTTGTACACTTTTCTGACAATTCACTGTCACAACTGTCTTGTTCGCTTTTATCATGTCCAATGTCTTAATCGTCCAATGAAGGCAAGCCTTTGAAAACTGGAACAGGAACTTCTTCAGAGTGCGGAGCAGGCCGAATAGCTGAGGGAATGTTCGGATACGTAATCTTATGTCGGTTTTTCTTTCCAACACCCGTTGTGTTTACCATGCAGAAATAACAGTCAGTTACATGATTGGTGGGTTCGCGCCAAGTCATTGGAACACCAAAAGGCAGACCTTTACGTTTACCTTTGGTCCAGTCTCGAAACATTTCCTCACAATTGTGGCACACAACATGAGGAATCCATTGCTTGTCTTGATCACCAAGATGAACTTCAAAATATGCCTTGTAGTCACGCTTGACGAACGAGGATATGTTACGTCTCTGACGATTGAGTGTGTAGCATCCACACATGTAGCAGAAGGCATCAGGCTTGTTTCTGCAATGATATTTGTTTTTGGAAGCCATGTCTGATCTGAAACAAAAGAAGAATGATCAAAATATTAGAAGCTTTCTATATATATGGACGTGAAAATGCTAATACATGGTTTACGAAAGTTCACATTTGTACAATTTCATTAACCTCAAATTGCATACAAACTAGTTTGTAGAGAAATAGTAATTTCAGATTTGAAATCAGCGCCTAAAACTCCTTCAGAATCAGTTAAAATATCCAATGCAACTCAAAGTTACTGAAAAAGTGTTCCCCAGTCTATTCTAAATTACGAATATTTATAAATTTAATTTAATTTACTGAAATACTTTTTTGAATATAAAAATGTAATACAAATGTATTGCAAGATAAAGAACGTTTAAAATATAGAAACTTATTAAAGTTGATTCTGGGTCTCTGAAATAATTTATTTGAAATAAAAGTTGAGAAGTAATACAAATTTCAACGAAAACTTTTGTGATTGTAACTTAAAACAAATTGACAAAATTTAATTTGTCTTTTAATTTGTCGTCATGTTAATGTATTTCTATGCTATTAAAGTTGTATCCTTCAAAATTATTACTTGGTAATTTATTGTGACATAAAAAGGAACCCTAAGTGTAATAATTTATTTTCTTTTAGAATTTTGGCAGGCAGATGCTGGAACTGATTTATTTACTCGTCTCGGTGATGCTAAATGTTTTTCCTTATCACAAAGAGAAGTAAGCTTAACTTATAATTTTCGATTTGATACAATATTTTTTTCACTTTTTCAATACCTAGAATTTGTTTTGTTTTTCTCAAAAACGTGTAATAAGGATATTGGTTTCCTCTATCATCAGAATATTAATATTTTATTTAATTATTATTCCACCATAATTTATGCTAAATTTCCGTGTAATAATAGTTAGGAGTTAAAATATAAGTAAGCAGTCGGTGTTAGTTTGGTTTCTAAAGGACTAAAATAGTAAGTGAAAATAAAATAATGAGAAACTATTTGCGATAGCTTTTTCTAATTTGACAGTGTAAGAGTAGAGTGAAGCAGATAGTTATCGCCACCAACCTCTAACTCTTAAGTTACTTTTTTAACAAAGAATAATGGCATTGACTGTTGTTTAAAACCACCATACGTTTGAAAGAGCGAGCATGTTTAACGTGACGGGATTAAAACAAGATACCCTTCGATTACAAGTTGAGTGCCACAACCATCTTACCACGTCGGAACAAAATTTTAAAAGCGCTAACATTTCTTTAAGTTAAACAGATTGAGAAGCAACAAAAAACCTTTTAATTATGAAACGTTTTAATATAGCTTAAGGAAATCAGGTGTGTTACGCATGGTTTGGAAAAGTAAATAAACAGTCCGTCTCTTCATCGTACATTTCAATAATGTATTATTTTTCATGTAGCTTGCTTATATCAGTTTGATTTTATCATATTGCACTTTTGTTGTTGACTTGGGAAATCAGATTAATCAATATATTATCATCTAACTCTTTTAAAGGATGGGAACAATTAATAAATATATCATTCAGTGATTCAATTAAGATTATATTATGACTGCGCGTTTGATTTCTGTAATCGTTTTTGCAGAAGTATTACACGTGTGAGTATTAGAAGATGTCGGTGTAACAATGTCCATATGTATGTTCTCAATTTTCAGTCTATTTTTTAAACAAACAATTGATTTGATATTTATCATCCCTGTTTCTTTAATATGATTTTAATTTGTTGTTATAAGATCTTAACTGGCGAATTCAAACAGTTCGTATCCAAGAAAAGGAGACCTGAATATCAGTGATTAACGAAGATTTTGCAAAGGTTTAAGGTTGGTTCTTATTAACAACCGGAAATATATGTTACACAACTTTAGTTTTTTTTTGCTGTTTTTTTTCAATTTTGCACAAATCTACTCGAAGGCTATCTGTGATCGCCGTACCTAATTTTGCACTGTAACACTAGAGGAAAGGCAGCTAGTCATCATCACCTACCGCCAACTCTTTGGCTACTCTTTTACCAACGAATAGTGGGATTGACCGTCACATTATAACGCCCCTACAGCTGAAAGGGTGACTATGTTTGACGCAACGCTGATGCAAACCCGCGACCCTCGGATTACGAGTCGCACGCTTTAACGCGCTTGGCCATGCCGGGCTCACAACTTTAGTCCAGTCTTCCTTAATGTCTCAAGAAAATTTTAGTTCAATGCATATTATCATTACAACCAAAACTCTTGTAGAATGAGTTTCATCTCAATTTCTTTGTTTCGAACATTTTATTACGACAACTTTTATTACGATACAAAATTCATTTACTACATTTCACGGGCTCACAACTTTAGTCCAGTCTTCCTTAATGTCTCAAGAAAATTTTAGTTCAATGCATATTATCATTACAACCAAAACTCTTGTAGAATGAGTTTCATCTCAATTTCTTTGTTTCGAACATTTTATTACGACAACTTTTATTACGATACAAAATTCATTTACTACATTTCTCTTAATGTCCAAATTCTATTTTCCAGAATGTCTGATAATTGTTATGGTAACTTGTAAACATTGTCTCTTATTATGAAAGTAGGAGGCAAAATCAATTAGAACTTGGTATATTCCTACTCAATGTTGTCGTTGGATTTGACGAAAATATTCTGTTCCTTAACTTTCATCTGTTAACATTGCTTTCGAACATTGTAGAAATGGTGTGAAACAGAAATTAAATCAGTGCGAAACCTTAGACGATATTATGAAATTCTAACGTTGATATTATATCCATCGTCGTGTATAAAACTCCGATTTGCCAGCCAAATTCACCATATGAGAACCAGATATCACATGTTATTGGATTGTGACATAAGTCAGATTTTTTTAAAATCCCTTATCTCTGTAGTAAGTAGTAAGTGATTTTCCACTAATTCCAACAAATATTGTTCCTATGTTGTTGCCCGTGTTTCATTATATTTATGTATAGCCTTTGACAGATCTTTCCTTTCTTTCTCGGCATGTATGTTTTTCCATCTTTTATCTTTTTTTATTAACTTAAATTATATGACAAATGGATGTATGGTTGTAATCAGATGTAAAATTTTACGGACACATCATTTTGTTTTTATTTTTTGTTCTTTTGAATATGTTCTTATGAAGATTGATTTGTGTCAAAAAATATATAAAAAAGAATGTTTGTTTTTATTTCTTTGTTAAGAACACCGTAGTAATGATATAAGTATCAATAAATGGAAGGAAAAAAAGAGAATAAAAATATTTTTTTTATGTTAAATAGCTATTTTCTATACCCGAGATGCTTATTTTACATAAAATCATTGTGTTTATTGGTATTTAGTAAAAAAGAAGAAAAAAAGTTTAATATCAGAAAAAAAGTATATATATATAGACGATTTTCAGCCCAACGATATCTCTAATTTTACAAATTTATTTATATTAGAAATATAAAGTAAAAAAGAGCACAAAAAATATCAACTTTAAGGCAAAATCTATTCCTTTTAAGTTAGAAAATATTTGATATTAAACTGTTTATTTTTTGCTCACTTTGTTATCATAATTCTTTTTTTATTATTTATCAGTGATTCAATACTTCGAAAATCATGATTCAAGCTGTTATCACTTTACCTCAACAACTGTGTAGGAAATACGTATAATGAACACCACCAAACAATCACTTTCAATTTTAGGGCTATTAAACTTGCATATTAGACGTAACTGAGCACACTACCTTTAGCTTCACAGTTGAATGTTTTGATACCATCACAAGTAGTTTTCTGATCAAAATGGTTATTTAAAATAAACGCCTCTTTACTGAATGGCTCAATTATTTCGTCTTGATGTTGAATTTGTTTAAGTTATGTTCCAGTAGACTACACCGCAAGTAGAAAAAAAATGTAGAAAAATAACACGAGACGCGGAAAAACGTTGTAAAAGATATTGTAAAAAAATATATCACTAGCTGACTGTCTGCGCAACATCAACTAACCATCTATCACCAGAGTTCCTTTTGCTCATTAAGCAGTAGAATTGTACAACACGACAGCACTTACGCAACACCAAACCTCACATTTATTATTCTACTTTTTCAAGAAAAACAGAAATTAAAAAAACTGCTTTGTGTATTCTTAATTACAAACTGAATCGATTCTTTCCACACAAAACAATGAAAATCGAGTATACAGATGAACTATACATCCATTTTCTGAATTTGCACCTTCACCTTTCGTATAAAAGGTCAATTTAACAGTACATTTTCCAAAGTACATAGTTTCGTGTACTTACTGTACTAAGTGCAGTCAAATATATTTTACAAAAATTATATGTATGTTACATGACAAATTTCGTGGATATCACCGACTTGAATACAATGGGATGATTGACCATCGAATCTCTTGACGCTTAACTCTTCAGACAAGGAATCTGATGACGTGAATGTAAAACAAACCTCCCAGTGAGAGTTTAGGTACAAGTTTATATTAAAAGTAAACTCAATGACATTTAATGGAATTAACCAACGGTGCTATTACAAGTGCGTATTTCTTGATAGGTATTTGGGTTAAATTATTATTTTATTCCCCGAAGGGAGACGAAAAATAACTCACGGTGGTCAGGAACATTTTGTTTTTTTATATCTCAAACGCGGCAAGAGTTAATTTAGCACATAATTTGGAACTTGTTTTTTAAACTAGAATGGTGGTAGCAAATTATTTTGTGATGTTGACAGATTTATTATCTATTTGAGGAGCGTCAGTCAAAACTGCGAAAATGGTCGGTGAGCCAGAATGCGTGAGAAGAGTCAGACGCAAAGTTCTGCTTACACTTTTTCAAAGATAACTTTGTGGTCGCCAGATTGTGTTAATGTGTGTTTTTTATTAAATATTTAATGAGCCTTCTTTTTCAAATGTAGCCACGACTCTTCAGTTTCTTTGCATAAATAATATTATTTTAATCCTTTCTATTCTTCGCCCCCCAGTGGGTCAGCAGTATGTTTGCGGACTTACACGCTAAAATCCGGGTTTCGATACCCGTGGTGGGCAGAGCACAGATAGCCCATTGTGTAGCTTTGTGCTTAATTCAAAACAAACAAAGCCTTTCTATTTTATTATGTAATTTACACAATTTTACAACTGTGTTACAGTTAAAATTTGACTCTCATATGACTAGGCCGGTGTATACGACGGGTGTCAGAAGATTTCCTGACCCGACGTATACACAAATGAAACCACTGCTTTAACTGTGATACATTTTTAACGGCTTCTAATAGTGAGTTTCTAAACTTGTACGGACGGTGCACTGAAGTCAATGTGACCTACTTTCCTTGACGACTTACAAAGATTGATGCCGTTACCTTTCCAGTAGAGGATTCTGCTTTCAATTTCTTTGGAAAAGGTGAATTTATGAATGTCCATTGCAAACATTAGGTTTTTTCATCTCCGAGAAAAAGGAGTGAGCCGTCGTTTCAACCCTAGTTAGGAATCTACTGAAATTTTTTGAGTAGTTTTTGTCTCTTAATAGCTTGAACCTGTTTGTAATCAGTGACCAGTGGTATATCTGTGGACTGACGCTGCTAAAAAGAGTGTTTTAACACTTGAGGTGGGTTGAGCACGGATAGACCATCGTGTCGCGTTGTGTTTAATTATAAACAAACAAACTTGAAACAAGTCATCATATTTTTAATAAAAAACTGTGTTTAATCATTACAGATAAAAATTCTGTTAGAGGTCTATGAAATACTGAAGAGAGAAATAGACCTATATAAGAGGAATAACCTTCCAGCTTACAGACGAGATGGTAGTGAAGCACTTTTCAACTTAATGCCGACCAGAGTACACAAAAGTTTTAACAGCGGTTACATCTCTAATTTAAAGCAGACAACGTCTTCTGGTAATACAAGCATTTATGCCTCACAAGTTTATACTTCAGTCTTGAACAATGAACTTTTCAACATCATGATCGGGGTAACCGAAACCGGTACTTATTACACGGTAAGTTTTTTTTCAATAAAAGACTAACACATAAAATAATTTGTACTTTATATTAGTACAGTGTGATATATGTTTTAGAATTTATTATTATGTTGCGATCAAATTCCATCGAAACCGACATTTTATTGTAGCATTTTGTCAACAAAAGTAATTGTAATCAAAATGTAGTATTTTGTTAAATTCATGGCCTTAATATTTCAGATTACACAAGGAGAAGTACAGAAAATCTATTGGCTATGTGGAAATAAAAAGACATGCCGTCTTTATAGTTTTAATTTGTTGATATGCATCCATTCATCTTCTTCGTTCTTGGAAGAAAGTGACATAAAGAAGGCGTCACTTGGTTTGCCACTCAGTCCTATTGTTCACTTCATGATGTGGACTTCAGACAATGAGTTAAAAAGTGTACTCAACAACAAAAGCATCACACTATCCTTACCACTTCTGACGAATACAGAGGAAGTGGACAATCTACAGGTTAGTTTTACATTTTTAGAAAGAAAAATGTAATGCTCTACGAATGCAGCCTATTTAGTTTTAGACCCACATATGTGTTACCTATACCTTACAAATAAAAGTATGTTCGTAAACTAATTTCAGAATTGATAGTTTGAGAGTTTTATTGAATTTTGTACTCATTTCTACTCCACAATTAGCGAACCTTTACAAGTTATCAACATTTCTCTTTGGTCTCTGAATTATCGATTATGGTTGATATAATTCCATATGAAATGATAATATAACCAAATTGGATTCCACTCTTTCTCTTGACTTCACTTTCTATTTACTTACTCTTTTTGCATTAGAGTGTTTGTGTCTACTTTCTGCTTCCATTTTCTGAATTTTTTTCACGTATTCTCATGTTGTATATGTTGTTAGTTTTTTTTTTAATTTCGCTTAATGCTACACGTGGACCACGTGCGCTAGCCGTCTCTAATTTCGCAGTGTAAAACAAAAGGGAAGGCAGCTAGTCATCACCACCCACCGCTGACTTCTGGGATACTTTTTCCAACGAATAATGGGATTAACCATTACATTACGGGTCTCCCACGTATAAAGGGTAAGTGTATTTGTAATAACGAGGATTAGAACCCGCAAACCTTAGAAGACTAGTCGAGTGCCTTAACCACCTGACTATGCCGGGCCCATATAAGTATATGATTATAGTAAGTACTGGGGATCGTTTTATACCTTTAAAGTTATAATAGTAGTAAGTTGCATGTACTATTACATATCTTATAAATATTCAAATATTTAATCAGTGTAATGTTACATGTTCACTTAATACCCCTTATTTTGGTGTTTGAATTTATCAACTTTACGATACATTACTTGACATTGAGAGTAAACAGTTATTTCAGCAACCACTGAAATTTAAAATATGTTATTTAAGTGTGCATATACTTGTTGTTTTGAATTAAGCACAAAGCTGCACAATGGGCTATCTGTGCTCTGCCCACCACGGGTATCGAAACCCGGATTTTAGCGTGTAAGTCCGCACACATACCGCTGAGCCACTGGGGGGCATGTGTGCATATACATATTTATATGTGTATTAGAGAAAATGAATTCATTTTAATGAAGTTGCATGAGCAAAATCACCAGGAAGGACTGCTTTAAAACAGGAAATCCAAACCTCTGATTAATTATAGTAGATTGTTCTGACTTGAAAATAAAGTGAAACAAAAATAAATTAAACAAACAACGCTACATTTAAGGTGGATGTAAACCTTGCTGCATATAAAGGCTTGTTTGGGACATGATTGTCACAGAAGACTTGGTGAATGGGTTGTGGTTATGCTAATTTATTTAAATATCTAGATAGGACGCTTTATGCTGGTATAGCTCGTTTGCTGTGCTGTCAGTTCCTGCCTTTCTTCTATATTGGAGGCTGGAATGCAAATTTCAAGAAGTAAGTTTTTAACTTACTTACCTCAAAATGGTAGTACCATTTTTGGTTTTCTCATTTTTTCTTTTCTTTTTACTTAAGATAGCAGTCACTTTCCCACAACTGTCTGCAGACAGTGAAGTGTGATGTAGATGTGGGATGACGTGGGCTAAAGCATCCATATCTCGATCTCCTAATTTCTAGATCTATTGCTACATTTTACTTCACATTTTACAATGTGACATTGACGAATGGAGGTTAAGACTGGTAAGTGGTGTATTCTCACCGCAATGTGAGTCCAACCTACGTAGTAACCTCGAAAACCTAAGGTATTTTTTTAATCTTTCATGGTAGTTTGCATCTTGGGATCTTTTTAGTTAATTCAGCATTTTTACTCAACTAGTTTTTTTTTGGCTTGTTTTTGAGTTATAACAAACTATTACAATTAGTCAGAGGTTTGTATTTGCTGTTTCTAACGCAGTCCTTTCTTGTTGTTTTACTTATTTCCCTATTTAACTTCATTAAAATGTATTTATTTTCACGAACATACAGGCATCTAACAAGATAAAGTTCAAGTCGCTTGTCCGTGTTTTGAACTTCAATAACATGTCGAAGTAGAGACAATGATAAATACACGATATTTTTTAAACTTTAACACAGTTTATTTATAACTTGACATATTATTACATTATTCATCATTACCTCACTTAAAGTTTCATACAAGCATAATGATCTTAATATGCATACACTTAATGTATGGTATAGACTAGTTAATGGACAGAGTGATTTTTATAGGTAGAGATATTTTATGTTAACTGCATTAAAAACCCATCTTCCTAATGTCTCCTTCCAGTAGTTAACTTGATAAACCAACTGGCTGTCATTGGCAATAGAAAGACAAGCCGAAATTGGTAGAAAGGGGTGCATATAACACACGTAATGGCATTCATATCAGCCTTTTGCTGGCTGCTTCAGTGAAAAACATCAGCTGATTTTTGTGTTAATGTAATAGTGGCGGCTATCTTTGTTTGTATTTCTTCAAAGAGAGTTTATGTGCACTTTTTGAAAGATATAAGACGTTTATAGAACATTTAATACATTTTGTTTTTGATGCAAGGACTCACAACATTCATAATAAATGCTTCATATTATCAATAATAAACTGAGATGGTTGTATGTCACCAATTAATATGCCCTATATTTCAAAATGCTATCCCACTAAATTTCTTTGACATTCGTCCACCCCACGAGGAGAATTTAGATAACGTATAAAAAGACAGATACCAATTTTTCTGCTATGTATATATGATTTAATAGTTTTTGTTTTGTTTTTGATGTGAAGACCATGGCGCCATTTATGGAAATAGTTATCGTACGTGAAAGATAATAAATGCGTAATAGCAATAAATTGTTTGTTTGTTTTTGAATTTCGCTCAAAGCTAAACAAGGGCTACCGTCCCAAATTCAGCAGTGTAAAACCGGAGAAAAGGCACCTGGTCATTACAACCCACCTCCAAGTCATGGACTACTCAGTTATCAACGAATATTGGGATTATACATAACATTATAATGCCTCCACGGCTGAAAAAGCGAACATCTCTAGTGCAACCAGGATTCGAACTAGCGACCCTCAAATTACGAGTTTAACGCCTTAGCCCACTTGGCCAATAGCAGTAAAGGACAGGGGTTTTAGAACAATCATTTATATGCTCTTTTTTCAAACTATTATCTCCTAGTGGCACAGCGGTGTGTCTCCGGACTTTCTTTACTATAAATCGAATTTCGATGCTGTCGGTGGACATAGCACAGATAGCCCGTTGTGTATCTTTGTGCTTAATTCCAAAAAACAAAACTATCATCCCATGTATGTTGTTCGAAACTTGTCCAGCCGCCTAGGAAAAGTTAACTAGTGGACAAATGTTAAAATTTTAGCTCACCAATTTTTAAATTTCTTAGTTTGTACCAGAAATAACTTTTTAATTTTTTTTATTTGAAATATTTACGCTTACCTCATGCCTTTTGTTAGTGCAAAGTCTCGTGAGTAGCTGGCCTTCGAGTCTGATGTATAGAATTGTAAACGTTGAATATAACCAGCGCATTTATTTCATCTCGCTGTTATAACTGAAGAATTATCATTTTGCATCATTATGTAATATGCAGGTGAATTGTTACCAGACAACTAAAAAAAACATGTGTATTGTTCGCTTGTTTTGGTGTTGCGAAATAGTTTTTGTTATTATCAAGGTTTTAATTAAAAGTAATAAAAACGCTTTTAACAAAAGTAATGTGCATTTACATAATCATTAAATAAAGACAGGATAGAGTGATGTTTTTTCCAATAACGATAATCAGATGAATCAGATAGTGAGATTGAGTAATTTGTGGCTTTGTTAAAATTGTTTTTTCTCCAGGACATTTTAAACTATTTGGTAACTTGTAACTTTGTAATTTGATTTATTTACTATTTAAAGTACTTTTTAAAAGTTTTGTTTATATGTTTCTTGCAGTATATTTTATATTTTAATTTCATTTGCACACATTGCATATCTAGCCCATTCCTATTATAGGTATTAAGAACTTGTAATTGATACAGAGGATATGACATGAACTGTAAATCGCGGATTCTGATTTTATCACTGAACATTGTTGTCATTTCACCCTTGCGTATCAGCACATCGTAGAAGATTAGACTTTTACATCAGAGTAGCCCAAGAAGTAATTGTGGGTGAAGAGTCCAGTTATCTTCCCTCTCGTCCATTACTCATAATTAACTGGTGGCTATTTTGTAAAGTTCTTGAGTACTTTTGTTTAAAATTCAAAAAAAAATTCCATTACGTTTGTCAAAGCTGTCAAGAGTTTTAAGTAAGTTACTTGCATCGTGAGAAAATACAGGACGAATACTGTGTATCATAATCCCATGTTTTATTAAAGAATGTTTACAAAAAGTGAAACTTTTTCCGAATTAACTGTAACAACTAGATACTTATCGGAGTTAGTTTTCCATTCTTATGTCGACTAATTTTATTTTGATTGTACTCATCCATGTTTCGAATTGATTCACACCAATATAAACATATAACAAGTTGTTGATTATTACCGACAATCAATAACATATAAATTTCGAAATAGGTTTTAGTTCTTGCTCGTAAAGCGGCCATGAGCAATTGGCTAGGGAGCTCTACTTGCAATCTCAGTGAAGCAGGTCACTTCAAACATGTTCGCCATTTCATCCGTTTGTGCGTTACACGAAGCAATCTGGGCTAGCCGTACCTAATTTAGAAATGAAAGAGTAGAGGGAAAGGAGCTAGTGGTTACAACCCAATGCTATTTTTGGGCTAGTATATTACCAACAGATGAGATTGAATGTAACATTATAACGACCCCACGGGTAAAAAGGCGATCGCGTTTGGTGAGATATGGGTTCAAACTCGTGACTTTAGATTGCGTGTGAAATTCCCTGACCACTTAATCATCCCAAGCCAAAAAAATAAATCGATCTTTTGGGATCGTCTTACAGATACGAAAGAAGATCATCCGAACTTGGTTGTACACTTTGATGAAAGAATTGTTATCTCTGTCTTGTTGGTTGTTTTTTTTCCGCCCCCTTGGCGTACGCACAATAATAGAATACATGCCGGCCAACGTTTTCAACCGGAACCGATTCTCAATAAATTTCGCTACTACGCTAACATCTATTTTTGTAGACGTTGTTTAATGAATAAAGTATGGCGAAAATAAATGCACTTATTTTCATATACAACATTTTCAATTTGTTAAACGTAATCTTACCTGTGCTTTTTCTTATTTGCACTTTTAATGTGTATTCTATGATACAAATCTTTTATTTGTGCTTTCATTTATTTGTTGATTGTAAAAATGACATTGACTCTCAAATATCCAATTCAAAAAGTCACACAAAGTTCTTGTGACGGTGAGTACCACTGGTTGCCTGTCTTCCCTCTGGTAAGTATTTCACAGTTAGGGATGTCTCCATCTGAAACAAGCAAGTCTATGAATAAAACATATTTTGTATTGAAAACTCCAACACATATATAAAAATGATGAGTAAAAATAGTTATGGTACGAAACGCAAAACAATACAAAGAAATCTACATCAATATTTTCTTCACATGCTTTATTTCTTATCCATTGTTTTGTTATTTGTATTTTTTTCTTTTTTGATGTAGAACAGTGGACCTCAAATACCTTAATGTTAAATTACATTTCGTTTTGCTGTCTCTTTTTATGTATTCGAGACTATTTATCATTAATTGTGTTTATTCTTGTTACAACTTATTTTTTGCAGTAGATTTTTTCCTATTCGAGACTATTTATCATTAATTGTGTTTATTCTTGTTACAAGTTATTTTTTGCAGTAGATTTTTTCCATAAATAAAACATGGAGAAAATAACATATTTCATCTTTTTTTGCTGCAACAAGTATGACATGGGCTTGTCTACTTTTTTACTTAGTGTGTAACATGGAATACAAACCTTTGGAATAGAACAACGTGTCTCAAAGTTAAATTGAAATATGGAAACTTAGAATGCAGCTGTCAAGCACCGAAATACATAGGGCAAGTACTTCTGCTTCTAACATTTACTTTCTTGTTGTATCGAAACTCAAGAAAAACAACAATTAGTTTAACTAACGGAATTTTCTTCATTTTTTACACTTTTATAATATCACTTTTCTTGTAATGTAGCTCCACTGATTTTTTCTTGAATAGATATTCGTAAAATATCTATTTTTATCTTATAATAGCAAGATAACTAATCTTATCATCGCATGTATTTATAAGTAATGTATGAAAGTTAGTTTTCAGAAGTAGTAGTATTGTTTGTAGAACAAATAAAAAAATTCTCCACTTATTGCTGTACTGTTTAAAACAATTAAATTTTGGTGAAGATATCTTAAAAGATTTACTGTTTTTATGCGACACGTATTTTAACAATATTTGATGTGTTTTTATCATGAAAATCATAATCTCATTTGCGATGTCTTCTCCTTTCATAAATGTATTTACTCCGACCATTTAGCTTTGTCATATTTGTCAGAGTTGTGGTATTAAGCGAATCGTTCATCTCTTGAATGTTAAATAGTGAAAACAGAATATCTGTAGAAAATTTTTCTTGCAATAGGTAGGACTTTTTGTTTATGAGAAGAACCATACAAAACCAACACAAATATGAATTGTTCCGGAATATTAATGGAAGGTACAGATCACAAAAATATTTGATGTAAAATCTAATTCAGTTAAAATAGTTAACATAGTTAAGTTTTAGTAATTCCAAAAAAAAAGAAATGAGCCGTTACAATTATTTACAAATTTATTTTTCGGTAGTGACAAAAATTTAAGAATAAGGAATTTCTAGAAGTATTATCATCAACAATTCATGCTATAGTGATTTTGTTTTCTTATTTTCTTATGAATATTTTAAATCGTTTTTAAGAATATTTCAAGCTATAGTAAACTGTTTGTAATTGAATTTTTACATAAAATTATTTCACCATTTTTTGCAAGTAAATTTTGATATTCAAGCGTTTTTAGTTATTACAATAATGATAGTGCACGACTATCCTTTCAGATTAAGCAAGCATTTATTAGATTAATGTTTATAATTGCGATATTCTAAATACTATACAAATGGGTGTTTATCTGATGAAATAATTATTTTTGTTGCTTAACATAACTCTATTATAAAATAATCAGATTTAACTTCATAAATTTCCTATGCAGATATCACCATTGCATTTAAGACAGTTACCTGGTATTGTCTCTTTATACTAAACTTAAACTAATTGGCGAACGTGCCGTAAACATTCTCTCATGTTAATAAAAAAAGACGAGGATAGCACAATGCACAATGAGACTAAAGATTTGTCGGTAAGGTGAAAACTAAATTTCATTATTCAACATTTATTTAATCAAGAGCAGCGTCAGAGTGGACAGCTTGGTCTGTTCACTAGTTTCCTTCCATCTAGTCTATGAGTTCAATACTCTGAACTGGTGGTACTAATATTACTTTAGAAGCTTTGTGTGAATGTCCGAAAGAAGATAAATAAACATGACGTGATTATTCTTGGTCTGCTTTTTGGTGGTTCCTCGATCTCAACTATCTCTTCAAATTATCTCATCAGATATCTATAACTTTACAAAAAGTTAAGGTATCTTTTGGAAATGACTGGTCGAGGTAGAATATGCCTGTGCATCACTTTGTTCTCCAGTCTGAGTTCCTTCGTCCCATATTTTTTAATCCAGGTACTCCATAACTTAGCATAATACGTATTGGTAACTTTACAAGTCAGTCTGTACTGTATAGCTTGATGGGTATAGAAGACATTGGAAAGATGAACAAATGATGGAAGAATAGCAAGAGTACTGGACTCATGATCCAGTTCTTTTTCCGTTGAACTAGAGAGAATCATTACATTTTCCAAAAGGTTTTACACAACTGTTCATGCCCCAAATATTTCATGTTTCGTATTTGTAAAAACTATGTTTTACGGTTTTTTATTCTATTTAACATCGATATATTGCATGACCTTCATCTGGTTGGATGTTCAATGAACACCCCTTCTTCTTAGGATATTTTTTATCAGGAGTATACATGAATGTTGTAATGTGAACTATGTAAAACAAAAGTTTCTTATGTTTTTAGTAAAGTGTAGAGAATCTGTTCCTCTCTCTGGCGACTCTACTGATAAGTGCTTCTTTAGATCATAGAAAACATGTGAAACAAGGCGAATTCCTGTGGTATCCAATATAAAATCTAGACGATAAACAATTTAGTCATTAATTTCAATATATCGTTATTTTATGAACATTCTTTCATAAGGTGCTATTTTCGGGGAATTAGAACCGTGAAAATTTGTATCTTTGAGTAATCAAGACACATTATTAGGAATACAGTGATTATTCCCGAAGTGTTTTCATTAACATTTTCAGAATTAAACTCGATCATTTTTTATTCGATGCAAAGAACCTTGAATATTTAAGACCATATCTCGATATTGCATCTTAATCGTGGAATATGTCTTTTGCTTTATGATCTTTCCAACATAAAGGTGAAACTTCAAGATGTGATGGATGGAAGTTTCGAATGCTACAAGATGTGAGAAAGTATCCCGCCATTAATTATTGTCAGATTTTTTTTTATATCTGAGGCAGAGTTACTTTCCTAACTTAGAACTGGCAATGAACAGTTAGTATTTGCAAAGTGTTATTTATTATCTCCACAAATATCGTAAAGCACGATCATAGTGGCTAGCTTTATGTTGATTTCTATGCTCTAGAGACTCTAGCACATAAATGTACTTACTGATAGTTGTTTAACGAGTGTTAACTTTTATGATGAAAATTTCTCAAGCTCATTAGATCAAGCTCATTTCTTGTATTTCTTCATTTGACTACTTTTTCTGGCCCCCCAATGATACAACGATTTGTCTGAAAGCAAACAACGCTCCAAACCGGGAAAATTACGAATAGTATATTGTGTATCTTTGCGCTTAACTTCAAATAAACGAAAAAGAAAAAAATATCTATTCTGAGAGTTAGTTCATGAAAAACTTTCATTTTCCACAATGCTTACAAATAATCTCCAATTTTGCTCTTATTGTTATATAAGTATCACTTTATAACCAAAACGCTCTTATCTTTTGCATTTGATATCTTATTTATACACATCTCATTTTCCTATTCCAAGTCCTGGATTAGTTATTCTTGCTTACATGTTATCAACTTTTCAGAAAAGTTTTTAGGGTGTTAGCTATATTGGCAAGGTTAATCTGTATAATATCATTTTAATATCTCCTAAGCAATACACATTGACTTTGTTATGAGAGACAAATAAACAGGTATCGCACTTGAATTCACACATTATTTTGTATTCCACGAAGAGGTAGATGACTGGGTGTGACAAATATTGTGCTTTTTTATTTTATGTAGACCTAAAAACGTAAGTATCTTTTAGCGTATTATTCTACATATTCTAATCTAACTCTTGAAATATGAGCTTTTTCTACTTTCTTACTCGAACGGAGTAATGGCGTCAACGTAATCGAAGTTTCCATAATTTTCATCGCCAGTTGCAATCATGTCTTAAGTCAAGTTTATGTGTTTCTTTTTGTTGAGTTTAGAACAAAATTAGTCAGGGGCTATCTACGCTGGCCGTCCCTAATATTAAAATGTTTGTAATATTTATTTTGAATTTAAAAAGTTTCTGACTAGGATATCTGTGCCTTGCCTAATGTAGATGTTGCAATAGAAATTTGAACCAAAAGAACTCTCAGACTCATCTCTAAAGAATTTTTAAATATAACTTATATATATTTGTATATATATATACATATATATATATAAAGTTTTCAAAAAATAAGTATGATATATGAGGGTTGTCTTCTTAATGGTTGGATTTTTTTATCATAGTTTCTGAAGTTTGTGTATGAAACATGCGTCGCAGCAGATGTTTGTGAAAACTTGTCACATATACATCGCGAGAAGAAGTATTGACTTGTTTCTTTGTTTTTAAGCAAAAATCATGAAACAATGTCTGTCTTTACTCTGTTCAATCTATATCGAAACTCAACTTTTGGCGTTACAAGTTCCGAGACTTACCATTAAGCATCAACAGACGAAAAGAAAGACATAACAGTGAATATTATTGATATACAACCTCCCAGAACACACTCTTGGACGAATATGACTCCACAATTTTGAATTTGTTATTTGATTATTTATTTTTAAATTTCGCGCTAACCTACACGAAAAATTATATGCGTTAGATCTTCTTACTGTAGTATTTCAACATAGAGAAAAGGCAACTTGTCATTATCACCCACTACTAACTCTTTGCGATACTGTTTTACCAACGAATAATGGAATTGGCCATTACACTGCATTGTCCTCACAGAAGAAAGTGAGAACATATTTGGTATGATGGAAATTCGAACCTGCGACTTTCAGAATACGAATCGAGAGCCCTAAACACCTGCTCATGCCGGAGACCGACCTTTTTAATGTACTTTCAAAATAAATAAGAAAAATATATAATAATTAAGATTCGTAAAATAAACGGTAAATCTCTTTGCTCCATTATTTTTGTGTGGATAAGTTGTCGTAAAACTTAATACAAAAATTACTACATGTGTTATATATCCGTTTTTCACAGATTGTCAATTTACGTTAATTTTGTCAAGAAATAATAGCAAATGAATTTTTAAATTTATATATATATATATTTCTTTCTAGAATTTTTAGTACGCCTCAAAACATTAAATCAAGTGTCGTAAAACCAAACTCAGATGCATTAAAAGATTTCCTAACAGGTAAGATCCGCTAACCATATACTTCGTATGTGGAATATTCGAAAAATTCTTCATATTTAGAAAAAAAAATGATTCTAAGAGAAATAAATAATTTGAAGATTGTGTCAGGCGATAAGTCTCATTAAAGCTAAAATATATGTTCATTTGAGATACACAGCACATTCATATGTATCTAATTTCAGTTCTAACGTTTCTGATTACTTTTGTTGCCAAGTGTTTTTACTTTGGTGATCTTTCAGTCAACACCGTGGGTTTTTACGTTTGGTCCAGATGATGATGTTAATAACAGTTTAATTTATTTAAAGTGTTGAACCAACCTCGGATATTATTTACTGTATAGTTTCGAAAACTGCAACTTATAGCAAAGTACAGTGTAGATGCTATTGCGCTATTTGAACAGAAACATGCACTGGGTCTGCTACAAATGAAAATTTGACATTCTTTATGTCCAGTTAATCTGATTTCAAAAGCTAATAAAAGCTCATCTCAATTGAACTTCTTCCACGCAAGTTTATTGTAACTAAACACAAATTTGTTTCTTTTCGAGAAACGATTCTTTATCACAAGAGATATGTTAGTTTTATTGTGAGTAAACAAAATATTTTTATTTTATGTTTTACAGTGAGCGTTTTCTCCTTAATTGTCCTCTTAAAGAAAACAGAATGTCTATAATTACAGTTATGTACTAGTTGTTGACTACAAATAGGTCCAACAGGTGAAACATTTACAACAGTTGTGAATTCTTCGTCAGACACTGAGTAAAAAGAATGGGTATACAGAGAACCTATAATACCACTTACTGTTTGTTCCGGATGAAAAAATCGGGGCTTAACTTGTAAAAAAATACTTTTACAAACATAAATGGTTTGGAAGATGGTACCATGATATAAAAGTGTTGTAACTGATTTTACCTATTTGATTTTTTATGATAAGATAATATTATCTATCTGTTATAATATTAGGAAGATGTATTTATACTAACGTTTCTATGTTTGTAATTTGAACAGCAAGAGTAGATCTAATAAACTATGCTATGAGAGCGTTTTATTTTGGTCATTAACACCTAACCGTGTCAACAAGAAAAAATAAATATGGTGGCCTAGAAAAGCAGAATCATAGACTTGCACGATTTGTTCCCGTTTTAAATAAATTATTGATTATGTAATTACTTTAGCTGTGTGCTCTTTTAATTGTGTATATAGATTATACCAAGTGCAATTGTAAATTATTCACTTTATATGTATTTAAAAATAGCTGAGAGTAACATGTAAAAAAACTTCTGTTTCAAATTATTTTAATTTAATGATGTTAGTTTTGAATTTTCAACTTAAATTAGGAGCCTTTAAATAATTCTATTCGTTGTTCTTGTCAGTTTGATATATTTGCTCTTATCCTTTGATGTATTTTTTTTCTCTTGTTAATAAATATTTGTGTGCTTGGAAAGCTATTTTTGTCAATACCGTCTATTTGAAAATTGAAATAAAAGAGACTACTGTACTCCGTACTTTGATATTCTATGAACATTCAAACAATTGGCCCCACAAAATGTTCAGCACAAAAACCATTCTAAAAAAAATATTTAAATAATCTATTAATTATTAGTGTTTGTTTTGCTTGTTGGAAAGCCACATCAAGCAATTTGTTAAGCCTACCGAGAGGAATCGAAGTCCTGATTGTAGCATTCAAAATCCGTGGACTTACCGCTGTACAAGCGGATGGCAACTATTAGTGTTAATGTGATATTTCAGAACTACGTGTTTGTGTTTTTTTTTTTTTTTGTATAGCAAAGCCACAAATGGCTATCTTCTCAGCCCACCGAGGGGAATCTAACCCTGACTTTAGCGTTGCAAATCCGGAGACATACCGCTGTACCAGCGGGGGCATTTCAGAACTAAATACGACATGATTTTAATGCCATAGGAAAGAACCATAATTATTTCAGAATCATAACTGATATTTAAAGCTCTGATATGGCTTTTATTTAATATATGGTCCTCATTATGTAGGTTCCTGATCTTAACACATACTAGACGTTTAAACAGAGGAATGAAACAAATAATATTTAAGTTTCTTGTGGCCATCTCACGTCTTTTATTGTAATCCATCACTGATTTCTCTAAAACAGTGATCTATCTAATACCAATAATGGTTATCAAAGTGGAAAAACGATTTTTCAACATAATTGATCTTTGACTTCTTCCGTTAGCAAAAGCAGTCCAAGTGGCCTTAGGTTTCAATGCCACTATCGGAAAAGAAGATCTAGAGATGGAATCAGTCATACGGTATCAGCTAGCTTCTATCCTGCAAGTTCAGGAATCAAGAATCATGAATCTTGTGTTATTTTCAGGTAGTGTAAAATTGAATCAAAGACAAAAACACTACTTCACAAACTGGTGATTTGATTCGTAAAATTAAAGGGGTTGAATTAGAGACGTTGATCAGAAGTTTTAACTCATTCAAATGAAGAGCTAATATACTATCAAATGTAATTAATCAAACATAAACAAAATTTTGCAAGAAAAAATGTGAAATTATTTAAATTTATGTTCTTAACATCGTACATAGTCTGTTTTCCTCTCAAACTTTCTGAAGTTAAAAATTCTTTGATTTGTTTGTTTGTTTGTTTTGGAGTTTCGCACAAAGGAACTCGAGGGTTATCTGTGCTAGACGTCCATAATTTAACAGTGTAAGACGAGAGGGAAGGCAGCTTGTCATCACAACCCACCGCCAACTCTTGAGCTACTCTTTTACCAACTAAAAGTGGGATTGACCGTCACATTATAACGCCACCACGGCTGGGAGGGCGAGTATGTTTGGCGCGACGCGGGCGCGAACCCGACACCTTCGGATTACGAGTGGTGCGCCTTACGCGCTTGGCCATGCCGGACCTAAGAATCTTTCAAATAATACTTTCTTGTTTGAGATTGATCAAAGAATAAAGTTATAGTGATAAAAATATTCACTTTGTGAGCTTTATGTTTAATAAGATACGGATATATTAGTTTGTGTTATGAAGAATAAAGAACAAATTATGGCTTTTAAAAATATCCTCTTCAAAAACAGAAACGCAAAAGGGATATTTTTTTATTTTAAAAAGAAATATATGTCACAACGTTACAAGCTCAGAGTATGTGATGTTATACGTGTTAAGGCCCTGACTGTCATACTAAAATGACAATAAAAGTTGTGCACTTTGAAAACGGAGGAAAACAACGGATTTTTCGCCAAAATACATTCGTGTCCAATAAATTTGTTTGAGAGATCTACATGTTCTGCAAGTGCAACATGGCCAAAATCCCTATAAAGCTCAGTGTTAAGTCACCGACACGCAATATAGTTACGCCAAGACTGACTGTAGCACAACGCAACAACGCCATTGGTCACTGGAAGCAAGCGAAACTCAATCCGATGTTGCCAGAGCTGTGAATGTCCACCCAAGTACCATCTCAAGGCTCTGGAATCGTCACGAACAATATGAATCAACTTGTGACCGTCTACGATCTGCAACCTGGTGTAACTACGCCCGCACAAGATCGCTAGATCCGGTTACTTCACCTTCGGGATAAGACCACCACTTCCACATCTACTGCCTCAACCATACCAGGGCTGCGTTTGATTTCTTATCAGACCGTACGCAACCGTCAACAAGATTCTTCGGCCCCTTGTGCAACCCATCATTGTGAACGTCAACGACATTTTTCAACATGACAACGCCCGTCCTCACTCAGCCCGACTCACCACTGTATTTCTAAGACACCACAACATCAACGTTCTTCCCTGGATCGACAGATCACCAAATTTAAACCCCATCGAACATCTTTGAAACGAGTTGGACCGACGTCTGCGACGGCGACAAGCTCAACCACAGACTACCTCAGCTTGCAGCAGCATAGCAAGCTGAGTGGACAGCCATTCCAGAAGATGTGATTCGTCATCTCATCGATTCCATGGGCAAGAGATTCCAAGCAGTTATTGATGCTCACAGGGGAATACTCGTTATTCACGTGGAGTAACGTTAAACTTCAACTAGTGATGGTGGACTTCCCCTTTGCATACTTTGGATGTTCCGCAGTGAATGTACAAAGTTTCACACATGTCATACAGGACTACCCGGAATAAACTTGTTAACAATGTGTCTTAAATTTTGCCTTTTGCGTTTCTTTTTTTGAAGAGTATATTTGCTTCTCACTATTCGTCTGTTTGTTGAATATATTACGTACACGTTAATACACGTACATTTCTACTTCTGTGTATGTTATTTGTTAAATATGAAACAAGATATTTTGAAGGAAACTCCACACTACGAAGTAAAGTCCTTAGTATTGTACATTAAAAACTTTAATAATTGTTTCAGATTTGAAAATTGTCACATTTGTTGTAAAATTAGAACACGTCTCTATGGTTCTAAGTCGACTTGAAAATCTTGTTAGAAAAAAGGAACTGCGTTTTGTAGATCAAGACGGTAATGTGGCGGAAGTTGTTCCTCATCTGTTCGTTGTTAAAAATGTATCTTTACCTTTATCGTCAGGTAAGTTTCAGAAGCTTTGTTGCAAAATTTGTTTACACAATATTTAGAAAGAGGTCATTTTCATATGACGTTACATTGATCAAGAACTCTATCAAGGTTTGCAATCGATAAACGCTGTTGATTAATATTTCATTCAAATAAGAATGTGAAGCTTAAAAATATTACATATTTAGATCAAGAATGGAAACTTGATTGTACTTGAAAATGTGAACTTACATTACTTATCATGTCAAAATAGTGTTGTTTTTTATTCTTGTAAATAATAAAGCACTTCTGGAAGTGTCTAGATTATTTAATTATGGATGCTTGCTGTCGTTCGGAGAGAAAACAATCATCAACGAACTTAATAAATACTTTTCATGCAGTCGTAAAATATTATAATACACAAACTATTGTTAAAAATATTAACATCTAGTTAGCGTTTTAAACTACAACTATTAAACACAGTTATGAATCTGGTATGAGTATCAAAACTTTATTTAATCTGAGGATGACCTAAGAAAGTCGAAACACTGTTCTGTACTTTATTTTAAGTAAAGTTTTGATACCCATACCAACCGTCTTGAGAATACGTTTTTACTTTAAATGGGTTTTTTGTCATCACGGACTGTTATGACGCATTCAGTACCAATGCACAATCTAGAAAAAGAGTAATAGAATAAATTATTGGGCAAAAAAGATTGTTAAAATCGAAATAAACCATTCAAAATTTTCTATTTAAGATACAAAAAGTTAATATTGCGATTAATTTAACGACTTGTTTTTCCTATTTTGCAGAAAATAGAATGAAAGATGGCACAGTTACATGCATTCTAGTGGCTGTGCCAGTCGTTGTAAGTTTCCTGATGTGTTTCATTGTAACGTTGAGAAAGAAGATGAAACAAAGAAAAATGATTGGTGTTCATCTTGTACTTACCTAGATTAACAGTGTCTTTACAAGACCTGCATGAGTGATTTACATGTCAATTCGTGATATGATGTAGTGTTATACTTGTTTGAAATTAGCAGTGGATGATGTTTTGCACAGTTTTACACAATAGTTTTATTCTCAGTCACATTTATCATAGTTATTTCATTACTATCTGTATTCTGTAGCTTAATTTAGCGTGATTACATTTTGAAGTGAGTAAACTTTATCACTATTAAAAGGTGAGCTTTTTGTAGTTAACATTTATCAGCTGATAAACCAACATAATAGTTGAAAGCTTGATTTTTATTGAATTGAAAAAATTGTTTATCCAATCAGTTTTTTTCAAAGAGTGAATACATAGCTATTTAATAATGATAAGAACGTTTAATTGATTATGATGACATTACATTTTAGAGAGAATTATATTTTAATACTGCTAATAACAATTTGAATTAAAAAAACATTTAATATTTGCCTTTGTAACAGTGTTGTTTGTTTGACTTTTGGATCGTATTATATTTAATCAAATTATTTAATGTGTTTGGTGTGATCCTAAAACTGAAAATATGTTAATATTACCACTATTTAAAGATTTATCTATTATATTCAACATTTATGTAGTTGGGATTCACTGTTATATTTGGAAGCTTCGTTTGATTTTAATTGAAAAATAAAAATAATTATTGAGTCCGATTAAGGTGTAATCATTATTCTATGTATAGTTAATTAACATATCTTAAGATACTAAAATGTTAATGTAAATGCTGAGTTGAAAATATCTGGAAATGACTCACACTTTTACAAACATTAGAATTTTCGTTTATGGATATGAGAAAATTCAGGACTTAACCAAGGTAAATAATGGAAATTCTGAAACGTGTATGAAAACAAAAGTTATTCAAAAGTTCTATGTCTTGAGAGTTTAAGCGGTTAAAGTACCGTCATGTTAACTTACTACTGCATATCAATTATTTATTTTTAAACCTTTGTTTGTTAGTTTTTGAATTTCGCGCAAAGCTACACATCTGCGCTAGCCATCCATAATTTAGCAGTGTAAGACCAGAGGGAAGGCAGCTAGTCATCACCACCTTCCGTTAATTCTTGGGTTACTCTTCCAGAAAGCGAATAGTTGGAATGAACATAAATTATAACGCTCCACGGTTGAAAACGCGAGTATGTTGAGTGCGACGAGGATTTGAACCCGCAAATTACGAGTCCAGTGCCTTAATCACCTGGCCATGCCGGGTCTGTATAGTAGTACCAGTGAAATAAGTTGCATTCTTTATTGTTAAATGAAGTGGATTTGCGTTATATTATTATTCAAAAACAAAAGTGTTTTGTTTAATTTATTCTCACTTTTATACTCCTGATGTCAAGTGGTGCCACTTTTTAATTTCTTAGAATTTTAATAAAACATTTTAGAATATTTATTGAAACCAATCGAGTTTGTTTATAACACAAACTTACACAATGGCCTGCAGATTTACTACTGTATCCTAGAAGAGCGTCACACTTTTGTACTTTATTTTCGTGAAATCCATCATTTTATTTAGAAACATCCAAACGGCATTAAGATAAATGAGTTTATTTACTAAGTTTTACAAACTTAAGTTATTTGTATCAAATATGAGCTATTATAATATAATAACCTGCTTTCATTTACACACTATGAAGTTACTTAAAACAGAAATCGCTCAATAATGTATAAAACTAGAAAGCATTGCAAATCAGTTTTAATAGCTGTTTTATGGTGATCGTTGGCAGATTTTCAACTTATTTCTGTCAAACAGCTCTTATAGGGTTTACAATGTCGAGAATTTGTTGATCATGGTCATACTGTAACGTTCCTCCAATGAAGATAATCCTGTACAATATGCACACTGTAACCAGTGACATTGTCATTCTATAACACAAAGTTATTGTTAAAGATTACATTAGTATATGTCAGAAATATTGGCTCCATTTAATGCTTGTAAGAGAAAACATTGACATTTGCTTGGAAGATATGAAGAGCGGTTTTTCAAACCCTACCATGATAAATAACCGCCTAAAATGTATTCCACTCCTTCGAGTTCCCAGTAGGAAAAACATTCTTTCCTCAGTTGTTTTCCAGGTAAGCAATAAACAAGAATCCTATTATTATCACATTTAACAATATGAAAACAGGACTTATCTGGAAATATGACAGATTGCTATTGTCGTAACCGTAAGAAAGTATCATTTCTTGCAAAAGTAACATGGAGATGGCAGTGAATTCTGGTGATATATGTTTGTAGATATTTCTTGTAACAAAATAATCTTGGATGATGTGTCCTCTTTTCAATGTTCCTATTTGATGTTTATATTTCTCATTGTTGAAATAAAGGATTTGATTAGCCAAAGCTCATATTATCTTCACGTCAATCTAGTCTGCGAATATCTAGTTTAGAAACAAGATATTTTGACAAACTAAACAATTTGTGTTCATACAAATGTAGTCAAACTCCAATATTTTTTTTTCAATTTCGTTAATAACTTGTAACAAATTTCATGTAAGGAGTATCAAGAAAAAAAATATTTTGAAAAGTAGTAAAAACTAGAATATATCAAAGAGGAATGAAAGCTGGAGTTCAGTGGGGGCAAATTCTACACTTCGTAAATTGTTCCCAAGTGAGTCGACAGTAACTTTAATGAAATTAGTTTATTTATTGTTCAAGAAGAATTATTTTCTTATTTTTAAACTTGATGTTTATTTATGATACAGAATACAATCACAATCTAGAGAATTGTGTGCTTCCTGCTTTGCGGTAACAGTTTGGGAAATGGCCTTTTTTCTTTCAGCATGACAGTATTTCCCGTCCACAAAGCCAGGTCCATAAAGACATGGGTTTCCAAGTTTGGTGTGGAAGAACATGACTGGTCTGCAAAAAGTGCTGACCTCAACCCCATCGGACATCTTTGGTACGAATTGGAACGCGACCTCGCTGACGTTCTTGTGGCTGAATAGGAGCGAATCCCTTCAGCCGTGTTCTAAAATCTAGAAAACAACTTTCACCGAAGAGTGGAGGCTGTTATAGCAGCAAAGGGGTGACCAACTCTATATTAATTCCTATACCCTTGGAATGAGACGTTCATCAAGCACACATGGGTGTGATGGTCGGGTGTCCACCTACTTTTGGCCATACAGTGTATAATATAACACAGTTAAATTTACATTCTATGTTATGTGAGCAAATTTTTATGTAAAAAAAGAAATGCATGTATTCGATTAAAATTTGTATTGTGTTTATCGTTCTTTTTGTTAATAGTTAAGAGGAAACAATATACAAACAAACCTTGCTGTATTACTTCTGTACTTTAGCTTAATCAGAAATAAAGTACGTTTCCTATATCCAATTAATAAAATTCACATTTAAAATAAATTATTTTTACGCGATCGTAACGTATGGAAGTTATTGTAATTAAGTCAATAATATGACATTTTTTTCATCGTGACACACACATGTGGTTGTTTGTCAGTTGATTCCTTAATTTATCTTCGCACTCACTATTTTGAATGTACTGTTCTATTATATGTGACACCTCCTATAAATTTAATTAGTACAATGGAATTATAAAAAAAATATGATGACATATATTGGCTACACAGACTGACACAAAACAATATTTATGTAAATATTAGAAAAAAACAACAATATATGTCTATTTACTTGTTTGTCAGTTTATAAGTATTTATCTCGCAGGAAAAATAAAGAAAACGAAAACTGAGTTATCATTATCGGTCAGGCTCTAACATAATCGTGTTTGCCATCCACACTCTGAGAAGAAAAAAAAAATAAATATTAGCCGTAGATAAATATTACAATACAACCGTAAGAAAGTTCTTAAACTTTTTCACATGAGCTGTTACTAATATACCAAATCAACTCTTAGAGTTTATTGTGCTACTTTGAAATTTACACAGAAATCAATCCTGTTGCATACGAAAAATGTTTTTCAGTAGAAATAAGGCTGATAAACTACATATGCTTTAGTGTCAGTAAGAAATGCCTCAGTATTGTATAAGCATGTTGGTTTTGAAACATCATTTTTTTACGGCTTTATGCCAAGTAATATATACAAAACTTAAAAGTTTGAAAAATATAACATTGTAAAAGAAAAGACACATACATACACAGACATATCACATGAATCCAAACGAATGATGACAGCAATATGGTTAAAAAGTATTTCGTTCCATTGAAGTGTGTCAGGATAAAAGTTGGTTTATATTTTTCAATAGCGACGTTGTATGAATGACTAGAGTTGGTAGCGCTTCAGAAGGATGTTTCTTGGGTTGACTGTCTGTCGAATTGTTGACTCCTATAAGGTAAAATGTTTAGCTTAGAAATAATACGACAAGTGTGTTTTCACCCAAAATGGACAAGATGTTTTATATTTAACTAATTAACAATTTATTCAAATTGAAACTCGTTTAGCGGAAGCATAATTTAATATTATTTACGTCTGAATGTGTTAGGCTGTTGAACTGATTTTGGAGAAATCAGTTTTGGTGTCTTATTCTACTCTCTGTCGTTTGTTTATTTGATATGAAACTGCAAACCTTTTAATGACAAATGTAAAGGTCACACATATGTTTCTTTAGAACATACACATTAGTTTTCCATAAACGTTATGGGCATTCAAGTATATGTTTACATATTCTGTTTGAAAACCTTATTTAAAACATGAGTCGTAATTATCTGGATTGTTAAGAAAAACGAATGAATCTGTATAAGGTCATGATACTCTTTTACAACATGGTAATAATATGAAAAAGTGCATTTTATGAATGATAAACTGACTTTCAAACATACTTAAATACAAAAAGAAATTATAAAACCATCAGTTAAAAAGACATGAAAGGTGACAACAATGGTTTTAAAAATTGTTTTAATCATAAAGGTTGCTTTCGTTAGCAACGTTTGTTTTAATGTTAAATATATTTACATTTTTGTTAAGGTTATCTTAAAGTTGTTCGTTAATACGTTTTTTTATTTCAGTGCAATATTACACGAAGACTAGAGGAAGGAAGCTTGTCATCATCATCCAACGCAAACTTTTACATTAATTACTCTTTTGCCAAAGAATAATGGGTTTGATCGCCATTATAACCTCTCCACCTCTGAATGGGCGAGCATATTTATGGTGAAGACAATTTGATCTCTTGACCTTCAAATTACGAGTCAAGCGTCCTAATCACCAAGCAATGCTAAGCTTTTTAAGGTTATTAACTTTCCATAAACATTGTGAAAACTGTTGTTTATGTGACACATGCGTAATTAAAGTTTATTCTGATTTTATGCTACCTTCGTTGACATTGCTGGTAGATATGTTTAATACTTTCAATTTTATTAATTTTAATTTTGTTATTAAACTTTTTATTACAACTGTTATTTTGATCTGTTGGTTTAACATATGAACTTCGAAATAACTTAAATCACCTAATCTGGCCAAACCTCATGCGATATTAATGGATTTACGACCAAAAAAATTTGCTAGCAGCGTGAGTACACAACTGGTAAAACAATGCTTGTTGTATTTACAATTTATAATTGAGTGAAAACGCAAGAATAATTTCTTGGAATAGCTGTAGTCATTCCTTTTCATTCATAGAATTAAACAGTTTGTTTGAGCAAACAGTTATGTTAAATACATTAGACTTTCAATGCTTATTTGAAGTTAGGATAAAATAATAAACAAAAGATTACGTATTCGTATTAAGGTGATGAAAATGTTACGATAAATCCCACTATTCTTTGATAGAAGAGCAGCCCAAGAGTTTTCCGTGAGTGGTTATGACTAGCTGCCTTCTCTCTCTTCTTTAGTGATTACAGTGAACGAGAATAAAAATTCCTCGGTTTTACGGCTAGATCGATCTACAAATGTATTCGACAGAAAATCTAGATCCATCATCTTTCGACAGATTTAAACGTCACGACTATAAACTATAGATTTTAAAAGCTTACAATAGACCATGTGCTGAAGAATACTGGATATACACGTAAGACTTCTTTTTCAGAACATCTAGGAAGGTCTGGTATGTGTGCTTACAAAGTGGGATAAGTACATAACAAAACTTTAGTTTTACTTGTCAAATTATAATAATAATAAAAAGGTAGGGGAAATGTATTAGCATGGTCACTGCGAATTCTAACCACGATATTGATTTTATGGAAGCACAACCACAAATAACAAACACACTAAAGAAAAAACAATGTCAGTGTGCATATTGAAGAACACATGGTAAAATTAAAAACACAGAAACAGACGGTTTTACGAAAATCGAAACGTAACACATGGAACAAAACTTAATATTGCAAGATAAAAAAACTCAAACACAGCCACCAGAATATGCAATTCTTTACTGAAGGTATATCAGAAACATAAGAAAACCTGCAATTAGCACTAGAAATCCGTAGGTACAAATTAAGTGTAAAATTTCTAAAGATTATTATCTTGTTAAAGGCTCCAAGGCAGCTGATTTAAACTGCTTCCTTAAAAAAAGGCATTGTGATAACTGTAGGTCTAATAACGTTACTCTACCTTACTCAAAATTAAACCTGACAAAAAAGCCTTTGTTTTCAAAGGTATACATTATATCATCGAAATAAATAATTTCAAACGAACTGAAATAACACTGTGCCATTTTCACAAAAGTTGAAAGAATGATATATTTCACAACACAGACAAACCTTGTTGAAGTACACTCATAAAATATTTAAAGCATAATATCAAATGGTATTGTCCCGTGGTATTAGAGATTAAGCGAATGAAACAAAACAACGGTTGAAAGGGCGATCATGTTTGATGTGACGGGTATTCACACCTGCGACCCTCAGATAAGATGCGTGAGTTTTTGTTGATTACTTTAATTCTCATTTATAATGCTTCGTTTTTGTTGAAGTATTATCATTACCACTGAGAGCTATCTTGTGCAGATTATGGTTTACACACTTTACTTAATTCGGATTGTTAATGAAGCAAACAAAATATTTCTTTTCTCTAGTTTTACGCTGCTAAATTAGAGACGGCCAGCGCAGATAGTCCTCGTGTAGCTTTGAACGAATTTCAAAAGAAACCAAACCATTTGTCCTCAAACAGCATTATCTTTGGTTGCATTAAGGCAGATTCTTACATCATATTTTTTATACACCTTCATGACAGTTTCCACAGATTGCGGCAGAAAAAAAAAATTGGTATTTTTAAACATTAAGGAAACAAAAACACTGCTAATTTGCTATAGTGAGGCATGCAATTATTAACTTTCGATGTATAGGAAGCAGGGGAATTTTGGGACCTCTTTCTTTGTAAAAGGTGCGTTTTCTTCACCGAAAAATATGGTACCTATTTACAAACTGAATGTTTCTATATTAATACTAACTGGTGAACATTTAAGGGTAAACCAATACTTTCTGACATCACATTATTCACTATGAATCTATTCATAATTTTCCTGTTGTTGTGAAATCAGATATCTTATTTTTTTGGACGTGCTTTCCATTGACTATAGACGAAGAGTCACAAAAATTGCCTTGTACAGTCAAATTTGTATACTGTCCCGAAATTAAGTATTGTGTGAAAAAATACCCGATACCACAACACAAGAGTATATAATTTTCAAAGTATGTCACTTCACTCTTTTAACTGATTAAGCTAATTGTAAAAGAGCTTATTCATAATAAATTATTATATGGCAAACTTTTTCATTTGTTACAAAATTTTTGCTCTTCCCCAGTGATGTTGGAAGAAACTTTGTTTTGATACCACTGTGTAGCTCTTTGCTTGACTACACGCAAACAAAATCTACAATTGGGTAAGTAAATAAGTTGATTTCTTAAATATTTTCAGAGCACATGAAAAAAACATCCATTTGTAGTATTTTATGTTTTATTTACATATAACCATAGGCCCGGCATGGCCAAGCGCGTTAAGGCGTGAGACACGTAATCTGATGGTCGCGAGTTTGCATCCCCGTCGCGCCAAACGTGCTCGCCCTTTAAGCCGTGGGGGCGTTATAATGTGACCGTCAATCCAACTATTCGTTAGTAAAAAGTAGCCCAAGAGTTGGCGGTAGATGGTGATGACTAGTTGCTTTTTCTCTAGTCTTACACTGCTAAATTAGGGGCAGCTACCACAGATAGCCCTGGAGTAGTTTTGTGCGTAAATCAAAAACAAACAAACAAACATATAACCACTTCTGCACTGAATTGTTTGGCGTGATATTTGAGAAGATAAACGGAAGCTTTATTTTAGTTATGCTAATTCATGACAATAACGGAACAGATTGAAGTTGCAACTAAAGATTTTATTTAAAAAAAATTATTGAGTCACATAAACAGACGTATGCATGTATATATATATATATATATATACTGATGACATTGAAGTTAAAATGAAATTATATAAAAAATATTGAGCAGGCTGATGACATTGTTGTTGGATAGCCTAAAATCATTATGACGTTAATATGGGTAAACATGGTTGTTTTTAAGACATTTAGCTAAGAAATATAGGAAAAAAAACAAATCTGCATTAACCATTCACGTAATTGGTGTATTCACTTTATGAAATCTACGATTTTGAGAAAAAATACAAACAAAAGTCTCCATCACCATACACAATAAAGTATTCTCCAACTATCATTTGGTAATATTTGAAGTTGTTCAAGGTTATTCAGCTGTTTGATATTAATTGCAGGAAGAGAACTTATATCAAGCATAGGGTTACTCGTACAAAACGTAACTAAATTCTCAGTTAACAGGCTAAACTCTCTACTTGTAACTAATTTCTATCCTTTAAAAAATCTCTCTAGAATTTGCAGTAGAAAGAAACATGTTCAACTAACCAAAAGACACCTTAGTATCTTTTGACATTAGACCTTTCTTTACCTGAATACCAGTTGAACAAGACTTACACTTTTAAATAGTAAAAATGCAACGTGACTATCTTGTAACAGATGTCTTATCAACCTTACAGGACACTGCTGAAAAATTATTTAATCTACGAAGGTCAGTTTTACAAACAAGATAATAGACTGGAGAGAGGACTTCATATCTTTCTAGTACTTTGCACATTCTACGTTCTAGAAGAACAATTGGGAAGTAATTTCACACCCATAAATAAATCTAAAACATACTTGAGATACGTTTTTATTATTTTCAGCACGGGAAAGATAATCTTCCCAATTTTATTTAATATTTAAATACCTAGACATTTAAAACAATAACTTTCACATGTGAAGTAATATCTTACAAATGTCTTCTCATTTAAGCTGTTAAAACAAAAATAGGAAACAATTTTAGTGATCAATTACGTTAATTGTGGGATTTATACTACAAACATAACAAAACATAAACAATTTATTTCGTTCCATTTTATGCGACAACGACAAGTCTTCGGATTTACAGAAGATAGAGTGATGTCCCTTTGCAATAAAAACAACAACACACAAACACTGCAGCGGGATGTCTGCAGACTCACAACGCTAGAAACTAAATTTCAATAGAGGTAGGGAGACGGCAAACACAGATATCCGATTGTGTAGCTTTGTGTTTTACTTCAAACAAACAAATAATTTATATCAGATATTGCGAATGAGGTAAACAGCCTATGTAATAACTTGCATATTATGTTTATAAATCTTTCTTTGCCGGCTTATTATCTCAGTGTAATGTATTTTCTCGCTCAAACATTATCGTCCATGTACCAACTATAGTCACCGTACAACACTTCTTTCCATAACAGAATGAGGTGTGTGTGTTTTTGTCACTTGAAATCTATCAATCAATATAAACGATGTTACCAATAAATTGGAAGAGCTCTCACGCCCTTAATTTGTTTTCTTGCGCTAATGATATGCACTTTTTTACAGAACCTTATATTATACCAGATATGTGTGAAATAAATTTCATTTGAAGTGATGCATTATATGTAGAAATTAAAAATGCCACCTTATTTGAATTACTGAAATATTATACACACAAATTGCGTTCTCCACCCTGGCATGGAGGGATGTCTGCGGATATAAAACCCTAGAAACCGGATTTTAGTGCATGTGATGAGCAGAGCATAGATAGCTCATTGTGTAGCTTTGTTTTTAACTTCAAACAAGAAAGTTGTGCATGACCGTCATATTGGTTTGGTTTGTCTTGAGTTTCGCTCAAAGCTACACGAGAGCTATCTGCGCTAGCAGTTCCTAATTAAAAATGTAAGACCAGAGGGAAGACAACTTGTCATTACCACCCACCGACAACTCTTGGGTTACTCTTTTTACCAACGAATAGAGGGATTGACTACACATTATAACGCCCCCACAGTTGAAAGGGCGAGCATGTTTGGTGAGACGTGGATTCGACCATTATATGTAAAAAAGAAAATTTACCATCTGAAGTATTGATTATAAAGACTTTTTATCACGAAAAAAAGCTTGAACATTATTCTCTTGTAAAGACACACCTTTAATATTTTGAAAAATAAACAAAAGCTTCGGTTTTTGGATGAGTATTTGCATTCTGGACCAATTAATGAGCACCTTCTCTGAACTTTCCATATGAATACTTTAAGCCTTTTCAGCAGTGGTACGTAATCATACTGAGATATATGTTCATAAGATATTCACTTTCGATTCTAAAAGTGTATTGCAACATAGTAGCGGCTGTATATAATAAAGCAAATAACAAAAAGAAGTTGAAGATGTGTATCTTCCTGTTGAGTCAACAACACTGTTAGTTGTACATGATGATATTGTGTTACATCTCTTGATAGAAATCCCTGTAAACACCAAAATATGTCTCATATACGAAAATTAATCCGGTATTCAGTACAGATCTGTATGAAGAAGGGTAAATCAAAGAAATAGAACGAGACAGACGTAGCAGCAGTGATAAATTGATCATCTGTAGCCAAATGAATTAAAACCTACAAATAGCAGTGAAATAAAAATACAGCCAATTATTATTGTCCATGATGTATGAAATGAGAACGACTTTTCATCTCAGCTCAGAAACAGAAAAATTATATTAGTCGTTTAAGGATATTGTTACTTACTGAAATCATGTGACGAGAGAACAACGTTGAGAAATGAGTTGCCAACACAGTACTTAACCTAATAGGGAACCTACACACAAATAATATTCTTATGTGTTTATGGCTAGTATCTTAAATACAAAATTGTCCGCATCCCTAGTAAAAATACATATATTTTATTAATAGTTCCACATCATGCACTGCAACCCCATATCACAGTTGTGTTTGATACATATACAAGAGTTAATGTATCAAAACTGGCTCATGAATATGACCATGAATTTTGCACATCACTGTTTGATTTCACACATTGCGGTACAACATTTATGTCAAGGGTATTCCTAAAGTACAACCAATTAAAGTGCTGAAGAAAATGACTGCCAATTAAAGTTTTCTAGGCGAAGCTGAAACTTTTTGGAATGTTTCTGATCATACAGAGGCAAGTTTAAATAAACCGAAATACACAGTGTGCGTAAATTGGAAATGTGTTGATGAGCTGCGTTTTGCCATTTATGAGGAAAATATGATGGTGAATATGGGAATTTCAGTCTGAATCGTAATATCGACTTTACTAAACTACCATTGTGTCAAAAATATGTATGTCAGCATATAAGACGTGTGAATTATCTACTTAGGATCTGAAAATACGCCAATACGTCTCAGCCATGTTTACCACCACCATCAGAAGCACACTGATGAAGAGCAATCAATGGAAAATAGGACCTCTATGATTTGTTGGACACATGTTCTCATTAGAGATGGCCAAATAAGTTGAACTCAGTAAAGATGACAACTACTCAGATGAAAACGACGATGGTGACGTGGAGTCAAATGCTTTGTTTTCAGATAAATACTTTAAGGATGACTAAGTTCTATGTGCAAACATGTACGTAGAATATTGCTTACGTTTAATTAATACTGGCGGCATTGTGATTTATGTTAATCTAATTCATAAATTTTGTTTCATTCCACAAATTTTATGTCATTCTTTCATTTGTGTTACACTTTGAGTAAGTACATTTGTTTGTAAGTGATAAGTAATGAATAATTATTGTTTTTATTTGTTGCCTACTGTTTCGTTATATTATAATTTTAGTTTCTGAAATAATTATTTTTGTGAATATTAGTCGACTTGTCGAACTGGTATATAATGATATGGTTCAGGAATTCACTTTAATTTCCTGTGGTTTTGTTTCATTTGTACATCATTCATGAACTTTAATTTGTACCAGATCTTGAAATGTTTTATTTTTGTTAACTTTATTTTTGTTACACAAATAGATTATTCTGTCCAAATAAAACTTTAAATAGGAAATAAGTACATCGTAAATATTTATCTTAGTGTGATTATGAACTATCGCTGACTGAGCTCCAAATACGCGTAAGAGAAGTCAAACCAGAATTTATGCTCTTTACTTGGCTTGAAAACGCAAACATTCATTCGAAAAACCAATATTTTGGGTACTTTTTGAAAGGTTTAAGATATGTCTTCGAAAGCGAATCATATTCAAACGACTTATGGGTTTAAAGGTTCATTTTGAATTTTGTGCAAAGTTACTTAAGAGATATCTGTTCTAGCCATCCCTATTTTAGCAGTGTAAAACGAGAGAGAAGGCAGCTTGTTATCACAATCCACCGCCAACTCTTGGGCCACTCTTTTACCAACGAGTAGTGGGATTGACCATCACATAATAACGCCCCCACGGCTGAAAAGGCGAGCACGTTTGATGCGACTAGGATTCGAACCCGCAACTGTCGGATTATGAATCAAACGCCTTAATACACTTTGCCATACTAGGCCAGCTAATCAGCATACAAATTTTACTGTGCTGCTTTTTATTAGCGATTGTGAAAACAACTAAATTTCTCAAGAAATGCAAACTATTACTTATGTGTGTTTATATACGTATTTCCTTGTTATTCAGTACAAACCTATACAATAGGCTATACAATAATTTGTTAATTTATAAAACGTATGTGTCACAATCACGTGAGTTATACGTATAATGTCAAGGGATGACGTTTGTTTGTTTTGGAATTTCGCACAAAGCGACTCGAGGGCTATCTGTGCTAGCCGTCCCTAATTTTGCAGTGTAAGACTAGAGGGAAGACAGCTAGTCATTACCACCCAACGCCAACTCTTAGGCTACTCTTTTACCAACGAATAGTGGGATTGACCGTCACATATAACGCCCCAACGACAAGGAGGTTGAGCATGTTTGGCGCGACGCGGGCTCGAACCCGTGACCCTCGGATTACGAGTCGCACGCCTTACGCGCTAAGCCATGCCAAGCCCAAGGGATGACATACTATTTACCGCATTTATCGTTCACGTATCTTGCTGAATAAGGTATTACATGTAACAACAAGGCAAATAGACATCATCATGTGACGTTGTCTGTTTATTTAAGATTATGTCATTCGTAAAACAAGAACTACGAGAAAACAGCAAGAATCGATGAATAGTATTCTAGAAATTTCTGTATTAATACTTTTTAAAAGTGTTTTAGTTTAGGTGAAACCTCTTCACATTTAAGCGTTATTCTCGTATTTCTGTCATTATGTTACTATTTAATGTCTCCCGCTAGTATAGCGGTATGTCTACGGATTTAAAACGCTAAAATCAGAGGTTCGATTCCCCTTGGTGGGCTGAGTAGATAGCCATTCGTGGTTTTACTACACAAAATAAAAACACATACGTTTCTATTTAATAACATAAATGTTAAAAAAGTCTGAAAGCAATGTCGAATGAAAGAAAAAAATTAAAGTGATGGTCTCGTCTTTCATGCTTAAAATCAAATTAATCTGATGAACTCAAATTACCTTTAGCACAACAAAGTTGTATACGTTACTTATTATCTCAACAATACTATTTAAAATAAAAAACACACAAAAATTTATCAAACTTCTTACAGCATCAAAGACCACTAAATGTAACAATCTTAATGCTAGAGCTCAAATAGATGTCATGGATTACATTCGGTCCACTGCTTTTTCAGACGTCCCTGTGTTCCCAAGAATATAAGCGCTTGATCTGAGTATGTATCATGCATTGTTTTTATCGAATTTTATCATAAAATGTTTTAAAAAATGTTTTTTTTTTTTTTTAAATTGCATTGTTTTCTGTTATTGTTTAAAGCGAACTTTTGTAACGAAGCACACTATGGATTGCCGAATGTACCTCTTTCAGAATACATTTTGTATAAGAAAGATATTACAAGTATAAAGACATATAACAGTGTGGTTCGGTCAAAATAATTCGTACAAGAAAATATACTATTAACAAGGGTGATAGTTTGGCAGTTTTCTACTTTTAGTAGCTGAAACTGTAGTTATACAAGCTATCACATATTTTCTAAAGAAGCTCTCTACTAAACTCTAATTTCACATAATAAATTTCAGAGCATTCTATCAAAAAATATACGAAATACAAAAATTTACTATTTTGGTTGAATTTCTTCCTTTTTCCGCACCAACTACAGAGAAAATTTATTTCATAAAAGTCGTACTTATCATTGATGGATTATCTTTAAACTCGTACATTTATAATGTTTATACCTTAAAATTAAGGGTCAATATAAGCTGCACGTACAAATATATTGAACAAAAACAACTTAATTTTGACCTTTATTTTGCGCGTGCTTACATTAACCGTTTTATTTTTTGTCATTAAGAATTAAGAGAGCAAGCTGTTTTAGATAGGATATATCTTTTCATATATTTCAAATAATCTGTATGGTTCTATGAATTACAAATACGTCTGTCCCTCCTGTGGCACAGCGGTATGTTTTTGAGATCTTACAAACGCTAGAAACCTGATTTCAATATTTTTGATAGGCAAAATACAAACAGCTCATCGAGTAACTTTGCTCTTTACACAAAACAAACAAACAAACTGTTCCGAGTGATAATATTGCGAACCTAAAATTGGTATTAGTTACTACTGAGGGTCACTTTCTTAGTTGTTCCGGGTTATTGATATTTATTTATCAAGAATATTTAATAAAGAACAACTTAACTGTGAAAAACTTTTCCATTAAAAAAACTGATAGCCACATTTATAACATTGATAAGAATTGAATATGAAATATTCATTCATTAATAAGTTAGACCGCGTGTTTTGTTTTGCCCATCATCATTCCAAAACGAATTAAGTAACAAAATAATATTTGATGTACAATTCTTATCAATGGGACTGATTTACTTTTATATATTTATTTTAATATGGATGTTTCTTTAATTTAATTTTATATTTAGAAATTACATAATTTATACTGTTAAACCCGTATTGCTAAATTCTCGCCTATTTACTAAATTTGTAGAAAATTCTCGACGAAAAGAATCAACAGTGTATGTATACTCGTAAACACTGGTGTATCACTTATGTTCTTGTGCATGCTAAACTTTCTAGAAAATCTTCTAACGTTTGTAAGTATAACAACCCAACGCACGAAAAGACAATTTATTTTATCGGTTTGCTTTGGTTGGGTTGCGAAACACCTCAGAAGAGATAACGGTTACTAGCGTTTTTAAATTGGGAACTTCAAATACTTGACCAAGAAAGTTTATATTATTTTGAATGTAATAAATGATCTAACTTCAGTGGATTCATATCGGAGAGTGGTATTTTAAAGAAATCATTGCATAACTTCAAATGTTAAAATCTTGATGCACGATCAGCAAAAACAGAACAAGCTAACTCTGAATTAAGTGAGTTGTACCTGCACCAACTCGAAATTAGCTCGTTCATCGTGAGCTCTCGATAAGATATCAAGAAAATCCCAGAACGGACAGAGACTCGACATTGTTAGCAAGCTTATAAAACTCTTGTACATAAATGAATATTTGTAACCACAAATATTGTTAATTGTATATCAAAATATATTTTTAATAAGAAATAAAACTGTGTGTATCAATCTTCTTGTCAAGTATTGTAGGATGGATATACATGGACATTTATTTTAGTCTTAAATTTAAATTACCATTTAAACTTAGTTTGAAAAAGTGCAATAAATAACAAATGCTTAAAGTAAAGCTATCAGTTTGGCTGCCAATATTGATTTATTTCCTTCAGGTGGTACGTTAAATCATGGATTCACGCGTCGAATATTAAGTAAAAAAAGATGTGTTTTGTATACGCTCTCTCTTTGAACAAAATTAGCTAATTCGTCTTGCGAAAAACGTAGATCTAATTTGGGCTTACCTTTGATTCGAAAATACAACAAACAACAATAAAAACTAGGGTTAGCAAACCAACAGTGTAACCTGTACCAGTCGAGGTGGGTACTGTGCTATTATAAGAACAGGAGAAATCTCTCATTCTTTCATTAAAAAACAAAAGAATCAAAACAACAGAATTTCCACTGTGATAAATACTTCAGTTTCATAAATGGTCTAGAAGTAAATATTTTATCGACGGCCTAGTTCCATGACAAATTAAGTTCCAAATTAATTGTGAGTTCATATTGTTATTTCTCCGTTAAGCTAATTGGCTTGATTAGTCTCAAACTGCTTATAAGCTAACGTTTTACAGACCAAGATATTTAATGTCTTCATAGAAACACTAACGTTTAAAGTTAATTCACGGAAGCTTAGCATTTTGTAATGTTCAACATCTATTAACGTTCTTGGTCAAATTATTTTCCAGTTCACAAGCGTCAACCACAATTGTAACTTATCAGGTTTATAGTTTACCAACTTTAACTGACGAATAATAATAATATATTACTTCCACTGGACCAGCTGCATTCATACGAATTACAAGAGATTCCCAAACCTTCAACATTGTTCGAAAACATTCTAGTGTTTACGTAAGACAAATATTGTTGATTTTTACTCCAAAAAAACAGGCAATACATGCGCAATACAATCCAACAGTATACATTACAAGCACAAAATAACTATACTGAAACAAACGTGGATATCAAATAAATGCACAACAGTAAATCTCTTACACGAGTTTACATAATATATTTTATTATAATGTTTAAATAGTAATAATAATCGAGTGATTTGAAAGGCAAAACAAGTATCATATTCACAAAACATTCTTACAACTCTTAATAAATATACTCGAACGGTAAATCCATGAATTCTGTTTCGAGTCTTGTTGTTGCAACGTTTTCTGTGTTTTTGTACTGAGTGTGAAGTCTACTTCTAATGGTCAAATCATACAATTTTACCAGACAAAATTAATCCAACAATTGATTAAGATTGTTGTTACTGGCTACATATTTTTATTTTTTCTGTAATTTCAAAGCTTTGCACAGACTGCCCTTAAAAAGACCGTACAGCTTTTCGAGAACGTTCTAAAAGCATACAAATATGAATCACTTTTGCAACTTGAAAACTTGCTTTACCACCGTCAAATTTTTGTTAGTGAATCGATATCTTATTGATTTTTTTTCACTCTCGGATGAATAATTTCGCTCCTCAACCATCAGAAATGTAAACTTAGAGATAAACTGGGTCAAAATAATACTTGGCGTTACTGTTTTGAGATTTCACCCAAAAACAATAGATCATGTACGACTGTCACTTATAACGGCAAAGCTATTTCCTTGATTTTATAAGTTAAGTGTATTACACAAAGTTTTGTATTTTTTTAAAACCATAGCTGAGATAACGAAACGCTGCGACATTACACATTCAGGTACATTAATATATATATATATATATATATACACACACACACACAGAATTTTGTTTATTTATTTTGAGCCCTAAAGTATACCATTTCACTGAATACTGCAAACAATATTAGTGATTTTTTGTGATTTCCGTGTCATTACCGCAAAAAAAAATTAAACCAATCGTCCAGACATGAGTATCGTCAAAGTTAGCAGTGAATTGTTTTTACGAGCTTTCTTTCCTCCACTTTATAACAAGACAACTATACACCGTATTCCAGTATTTTGTGTACCTTCAGACAGTCAGCCCAAATTAATATTCTGCCGGAAGACCATTCTACATGGAAAATATTTAAAAGAACTATTAATTATTAGTGTCAGTGTAATACTTCAGATCGAAATATTACATGATTTTTGACGCCATAGGAAAGAGCCGTAATTATTTCAGAATGATATAAAATGTACTGATATAGCTTTTTCCAAAATTATGTTCCTTGTTAGCAAAAAATAACTGATCAACATAAACAACAAGGTTTTCACAAGAGGAATGAAACAAATGTCATTCAGGTTTCTTGTGGCCAACTTACGTCCACTGTTGTAATTCAGCATGTGATGTCTTTAAAATCAGTAATGGTAATCGAAGTCCTAAAACATTTCTTCAACGTTTTTTACCTTTGATCTCTTCCTTTAGCAGAAGTAGTCTAAGTTACTTTCGATTTCAAAGCAACCATCAAAGAGAATATTTATTGGTAGAATCAGTCATAAGGTATCAGCTAGCTTCTATCTTGGAGGCTGAAGAATGAAGAATCATAAATCTTGTGTTATTATTAAATAGTGTAAAATTAAAGTAAAGAGAAAAATAATATTTCACAAACTGTTGGTTTGATTCGTAAAATAAAAGGGAATGAATTAGAGACATTTATTTAAAGTATCAACTCATTCAAATGAAGAGCTAATATTTTATGATGTATAATTAATAAAACACATATGAAATTTGCAAGGAAAACGTAAAATTATTTCAATTCCTGTTCTGAACCTCTTAAACTATCCCTTTACGTTTCTATCTCAAAATTATTGGAATTGAAGCATCTTTGAAATAATATTTTCTAATCTAAGATTGACCACAGAATAAAGTTAAAGTAATGACAACGTTCACTTTTTGAGCTTCGTATGTAATGAGGCATATGAAAAAAAAATATGTGTGTGAATGTTTTTTACGATGAATAAACAACAAACCTCTATTGACAGCTTCTAAAAGATAATTTCTCTTCTATATTTGTTTATTTATTACAAATGTTAGATACCCATTAATATACATACATTTTAATTTCTTACAACCTTATCTGTAAATATTAAACATGATATCTTGAAGGAAATTAAATGGTATGAAGTAACTTGCTTGATATTGAACTATACATCCATTTATAATTGTTTCAGATTTGAAAATAGTCACGTTTGTAGTGAAATCAGAACACAGTTTCATTGTTCTAAATCGACTTCAAAATCTTGTAAGAAATAAAGAATTGCGTCAAGACAGTCTCATGGATGTTGTTCTTCTTCTGTTTCCTGTTAAAAAAACGTTTTTCCTTCATCTTCTGGTAAATTTCGAAACCTTCTGTTTCGATATTTAAGCAAAGACTTTCGTGTTATTCATGGAAAATATTATTTTTGTACAATATTATATCGATGAAACTTTACAAAATTTGCCCAAGAAATAACATTGTTTGAATATTTTTGTGAGTGTAGGTACATATTCAATGTAGGATATCGTGTCTGAAAATGTTGAGCGTTTATCTCAATTTCAATTTTGGAGTGATCTAAATATAATAATTTTTGTAGCATTTACTTACATTATTACCCAGAATAATGGATGTTTCATTTACTACTTCATAAAGTCAACTTACAAATAAAAATATATCAATCTAAAAATTTCAAATATTTTAAAAAATCCATTTCCTTGAAAGTAAATCAGAAGAATTTAGATATTCAAATAGCTATTATTAACAATAAGACAAATAACAATTATCAAGAATAAGAAAACAGAAGAAGAACAGTAATCAACCGGTGATTTATCAGTACGTCGGGAAATACATAGAGAATTCAGACGAGAATGTGTGTTGTTCGTGAAACGAAATTTATCATATATGAACTTATTAAATAATATATAATTGTCTGAAAAGAAGATGACGATTGTTAGAACATGTAAAATTAGTTGAGAATATTTTAACGTTTTAAACCGTCAGCATTAAACACTGTTATGAACATTCAGCTCAATGCCAGTGCATAAGTTATGACACTTCTTGTAAAATAAATTATGAGCTTAAGAAACAATTAAAAATGAGTTATTTTTTAACATAACCGTAATTAAATCAGTGCTATGATGTTGTTCTTTTGTATTTTATAGCACCGTTATGAAACTGTCGAAATTGTACGTTTCATAAAAGGAAATTGTAATTTAGAGTGATCACCACTTCAAAATGAAATCAAGCAAATAAAATTATAACGAGAGTTGTGTTGTTAGCAGGAAGTATTATTGGAAAATATTAATTGATATGAAGACTACACACGTTCATTAACACATCAACGGAATACATATATCCATAACATTGTTGAATGTGTATAACATTGCCATCTATGAGAAAAACAGGTAAGCTGAACTCTTATAGTTGTATACTTTTGTTCTCGGTAATTTGATTTTCTGAAAATTCTGTAAATTTATTCAATGCACCTTTAACTTGCTTCCACCTCATTACAGTAAGTTGATAAAATAATATCTGTATTTCATACGAAGTATTTTCTTGATAATTATTATGTTTATCCTTTTTTAACAATATACATGGTCACCTTCAGAATCGTTTTAAAGTGTTATTATTTTAAAACTATAAAAGTTACTACCCAAAACATTTTATTCAGCTATTCATTTTTTTTCTCAGACAGATTGGCGAACTAACGACGTTAACACTTGGATTTGTGTTCTTGCAGCGAATAAAGACATAAAGTCCAGTTTATAACTATTATTTAGTAACAATAATAATAAACTTCTATATTTGGTTTCATTTGTGATTTAACATCATATTTTTAACGAAATAAATTATACTATTTCTTGAAGAGAAGATTTTCTAAAAATTCAGAAAATAAAACGAAAGTTGATACAATTATTTACATCCTGCTGACTTTACGACTTTTAATACTTTTCCTAATGTGCAGTATAATAATCCTGAGGAAAAACACGAAACGAAAAAGAAAAGACGTGAATGATTGGCTAATATTTTAGTACACAACACGGTTTAGTGTTATTCTTTATAGAAACTAGTGTGATATATAAAGTAATTGATAGCTGTCACTCCAATAGTGTAACTTCTGCACGATATTCTGTAATTATCAAACGCTGAGCGCATTGTTTCATAATAATCAGTTTTAACAAGGCATGATGCTTGTGTGAGTGTAAATTTTTGAAGACACTTAATTTCATTCTAATATTTCTAGATTAGTAAATATATTTTGTAGTTTTCATAATTACTTCATTTTTGGATGATATTCTAGCCAATCAAATAAACTGATGTGTTTTGTGTCACTAATTTTTCTAAAGCTGAGAGTAAGGCAACATCATTCCTTTTAAAACGTTTATTGCGAACCAATTACTTAACGTTTTATTCCTTCTAAATTTATATTACTTTGAGGGTTTGATTTAAAATGAAGTAAAAAATAAAATCGTTGACAGACTCAGTTCCTTTCCATAGTAAATATTATTCAATGTATGAATATTTAATGATAATTACTGTTTCCTTGGAGAATAAGTTAATAATCTACGCAAAATACTGAAAAAGGCCCAGAAATGACTCACCCTATTGTACAAACTCGTTTTATTTCTAATCATTAAACAATTTCAGGAATTCATCATTTTAAATACCAATTAGATAACTAACTTTACGTTAATTTATAGATGCTTAAGAGCAAATTATTTTGATCATTCGTTGCACCAAATTTATTTATTTGATTAATTTATTCATTAGTACAGCTATGAGCAAACACAAAATTATTTGTCTGAGCTATTTGCTAAAACAATTGTTATTTTCATAACAAATATTCATTAAACTTAAAGCTTTGCAACTTCATTTTGTTTACTTTGTATTAATCACCGTGATTATCGGTCGATTCCCGGTCTAAAGAGGTGAGTCTAGAGACATGCCGCTGTGCCACTAGAGGGTGGCACTTTAGAAAAAAAATACCCTTTCGAAGCGGGTTTCAGCAAGTTGTTCAATTGTAATATAAGCGTTCGTTATAAAACGCTTATATATATATACATTGCTGGCCAAACTCTTACGGCCAATGAACATGAAGAAAAAAATATGCTTTTTACGTTGTTAGATTCAAACACTTATTTGAGTAGAGCTTCGAAAGATGAAAATTAGAGAAGTGAAAATAAAACACTTTTTTAGCATTTAACAGGGAAAATGTGAACACTATGAAATTAGCCTAAATATTAGCTGGTCAAAAGTTTAATATCATTCCAACAAGAAGTCCATAACAGGATAAGAAATGCCCAACAAGAAGTTTCAGTGGTGAGTTGCACGGCCGTCATTACGAATAACTTCAAACATTTGCTTTGGCATGGTCAGTATAAGCGTTTGCAGAAGGCTGGCTGGAATGTTATTTCAATTGGTGAAGATGGCTTTTCAAAGATCATGCACTGTTTGTAATTGACGTCCATTGCTATAGATTTCCCTTGCCATCCACACCCAAACACTTTCAATGGGATTCAGTTCCGGCGAACACGCTGGGTGGTTCAAAAGAATCACGTCATTCTCCATAAAAAGTTCTTCGTCCTTCGGGTATTGTGGATTGTAGCATTGTCCTGCTGAAATCAGCGATACATAATACACAAATAAATTTTTATTTAAAAACCGATCAACGGTCATAGAAATATTCCTTTACATATCTTGACATCTTTCACTTAATTCTTAGGAATGTTTCTGTACAACGTATAAATACAAACATGCATAGTCACGAGGCTCATCATGGTAAGGTGGTTAAAGCGGTCGTTGCGTAATGTAAAGATCGCGGGTTCGAACTCTCGTCATGTCAATATGCTACGTTTTTTTAACTGTGGAGTTTTTATAATGTAATGGTCAATTCCACTATTCGTTGGTAAAAGAGTAGCCCAAGAGTTAACGGTGGATTGTAATGACTAACTACCTTTCCTCTGATATTACACTGCTAAATTAGGGATGGCTAGTGCAGATAAAATCGTTTAACTTTGTGCAAAATTAAACAAAAAACAATTTTGTCATTATATTGTTGCGTTATTAATATAATACTTTTAATTTAAAATAATCACAAAAAATTCATCTTTCGTAACTTTTGATTAGTTTCGATCATGACTAATTTTGTAATGCCAGCTTGGTTTTTTCTGGAAATATACTTATTTATTACATAAATATTCTAAATAACCGTTCTTTGTAATGGTTTCTTTCAACATTGTGTTTGTGCCCCCTGGAGCTTTCCGAACTGTTATCCTCGGCTGGTACAAAGGTAAGTCTACAAATTTACAACGCTAAAATCAGGGGTTCGATTTCCCTCAGTAAACACAGCAGATAGGCTGATGTCGCTTTGCTATAAGAAAAAACACACAAAAACCTTTGGGTTTTAAGGTACAGACACTTACCTCTATAGTTATGGTAGACCTATATCATGTTTTACACAAATGGTCGATAATGCAAAAGAAATCTCGCAAATTGCCACATATAGTGATTTATATATATTTTATTTTATATAAGCATACAAATTTGTTATATCTAAATATTTTACACTTATTTTTATTTTTATATTATTTATCAGTTCACACTTGTTGAAGTTGTGCTTCAAACATTGTTATCAGTAAAATTCCTACAGAAAACTGCCAAGTGGTTTAATAAGACAACGTATTTATGAATATTCTAAAATTTTAGTTTCATGTAATTGTAACTGTGAGTGTTATTTGTCAAGTTTTATTAGTTTTCCAGAAGTTCAGTTTTATGTATCTTTAGAAAATTGATATTTTTTCGTTTATCTGTAATAGTGCTAGTTTCGAGTGGTTCAGTACTGATCAGACAATTTCATTGTAACTTGCCTTTTACAAGGAACTTGATCTGGTTTTCTGTGATCTGATGAAACCAACCTGAAGTAAAAATGTATTTCAAATGAATGTTATCATTTTACATTATAAGATCGAAACTTTTTTCTGCACTTAATTTTAATTAAAGAACTAATACCCTTACCATAGCCCCCTAGTGGATCAGCGGTATGTCTGCGAACTCACAATGCTAAAATCCGGGTTTCGATATCTGTGGTGGGCAGAGCACACTGTGTAGCTTTGTATTTTATTCAAAACAACAAAACAACAATTCTTACCACACATTTTGACATGATTTTGTGTAATTACTGTAATATTTTAAGTGAAACCGATTTCATTAATCAAAGTTAGCATTTTTACATACGTAAATTTAAAAGTTGTAAAAAAATGGGAATTTTTTTGCACGAGAACTCATATTCAGAAAGTTGTAGGTACAAATATAGCTAAGAATAAAATTGTGATATTTCTTTTTAATTGAGCACAAAGATACGCATAGAACTATCTGTGCTCTGCCCACCACGGTTGTTGAAACACGATTTTCAGCGTTGTAATTCCGCAGATATACTGTTGTTCCAGGGAAGTGGGCTGGAGATGTGATCGTAGGCTTTATTCTCAGTAATAAACTCTGCCGATAAGTGCTTACCAGGCAATATGTTCCATGCAAATTTAATTTTACGAAGTACAAGTTTATTATATTCAAAGTGTCTGGATAGTATTTCCTGAGCTAATGAAGTTGTATAAGCTTACATATCGCCGAACTGAATATCAGAAAAAATCTAGTTCTTAGTTTTGCTTCATTTATTTATGAGACTCAATTCAGATTCAATACCGTAAATGTAGCTTTAAGATATAATATTTAATTTCCATGTGAATCATATCTGTCATAAAGACCAATACACAAAACAAAATCTATAAAGTTTGAACTTACACTTCAGATAATACATATCATAATGTTATAAACCAAAAACAAAATATAAGAGGACAGTTCTCTATAGATCACTGATAAACTCATGGATTAGCACTCTCACTGTGCTGTTTATTAGCGGCAATCTGTTTATATTGTTGCTAGTTTTATGTTTCCTTGTGTTTTTTGAGTTGCATACATTTATATTTACTAGGTTGACGAATTTTTGAAAAATATTCGTTATACCACAAGAGCTATAATAAGAAGAATTAGATATATATATGTGTCACGTAAGATTTTATCAATGCAAGAGGGATAGTACCGTACACAGACTCTGCCTTTAACCTGGCTTGTCTGACTTATTGCAATTTAACTTATTTTTGCATCAATGTCATCTATTGGTGAACATCAATAATAGTTGTTACTGAAGGAAAATCTTAAACTTGTGCAATTCCGAAAATTATTTTATACGTATATTCGCTGTATATTTATTTATTTGTATAAAGTATATCTATGTATGTTTACAATACTTCGAACGTTCACGAGTACTCGCTTTGATCTCACTTTCTGTTACATATAGATAGATAAAATACTTAAAAAATTGTGTCTCTTTGGAACATTTTGTTACATTAGAAACAATACGTTAACGTTATCGATGTAGCGGAAATATGTGGAATAAACTAAAAAGCAAACAATAAAGGTTTTTCATAATTTTCATAAGTATATATTGTTACGTTTTTGTTTATGTTTTATGTTTTTTTGTAAACTAAACGCAACAGAAAAACACAGATAACAGCTTGTATAATTTATTACACTAAACTATTAACAGATATAACATAAATTATATAATAACAGTGACAGATATTAAGTTACAACATTCAAAATTAATTACAACACAAAATAGTACTAGTTTCAACCTTCAAAATTAATCACAATACAAAATGGTACTGGCCTGTATCTAATATAATGATCTAAAATGAAAGTCTCAAATTCCAGTCTAGGGAGTGAATTTGGTCCCACGAAGAGATTCCGAAGCTTAAATGAAGAAGTTCAGAAACAGAGTTCACAGTTCAATAAATTCGCCGACTCTCAGCACAAGCAGTAATTCGGATGAATCGTAGAGATTGACGTAGTAAAATCACAGCTTCCGTAGATCTAACATTTGTCACAAATCCAAGTTGAATAATCACAGCAAACACTTAATCTTTCTCAAATAACTGACTCTCTTCTTTTGAAATAAAACTGTCTGACTCTCCTCTTTTTGTCCGAATCAAAACTGATATCTGAATGGTACAAAATGGTACTGGCCTGCATCGAATATAATGATCTAAAATGAAAGTCTCAAATTCCAGTCTAGGGTGTGAATTTGGTCCCACGAAGAAATTCCGAAGTTTAAATGAAGAAGTTCAGGAACAGTTCACAGTTCAATAAATTCGACGAAGTTCTTTTCACGATGCCTCCGATGAACGTCACAAAATTGTCGCCTTTAATTTTTTCGATTTCCCGTAAATTGTTCCACACGTGTTGACTTTCAGTATAACCAGTAATTCGAAAGATTCGTAGAAATTGACGAAATAAAATCACAGCTTCCGTAGATCTAACTTCAGTCACAAATCCAACTTGAATAATCACAGCAAACACTTAATCTTCCTCAAATAACTGACTCTCTTCTTTTCAAATAAAACTAATGTCTGACTCTCTTTCTTCCTCGCATTTTCGTCTGTTTATATATTGTAGGCCTAGACTCCTCGAAACACCGCGAAATTTCTACAGATCTCCAGAGCAATCCGCGCATGTCCATTCTTCCACGAGACTTAACGTCTAGACACGAAGTTGCCAGTATTTCATTTACAAACATATGATTGGTCTACTTAATTCAAGAAAATTCTAAATGTTACCCTAAATGAATAACAACATATTTTATTAGTATAAACTTCGAAACAATAATATAAATATGGAAATATAAATAATATAAATGAAAATTTAAATACAACACAACATGTTTTGTCGTTTACAAAATATTTACACGACATTTACATAACAATATAAGTCAATAACTTTGGTATCTGACTGTTAATTTTTCACTAAGTAAAATTGAATTTATGCATTAATATTACATATAAATACACAAATTGCTATTTTTTGTGTGTATGTATGTAACGCTCGAATTAAAAGCCGATTTAACACAAATTGCAACTTTCATATTGAATTTTCAATACTATATTTGAAATCAAATGTTTTTATTTTTTCCACACGTATTGTTTTTATTTTATGACGAAGTTGGCAGGTTGGTAAATAAAGATATTTGAAAGATTGTTTGTTTGTTTTTAATTTCGCGTAAATCTACTTGAGAGTTATCTGCGCTAGCCGTCCCTAATTTAGCAGTGTAAAACAAAAGTGAAGGCAGCTACTCATCACCACTCACCGACAACTTTTAAGCTAATCTTTTACCACCGAATAGTGGTATTGGGCGTAATTATTACGCCCCCACGGCTGAAAGGACGAGGATATTTGGTGCGACGGGATTCGAACTCGCGACCCTCATATTACGAGTCAAACGTTTAAACGCGCTTGTCCATACCAGCCATAATTGAAAAAAGGGCGAACGCACCCGGTTTTATTTTTACAAAACTCCGATCTTGTTTTATTGAACTTTCTCTCTACTACATTGTTCCTGTAGTAGCTTCTGATCTAATAGTCCTGAACTGAAGGATTGGGGCGTATTGGTAACTGGGTTTTAAGTCATCTCAACCATCTTTGTAATTAAGGAACCTGTCAATTAAATGACATCATAAACATCTTTTTAAAGTTTGACAAATATTTCCACATTGCCTTTGAAGAAAAATACTTACGATAATACGAATTAACTTTATACGTCCCTGGTGGTTTATTTCTCTAATTTGTAACCTTTTAGTAAACTAGACACAAAACTGAGGTCTAAACTATGTAAAAACTGTACTGACAAACACAACACCAACATAATTTATAGAATACAATACAACAACTGCAACGACTTCTATATTGGAAAAACAAGAAGAAAAATAAAAACTAGATTCAAAGAAACCTTCACACGTTTTAGAATACTGCAAATTAAATAAACACAGCATAACCAAAAAAACACCCAGATATTAAGAAGGGAAACAAATATAAACAAACGCAAAATTAAAGAAGTCTTATTTATACAGCAACTAAAATAAAAATTAAACTAATATGAAAGAAAATCTTTATACTTTTATGTGCTAAAACGGCTCGTTTGGGTTCAATAAATATTTTACATAGAAGAGCGAACACCTTTTCGACCTTCTGCGAATTAATAGCGTAACATTCATGAGCAGCTCTCACAAAATGGCCAAGGAAGGTCAAAACGTTGTTCTCTCTTTAACAATAAAAGTGTTAATACCCATACCAGCTCTTCTAAGGTACATTTTTATTTGAAGTGGGTTTTTCACCATCAAGAAACGTGTTGTGAATGAATACGAAGTGAAGGTCGCTAATTGTGTAGGTAAATACTTCAAATGTTTTGTTATCTGAAATAAAAGCAAAATCTGTTTATTAATAAGATTTATCATTAATATCAACGTTAGTTTCTTTGTTTCATCGATTTTTGATGTTTAAATTCCTCAGATTAATTTTTGTTACTTAACACAAAATAACATTATATCCATCCCGGTTGACGACTTCTAGTAATTGACAAAAAGACTCGTTGGAAGCAAAGTGGAAAAGACAAAAAGGACAATGATATATTTTAAATATCTGATCTTAAATGTGCAATAGAGAATCTTTTTATATCATAGGTTGAGTAAACCAATTGTCACTGACAAAAGTTACAAATGTGACAAGACAAAACTAACAGAAAAAACTATATTAAAAGCAGATTATATCTATTTATAAATGCTTATAGAATTTCAAAAAGTTAGTACTCGACGTAAGTATTAAGAATTTTGTTGTATGTATATTATTTTGAATATAAACACGATCGTTAAATATTTCATTTAATGCTTTTAGCTTAAAAGTTTTCGGTGACCAGGAAGAAATATTTTTGTTATTGTTCCACTTTGGAAATTATTAAAAAGTTACCCAAAACTAAGAAGTTGTTGGTTATAATTTAAAGAATTTATTGTAATTAATCTTATATATCCTGTTTTAACGTACTACTGCCGGTAGAACCTGATGTGGGATTTTATTCACATGAAGAAAAGTGGGACTTGGATGTGTTCTAACAATCTGAGGTTTCATGCATGCTTTGTAGTTTCAGTTATCAACACGTTGTAGAAGTTAAAGTCAATTCATGTGTTACGTATTTTAATGTTTTATGTTTTTCGTAGACTAAACACAACAGAAAAACACAGATAACAGCTTGTATAATTTATTACACTAAACTAAATATATATATGTAACAGATATAACATAAATTATTTAATAACAATGACAGATATTAAGTTACAACATTCAAAATTAATTACAACACAAAATAGTACTGGTTTCAACCTTCAATGTTAATTACGATACAAAATGTTACTGGCCTGTGTCAAATATAATGATCTAGAATGAAAGTCCAAAAGCTCAGATCAGAAATCCGAAATTCTAGTATAGGAGGTGAATTTGGTCCCACGAAGAAATTTCGAAGTTTGAATGGAGAATGACGAATTTATTTTTTTACGGTGCTTCTTGATGAACATCTCAAACTTGCCAACTCTCAGCACAACCAGTGTTACGTATTTTTAATGTTTTATGTTCTTCGTAGACTAAACGCAATAGAAAACACAGATAACAGCTTGTATAATTTATTACACTAAACTATTAACAAATATAACAGATATAACACAAATTATATATAATAACAGTGACAGATATTAAGTTATAACATTTGAAATTAATTACAAAACAAAATAATATTAGTTTCAAACTTTAAAATTAATCACAATACAAAACGGTACTGGCCTGTATCTAATATAATGATCTAAAATGAAAGTCTCAAATTCCAGTCTAGGGTGTGAATTTGGTCCCACGAAGAAATTCCGAAACAGTTCACAGTTCAATAAATTCGCCGTCTCTCAGCACAAGCGGTAATTCGGATGTATCGTAGAGATTGACAAAATAAAATCACAGCTTCCGTAGATCTAACTTTTGTCACAAATCCAAGATGAATTATCACAGCAAACACTTAATCTTTCTCAAATAACTAACTCTCTTCTTTTCTTCGAATAATAACTGATGTCTGAATCTATCTTCTTTTTTCCAATAAAAACCGATGACTGAATCTATCTCGCGTCACCGTCTTTTATACCGATAGGCCTACTTCTCGAACAATCTTGCAATTTCCATACAACTCTAGAGCAATCCGCGCGTGTCCGTTCTTGCACGAGACTACCCGTCTAGACACGATGTCACCAGCACTCATTTACAAACATATGATTGGTTTACTTAATTCAAGAAAGTTCTAAAATGTTACCCTAAATGAATAACAAAATATTAGTTTAAACTTCGAAACAATAATATCAATATGGAAAAATGAATAACAGAAACGAAAATTTAAACACAACACGACATGTTGTCGCTTACAAAACATTCACACGACATTTACATAACATCATGTTGTGCTGTTTATAGGCTAGAAAATAAATGTAACGTTTTATTTGTTATCAGACTACTTTCTTAATTTTTAGTTATTTAAAATTAGAGATGGCCATACAGGAATTTCAATGTATTTGGTCATTTTTTTTCATAAACCGAGCGCATAAAAAATCGTTCAGAATGAAACTTCCATTTTCACTTCAATACGTAAGGAACGTGGAAGAAATATATAGCTGCTCACAGTGACAACAAACAGACTTCGTTAAAACAGTTATATAATAACGTTTACGATTAGTTACTAGAAATCTACAGTAACGACCAATCTGTAGAAGTCTCAAGTATGAATAACAGGCAAATGACCTAAATTGTTTATGTTCACCATATTTTATGTTGATAGCAGCGTTTACTGTGGTAATAAGGTCGTAATACAAAGTTAATACTTTGTAAAAGCTGAATTCAGGTTTACGAGCCTAATACATACCAGTTATTAGTATTCCTTAAAAAGCAATATCAGAGTTAATCTTAAATGTCAAGAGCGAGATTTCAAATATTTTTTATGTGCGTGCAGAATCCCTAGTGAAATCAAAATCAAGTTTCAATTAAGCAAGAATAAGTAAAACTGTTAATAAAGGGTTTTATTTATTAGAATTGTCAAGTCAAAATATGTATATTAATACAGTTCTCTACAATATTTCATTCGGTTAAGTAAGTACACATACATTTTCGTTAAATTAAGCAATACTAACTTAAATGACTGTTAAAACATCTGTAACACAACACAACTGTAATTACTATGCATTTCGAAAAATCCAATTTTTGTCTAACAATATGTACACTTTGAACAAGATCTGCTGATCAATAGAAAGCTTAGGTGTGTTTCTTTTAGGATTTGTAAAATAAAATGTTGTTGATTTTTAGGCGTCATTAAAAAAGTAATATGAAAGAACTTATTTCTTTTGTTGGTTAACATGAGCCCAACTGAAGACTAAAACATTTTATTATTTAAACAAAGTTTTGTACAAAATGTGAATGTACCGACGGGTATGAATAACGAACAATGGAAAATGAATTAAGAGTGCCAGTCTCTGCCTTGTACATTTGTTTATGTTGTATAATAATATTTATTTTGGAATAAGAGACTAAAGTGGTGTAACAGTAGTAAACATAAGTTAAGATGAAGTTTAGAAAACACAATAATCTTGTTTCTCGATTACCTGGACGATTAACTGGCTTGTTTAGTAGTTTAAGTAACTTTATTGGTACTGTGACGTGTTTTTTTTGGTTCATGTAGACTAAACGCAACAGAAAGACACAGATAACAGCTTGTATAATTTATTGCAAGAAACTATCATATATATGTAACAGATATAACATAAATTATATAATAACAATGACAGATATTCAGTTTCAACCTTCAAAATTAATTACAAAACAAAATGGTACTGGCCTGTGTCCAATTTTATGATCTAGAATGAAAGTCCAAAAGTCCAGATCAGAAATCCAAAATTCCAGTCTGGGGTGTGAATTTGGTCCCACGATGAAATTCCGAAGTTTCAATGGAGAAGTCCAGAAACAATTCACGGTCCAACAAACTTGACGAGGTTCTTTTTACTATGTTGACTTTCAGTATAACCAGTAATTCAAATGAATCGTAAAATATGACGAAATAAAATCACAGCTTCTGTAGATCTAACTCTAGTCACAAATCCAAGTTGAATAAACACACAGCAAACGTTAAAAATTTCTCAAACGAACACAACATCTCTTGAATTGAATACAAACGAATGACTGACTTTCTTTTCTCGCGTCGCCGTCTGTTTTTATACTAGTAGGTCTCTTGTGTTCTCCAACAATCACGTAACTTCCACAGAATTCCAGAGTAATCTGCGCATGTCTGTCTTTTTGCACAAAACTCGACGTCTAGACACCAGGCCGACATATGATTAATCTACCTAATTCTAGAAATTTCTAAATAATTAATTCTAAATGAATTCTAATTAATTCTAAATGTTATTTTAAATGAATAACAACATATTTTATTGGGTTAAATTCCAAAACAATAATATGAATATGGAAATATAAACAATAGATATGGAAATTCAGACACGACATGACATTGTTGTCGTTTACATAACATTTACATGACATTTACATAACAGTACATAAACTAAATTATATGCTAAAAATGTTTAATCAGTACTCACCAACTCCAATAAGAGACTTAGAGATTAAAATATCAAAGTCTGGATCAAAATAATTTCCAATAAAAGAAATTTAACAATGAGATGTGACATTGTCTTCATTACACCACAGTAATAACTAAGTTAACAAGCTAGAAACATGAGATTCATATTAGTCTTTAATGATAAATAAGTGTTAATTTATTCGTTTATTTAGTGGTGTTGGTGTAGTTTATAAGGAATAAAGTTTATCCAAATATACAATTAAAAAATTGATAATTCATATGAAGTAGGTAGCTTTCTTGTTTGCCAAATATTTTGCCGTGAAAACTCTTGTTAATTTACGTGTTTCTTTGAATTGGTAAAAAGAATTACTGTTGTATATTTATTTCAGTACCTTCGTTTCCTTTATTTTAATTTTTTTTTGCTTGTGACGTATATTGTTAGCAATATATTGCGTAAGTCCCGCCAGTTCTCGGAATTTGTAGAATATTCTCTGAACTAAAAATTATAAATATTTGTTTTACGTAATTGCGTTAGACATTGTTGACAGTTGATTGCTTTTTCAAAAACCAATGCTCCGTGAGACAAATAAGAATATTACTAGTCAGCTACAGTCAGTGCGCTACAGGTCTATGAAGATATAATTGTCATTAACGTCTATTAATTGTAAAATAAATAAACAACAACCATCAAAACAGAACCAGAAACGATTATAGATTTCGAGCCTTACAAATCTTTCAACTTCGGTGAATTATTTAGGATATTGTAATTTCTACAAGAACATTAAATAACTTCCTCGGTAAAAATTAATCTTGCAATCCAATCAAGAAACGACAGCTAACTAGGTTAAGCGAGGTGTGAAAATATCAACTCAGATTTAATTTGCTCGTCATGGACCTGGATCATTGATAAAATATAAGAATCAGCATCGTACGTAAGTTTGTAAAACACTTGTATACAAACTATCATTTGCAACAACTATCAGTTGTATCCGTTATTATAATTTGTATTGTTTTTATATTTAAATATTAAAATATATTTGTGTTTAAAAAGAAAATTCTGTTTATCAACCTTGTTGGCAAATAACATAAATTTAACACATATTATCATTTAATTAACAACTAGCTTCAAATTAAAATTTACGATTAGTTAAAATAGTAAATCGTGAGATAAATCGGAGACTCATCTGAAATAACTTGTAATATGTAACAAATCTCATCAAATATCTCGTCAAATTTGGAGATTCTTAATTTAAAGTTTGTATGTGTGTGATTGGTCAGCGAAATTTTGCTAAGTTATTAATATTCAGTTTTACCAACTCTCGGAATATTTATTCTGGGATATGAAGAGCAACAGTGAAGTCATAATGTTCGAAATTGCTACTGCTAGTTAGGCAACACAAGTTAATGAAAACTTTATTGCAATCTTTACGAGTAAGAACTTAAGAAAATGATACTTAATTTCCAATTTTTATTACATTACAAATTGTAAAGTACAAACATATATTCTGTTTGGTCACCTAATAGGTGAGAGAAAATTAATTTTAGCTTAAATCACCAGAAGATATAAGTCTCAGTTAGAAATTTTGTGAATAGTATGAACAGGTGTTAATCCGTTTTGTGAGGTATAAATTATCTTTTATTTATTTTGTGTATTTTCTTATAACGAAGCCACATAGGGCTATCTACTAAGCCCACTGAGAGGAATCGAGCCGTTAATTGTGCGTTGTAAATCCGAAGACGTACCGCTATATTAGCGGGAGGCTATTTATTTTGAGTTAATTGTACCACATCGTAGGTATCTATCTGGTGCTTTCTTCTCATTAACGACTTGATATTTGGTTATGTTATAGGGAAGCAGCTTGTTTTATTTAGAAATTAACATTCATTCTTTGATAAGTGAAAAGGGAATCTGATGTTCAGTTTATAATGTAGTCACAGCATATGATTGTTCTCAAACTAATCAAAGTCACTTTATTTAAAAACTACTCCACCAATATTTAAGATAATTTTAGAGAGCGATTTTACTGAGGGTAAACATATATATAGAAAATTAGAAATTGAAAGTACTTAATATCAAATACAGAAGCACATTATTTAGATTTAACAGTTAAAATAATTGATTAGAGTATGAATGCAAATATTTTTGAAACAAGAAAATATTTTGCCTTTCAATGTATGTTTTCTTCCCTTTTAATAGTACCATATTTCACTTTAATAAGTATTATAACTTCACAGTTATTAAGATATTGTAAAATTTTATGAATTCAATTAATTTATCAGTAATGTTGAAATACTGATAAAAAATTAATAGATATAATAAAGAAATTTTAAATAAAATTATTAAATGAATATAATGAAATAAAAATTAAAGACATTTTACGAAAAAATATATTAACTACTATTATTTATGAATAAGGTCCTTTAACAACTTCGCACAAAAGGCCTGTTCAGAGCATAATAATTACAGCAGACGTAACGGGTGGATCCCGCGCTAGGACAGCGGGAAGTCAAAGGAATTATAACGCTAAATCAGTGGTTTCATTCCCCTCGGTGATGTTCTGCATGATCAGGTAGTTAAGACACTTCACTCGTAATTCGAGGGTCCCAAGTTCGAATCCCCGTCACACTAAACATGTTCGTCATTTCAGTGGTGAGGGAGTTATATATCGTGAAGGTCAATCCCAGTTTTCGTTGGTAAAAAAGTAGCCCAAGAGTAGATGGTGGGTGGTGATGACTAGCTGACTTCCTTCTGGTCTTACACAGCTAAATTAGGGGAGGCTAACGCATATAATCCTCAAGTAGCATTGCGCGAAATACAACCCAAACCAATATGAATAGGAATTGTATTTTAAAGAAGGAAATTAAATCTTATAAATAATATACATATAATTTGGTATTAAACTACATATTGCTACTTTCCTAATTAAATCGATATGAGATTGATTTACCAATTCTCTGAAAAATGAAATTTCTTTTCAATTACATTTTAAGAAAGAAGAAGTCTATAACCACAATTCAGCTATAATTACGAAGCATCTGGTGACTGTTGTAATTCAGTGGTAAGTCTTAGGATTTACAAAACTAATCATTAAGGTTCGATACTAAATGGAAAGGAAACAGATAACCATTTTTTTACCTTTTGCTCAAGAACGAACAAAAATATGTTCGTCTGAATGTTTGACGTGTATAACATAAGACGTTAATTGACGAAGCTTGTTATAACCCTTGTTCTTGAAGCTCAGAGATAAGTCCGAGAACTTAAAAGGCTCAAAATCGGATTGAAACATTTACGGAGTACAGACAGCACATTAAGCAACCTTACAAGTAACAGTAAACAATACAAACACTTCAGTATTATAGGCAGCTAACGAATGCAGCTCTTGAGCAGATTTATGTGAACAAAAACTAAGAAACACAATGCTTAACACTTGACTACTGTTGATGATGTACATGTCTTGAAGAAGACTCTAATAAGGCCGAATATTTCAGGCCTATTTTAAAGGAAAACTTGTACAAAGTTTGTTGTATAAAATTGGTAGAATTTCAACTTCACGACACTCGCATTATTGCATCCATGAAAATATGGGAAATAAAAAGCAAATGGACACAATAATCTCTCTACATGATAAATTGAACATCATGGAAGGACTCAGGTGTAAAACATTATTGTCTAGTTATTGTGATTAAGCCAATGTCTGTTGCCATAGAAATATTGAAAAAGCATTATATCAAATTGCCTCGGCCCTTGCGTTAAAAAAGTAAACGCTTTTTTTATATAAAATTGATTAGATGTAAGCTTTTGTCAGCTTGAACGTCATATATACCATAAGCATACTACGGTAGATAGTGAAAGTCGCTACTTTTCAGATGTTTTACATAAGTACATAAATTCATCGCTATACTTAGAATGCGCAAAATCACAAACAACAAAGTATCCTAGCAGTCACTTAGAGAGAAATACCTTCCCGTCTTCTTATATTCTACAGCTGCATTATCTCTCTGACCCTGAATCTTCCCATAACTATGGGCAAGCAATAAAATAAAAAGAATTGCTGCATAATAGAGAGGCAATATAAAGATATGTTACTGCACATTGATTTGTTTGTTTGTTTTTAATTTCGCGCAAAGCAACTCAAGGGCTATCTGCGCTACCTGTACCAAATTTAGCAGTGTAAGACTAGAGGGAAGGTAGCTAGTCATCACAAACCACCGCCAATTCTAGGGCTACTCTTTTACCAATAAAGAGTGGGATTGACCCTCACTTTATAACAACTTCACGGCTGAAAGGGCAAGCATGATTAATGTGACGGGAATTCGAACCCGCGACTCTCAGGTGACGAGTCGAATGACTTAACCACCTGGCAATACCGGGCCGTTTGTGAAATTGAAATATCTTCATAATGCTTAAATATTATTTACTTTGCATTTATTTAATTCAAAACCAGCTGTTTACTTTAACCTTCAATCTGTTTAATGTTTAATTGAAATTCTCTCAAATAATTATCTTCATCATTTCTGATGTTACTAATTCATAAAAGGAAAAGTTAATTCCTTTTATTCCGTTTCTAAGTAGGAAATTATTTCATTTCTGCTTTCTGACTGGTGTTCATTTGCCTGACAGTTTTATCAAGATGTTATATTTAACCTGAAGATAACCTAATCAACATTGTTCTGCACTTTATTTAAAAAAAAAAAGTTATAATGCTTATACCAGTAACTTGAAAATACATTTTTACTTCAAGTGGATTTTTGTCATCATAAACATGCTTTGAAGCTGTTTCCTGATCATAAATTAACATATAACATACATTCATGTTCTTGCAACTAGTACTCGGGAATAATTGCAATTATTAATGTATCTCTCCTTTGAAATTTCGCACTTTAGTTGCTTATGAGCCAATCGAAGTTATTACCCCCAACTAGGAACCCTACAAAAAGTATTGTAAGTATCGTAAGTAATATGTATATTTTCCCATAAACTTTAGACACTCGATAGTGAACATAAATTAGATATAAATGTAAAAAACAAAAAGAGTTGTAATAAACTAGACAAATAGTAACTAGTCAAATAACAGATTTGTTGTATTTCTGGTAAAACTAAAGATTTTTTTTTTAATGATACATTTTATGTTTTACATTAGAACTTGTGACCTACAATTTTTTATTTTATTTTTGTTTCAGCTTGCTTTTGGAGGTGACTGCGAAGTAGGACCCAAATGGCGGTTGGGATACACCGTCTATCAGTCTTAACCAACATTCGCCAGTGTCACATAAATAAATGAAAATAAAGTAAAGGGATATAAATAGAAATTAAAATTAAAATGAAAGATATCTAAATAGAGATTACGAGAGAGATATTTGGGTATTCAAGCCCACAACGTCCCACACCTTTGTCACACTTCATTGTCTGCAGACAGTTTTGAGAAGGTGACTACTTTCCAAAGTAAAGAATAAAATAAAATAAAAATAAATACTACCGTTTCTGGGTGAGAAAGTTAAAAAAAACTTACCTCTTGAAATTAGCATTTCGTCCTTTATGATGACAGAAAAGCACTAATTGGTAGCCCAGTTAACGAATTATACTGGTATGAAAAATCCCATCCAATTGTTGAAATTAACTCCCAACGATTATCTGTTAAGTATGTATGTGTGTTTTCCTTATAGCAAAGCCACACCGAGCTATATGCTGTGTTCACCGAGGAGATTTGATTTGGTTTGTTTTGAATTTCTCGCAAAGCTACACGAGGAGTATCTGCGCTGGCAAAATACTAGAATTAACAGGATCGTTATAACACACCTACAGCTGAGAGTGCAACCATGTTTGGTGTGACGGGGATTTGAACCAGCGACCTTCGGATAACCCAGCCATGTCGGGCCTCGTATTCAGAACTCAGAAGTTCACAGACGACTTCTGTACCTCATACAGTTTGTATTTAGAACTCAGAAGCTCACAGGTGACTTCTCCTACACATAAATTGACCTAGTTTTCAAATATAGAGATTTTTTTGGATATTCATTCTTTCGGGGCAGGCGTTAAGTTTATAGATTTACAACAACATCATTTAGGGCTCGATTCCTCATGGTGGCAGGAAGAACGTAGTCCAGTGAGTAGATTGACGCAAGTTATATAAATCCTTCGTATTGAAAAAACTGTATGGAATTACATTCTTTCGGGGTAGGCGTTAAGTGTATAGATTTATAACAACATCATTTAGGGCTCGATTCCTCATGGTGGCAGGAAGAACGTAGTCCAGTGAGTAGATTGACGCAAGTTATATAAATCCTTCGTATTGAAAAAAATTGTATGGAAATACATTCTTACTAAGCATTGAGTATGATTGTTTGAGATGAAGTTAACTCTGTGACTTATTGAACATGAACAACTTAATATTAAAGCACTCACATTGAATCTGCAGCATAAAATGATTTGATTTAGAATTTATACGCCTTTGTGATTTTAATATAAACAAAACGTGACTTCTTACACAATTTAAGGCTTGAGAATAAAGAATGTTTTTGTAAGGTATAATTTATTGGCAATGTGAAGTGGTACATATCTAATCAACTTGAACTTCTTCATTTTTAAAGTATTGTCAATTTCTAGAGTATAGCAATAGAAATTTGGATTATTTTCCTCTTTTATATTCCTTTTTAAGTTTTCAGATGTTTACAAATTTCAAGTTTCAGATTTACAATGAAATATTTTAAAGGTGTAGCTTGTTTTTTATTCGACATATAAATTTACGTGACACTAAGACATTTATATATTTATAAATGTGAATTTTTTTTCTTTCATTAGCTTGATCATGCCTTAAAAGATCGAAACTAAAGGTACGAAATTATTTCTTTATTTTCAATTGATCAATGTTAAATTTACGGACTTTAAATTGTTCGATTTCACATAGTGAATAAAGAAAAAAATTACCTATTTTGCATCATTACTCTGAAACAAATAAATGTGATAATAACTATTGCTAGATAGTTTGGCTATTGTTGGCAGAATAAACATGGATATTGTTGTTTTCCAGACTATTTTACTTTGTTACACAAACATTTAGGGTAATTTGAGTTGGCGTTTTCTTCAGATGTAGATAATAAAAACAAAAATATAGAAGTTGTCATTCACAAGAGCAGCAAGCGACTTCATTTAAACCAAATCTATACAAATGTGAGAAAATGATTTAAATAAATATATGTAAAAGATTAAGTGCACTTTATTCTAATACCAAGTAAAGTTACCAGCATTTCTTTTGAAATATGGTCAGAAGTAAGTTTGAATATTAGGAATGTAAAATATTTCACATTTTGTGTAGAATTCTTGTGAAAGTTAAAAGCAAGTTTAATATATAAAAATAATAACACTTTGTAACTTTTCTTATTCAATATTTCACCCATCAGAAGTGCTTAATTAAAGTTTTTCTATTAAGCAGTAACAGTATCTCTAAATTGAACTAAGTAAACACAAAGATGTGTTTATCTTATTCATTAAAAGATTCTGCTGACACAAATAAAAGTATAAAATAATCATAGAAACATAATTTGGAATTGCAGTCTCAAAATGTATGAATATTATGTTACTCAGTTGGTTGACTGGCTTTTTTTTTTCATGCTTGTGAGTAACGAATTTTTGGGTTTCGAAAAATAAGTTTAAATACATGGTTAAACTTATTCATATGGAAAATACATATCTTAATTCAAAAGTTTTCGAAACAAAATTTTAAACAATGGCTATAATAATCTTCAGCAGTAATGGAATACGTTTAATACAGCATATTTTATTAGATATTTTTTGCAGTAGCAACGGCGAAGTTTCAGAGCTAGGGATGTTGAATTTTCACTTATTATAAAAGAGATGTGTTAATTGAATCGATCACTTATCGATACGTGAATATGGGGATATAGATGTATAATGAAGCCTTTCACGACCTATGACTTGGTCAAATCACTCTAAAACTTGCTAGTTCGAATCCCTCACTAAATAAGCTCACCCTTTAAGCAATGGAGGAAATTAAAAGTGACGGTCAATCCCACTTTTCGTTCGGAAAAGAGTAGACGGTAGGTGGTATTGACTAGTTGCTTTCCTTCTTTAAATGATAAACGGTTAGCAAAGAAACGTCTCGAGTAGATATTTGTAAAATTCAACAAGCAAATAGAAACACTTTACTGACATTTAATTTGAAGGACGTTATAATTAAAATCGAAGTGGGATAAAGTTGTTTGTGTATTAAATATTTTTAGAGACTGAGTAACATCTTTGAATTTTCTCCTCAAGTTGTTGTTTAATAAGATGAAAAAAATTCCTGTGGAATTTCTTCCTCATTATTTTTTCTTTAGTGAAATGCATAAAACTGTAACAGGAAGCTGACTAACAAAATAATCATAAATAATAAATATACGAGGAAGACGCAACGTGCAGTTTTTAACATGATCTTCAGAATGTATTATTTGTTCGCTGACTAAAGTAGTTTGTTTCAGAAGGTGTCGTCATCTACCCAAAGTAAGTTCAAAATAAATGTAATGTAATGATTTTATAACGAGAATGCAACAATACAGTTTTTTACTTATAGGTAGCATACCTTCAAGTAAATATCCATGTTCATAGCATGTTTAGTGTTAAATGTATAGTGGTTACTATAACTGATCTTTAGAGTTTTCATTGGATGATTTATTTATGAATGTTTCTTGTAAGATATCCATAGATTATCTGTATATATATAAAAAAAAACATCATAAACAGACACATATAACTGGCGTCCCTCTCTGGTACAGCAGTCAGTCTACGATTTCACAACGCTAAAATCAGGGATTTAATTTTCCTCGGTGGACTGAGCAGATAACCCAGTGTAGCTTTGCAATAAGAAAATCCACACACATATAACAAGTGTTCACAAGGAAAATACTCTAATAATATTATTAAAAGGTTCATTTTTAGTGAATAGATTGTTAAGTTACGACATTGTGTACCGTAGGTGTACTGTTTAATTCTTTAGGTTTATTATTAAAAATATCTTATTGATATTTTATTGTGCTAAAATGAATATAAAGTAAAAACAACAACTCGAGAGCGAATCTTAAAAATTAGGTTTGAGGAACATTTTAACTGAGTAAAAATAACTTTAACAACATAAAATTTATCTTCATTAAGAAACTACACATATCTTTTTTTTTGTATTTACCTAGCATGTACCTTCTGTTGTTCTGCAATAAACTACCTTTCTACATGACTTGTAACAATTATATCGTTGAAATTACCAACTGTCTTCTTGCAAGAATGCACACGATTTTTTTCTTATTCACTGACACAGAAATAATCCTTCTGAGGACTTCCCTGAAAAAAGCAGAACATTAGCAACAGAAATATTCCTACTAAATAACAAAATCACGCTGGTAAATGTTTTACACGATAATTTCCTGTAGAACATACGCGCTCTACATTTTAAAAGCATGTGCCAGTTTGTTTCCAGAAATTAATTAAAATTGAAATAAGATGGGAAGTACAAAAATTGGATCTTTATGTAAATATATAACATTAAACTGTATATATACGTACAGAAATATTATTTACCAGAAAAATTTCTTTAATGTTTGCATGGTGCGATAAAGAATTACAACCTAATTACTTTGTTTAGTTGTTGTTGTTTTGAATTAAGCACAAAGCTACACAATGGGCTATCTGTGTTTTGCCTACCACGGGTATTGAATTTAACAAACGAATACTTAAAGATTAAAGTAGAAAAATGCAATATCATTTAAGTTCTACGTTTAACCAATTTTAGCTTATTATTATGAGGAAGTGGCATGTTTGTAGTGTTTTAATACTTAACGTAAACATAAAGAGAGCTGTTTACAAGTAAAGTGTAGCCACTAGTGCACTACACTGTTCTTAGTGGGTGCTGAGATGGCTCTATGATTCAATGTTTAGTGCCTGTGTCAATAGGGAAATATTAAGTTGTAAAATACCTTAGACTTTCAAGAATAAACACAGAAGTAATGTTTTGCAAAAAGTATGTGGTTATACATGATGTATGCGAATTTTGTTGGCTCTTTTTTGTGTGAGAGGGTAATATGCACCATTGAAAAGAAGTATAGACTAAGGATTACGAGAAAGTTAGAGATGAAAACAAATATTTCACTTATCACTTTTTGGTATTTGAATGATAATAAAACTATTTTATAGATTACATGAACAGGCAAATATTTTAAAGTGATTTTATACTAATTTAATCTTCTTGTGAAGGCAATTCCATCTTTAATTGCTTTCAAAATATGATATTTAACCTTGAAAAAGGAGAGTGAAGGTTTTGTTCCATAATTATTTAGATCCGTTTCGATGTATAGCTTCACACATTTCAGTTGAAACGTGATTTTTACCTTGTAGGTATGATGTGTGAACTGGTGTTGAACTTCCTTTAACTTGTTATTGAAATGCTAGTAGTTGTTGTTGTTGTTGTTTTGAATTAGGCACAAAGTTACACAATGGGCTATCTGTGCTCTGCCCACTACGGGTATCGAAACACAGATTTTAGCGTGTAAGTCTGCAGACATACCGCTGAGCCACTGGGGGGCGAAATGCTAGTCAGAGTTATCAACGACCACTTTATGAATACTTTAATTTTTAATTTCCACTTACATGCTAGAAAAAGTGATTGTTAGTATGTACTTAGTGTGAGAGATATTTATTTTGAGCCGTCCCGAAAAACTTTTTGATTTGATCATTATATTATTTCAGACGACTATAGTAAAGTAATTATTATTAGTTTCATTACTATTTTCTTGTCAGCTGGTTTTCAGTACAGTTTAATTATTTTTTGTGGGATCTAAGTTTATGTAATTATAAGCTGAAAATTTCATTCATTTGCCCTCTTCACTGTCACAGTAGTATGACTGCTTAAAATTGGGTTTCGATATCCGCAGTGGACAAAGCACAGATAGCCCACAGTATATTTTTGTGCTTAGTTTTAAACAAACTTTCCATTTTTACTTACATATTCCACATTTTTTACCCAATAAACTATTTGAATTCTTGGTTATTTACAGAATTCTTCTATTTATTTAGGCGAATAATATTATCTAGGATACCACTCATTTAAGCAATGTAATTGATAGGAAAAAAATAAATAGATATTAATGTAAAGTCACATTGAGAAAAACAAACAGAACAGCTTCCTGTGCAATGACATGTATGTTTGTATGTATCTTTTGGTATTTTTAACTCTTTATCCAGAACATAAGTTAAAGTTAAATTATATTGTTTATTTATATTTTTCATAAGGTGTCTGATACACAATAAACTTCTGAATACCAGATGGTAAATCGAGATTACACCTTATCATACATGTTGCTAGTGTAATTTGGTAAATTTTGAAAAAAACGATCTGATATGAAACTTAAAAATATACACAACAAAAAATGATGATGTTGATACTTGTTTCATAAAAAGTTTGAAAACGAACTAATTAATGTTAAAATGAATAGTGTTTTCCATTACATAATTTGGTAATTTCCAACATTTGTAAGCATAATTTTTACTTTATTACCGGATGAGAAATCCATTATTATAAGACACAAAATAAAGACGTATAAATTACTATTCAAACAGTTCAATGCAAATAAATATGTTTTTAATTAAGTAAGTCGTTCACCTGAAGGTGTAATAAGAATAAATACAATAATGTAATGTAAATGATTAACAAAATGTTCTATTTCAAATATAACAAACTCGTTTTATCACATATTTTAGTTGAGCTGATAAACGTTTAACATTAAAAGTATATGTTATGTATTTTGTCAACGGTAAAAAGTAAAAATACTTTGTGAAAGGACATATAAGTGACATACTTTTGTTACTTTAAAAGTTAAGTAAGTAGAGATTGAACATGTTGTTGTCAAAACTCAATGTTTTAGATTCCGTGTTGTTTCTGGAATTACTTGTTCTGGTTTTGTTTGTTTGAAATAGTTTCACATAATTACAAGCACAACCATTTCCATATAATATGGGGGATAGGGAAGTCAATTTCATAAAGATTATCTTGACATAGCTTTCACAATTTTATCTCTATGTTGTTGGTTTTCAAATGTAAAATTTCGTTTATGTTATTTAGTTTGTCTTTTGAAATTGGGTTAATGGTATCAGAGCTACCGTCTTTATTTCACTGGTTGTGTTGGATCGTAGAATTCTCTTACGTACGAAATAATTATTTGCGAATGAAGAACTTACTTTAGATATATATGAGATGTAAGTTTAAACTACTTTACAAGAATAAATAATTCACTTTGATAACTTAACATAGAGTAATGTCAGAATTTCTGTTGCTAAGAGGGACTTTTTTTATATACCTCGATTTAAAAGTTCTATCTCCTATTCAGTTCTCCTTCATTTCTCTCTCCAGTTAAAATTTGTTAGAGTTGTACTGCACTGCTAAATTTGCATTGCGGCTCTCATCTGGAGTCATCATTGTATATAAAATATTGTTATAAAATGTGATAAACTACACATAAAAATATAACAAACTGGAAAGTTTTTATAAAATAAAATGACTCATATTTAGTTAATATACATAAGCAGAGGATTTAAGTGGCACTTAAGACGTTTATGCTTATTCGGATGACATTCACTGTCAGTTTTAGGTTTAATAATTATGATTAACATAAAATAGCTGAAGTGATTGTTACATTTTACCAACTAATTTCAAACAGCATGATCGTAGCTTTCTATGTTATCATCTTTTTGAAAGCAGCATTATGTTAGTAAAAAACTACGAGTACATTTTATAGATTATTTTACTTTCGAAAACAACCAACACAAGCTGTCTTTGCTTCGTAAACGTTAAAATCTTTGCGAAGAAATCGACACAAGTCTGCTTATCACAGTCAGAATGCTATATTTGACTTCTTTCTTTATCTTTCTATTTGAACATCGTGACAGAATCAGGATTAATGTATTTACTAATATATATTTATTTTAATATCGATGTTTGTGTCAATTAAATATATACATATATATACTGTTAAATGCACGTAACATATACTTTTATATAGTCATTGTAATATTCCCACCTATTAACAAATGCTGTAAAAAATTCGCAAGTGTAAGAATCAACAATGTACTGCAGTGACATTAAAAACCAGATATTGCCAGTATTGTTACCAACTGAAATTTTGAAAACTTCGCCCTACGTTTATAAACCGATGCAAGAAGAGCCATTTTATACTGTTTATTTGCTTCAGTTGGCATATCATAAATCTTGGAATCTACAACTTTGATTAACGCTTGTTATTAAGGAACTTATTTGACCAGAAACTTTTATAATGCTCATACATTACAAATTATTTATCTTCATTGGTTTTATATCGGACAGTTATATTTTTACGAAAGCATTATATAACTTCAATGTCGAAATTTCGACGTGTGACAAACTAAAAGCAAAAAACGTAGAGTTTGCTAGTTTTCCAGTTATTAATTGTATCTATATCAACTCAGGATTTAATTGGTCATTGCAAACCGTCGATGAAATATGAAAGAAGGTCGAGATTGGATGAAAATTTCAATATATTTTTAAATTTGTAAAACTTTTATGTATAAATCATTATTTGTAATAACCTTTATTATAAATTGTATTATTGCTTGTACATTAAAACATATTTGTGTGAAGAAGGAAAACTACGTGTATCAATCTTGTTCAGAAATAAAATAAATTTGATAACATGAACATTTAATTATCTTTTAACTCAAAATTATAATTAAACTAAGTTTCATTATAAACTGGAGACTCGTCAGAGATAAACTGTAATAAATAACAAAAGTAAAGTGCAACTATTAGGACGTCAACTATTTCCTGTCCTTCATTATTCAATATTTCTATTATAATAACAAACAGAATCTGTGATTTTTCTGATATAATTAGTCTATTCTGTAGTCAAAATTAAATAAAATTTTATTTTAAAAAAATGTGGTATGTGCTTATGTGGCTGTCTTATTACAAAATTAGTATTCAAAGTCGTGGTGTGGCAAAGGTCACTCTGTACTTTCAATATTGAATAGTTTAGAAACAGAAATATCAAATTGAGTGTCATTATAAAAATCTAAAAAAAATCATAATTATTTTTATAAGTAGCTAACACTGAACACAGGATAATAACGGCAAGAACGCTAAATCACAGAATCTTTCGGGCATTTTTGAGATATTTTATATTTTTGTTGAGAAGCGATCCTACTGGTAATACGTTTTGACAAATTATTGTTTAAGTTTATTTAAAAATACTGTTAGACATTCACAAATATACAAAAGTGATTACACATTTCAAAACTTTCACTAATAACAGAATCACCGATTTACTTGAAGAATTTTTTTTCTCCATTTATTTCGAACTTGTTCATGCTCATAGAAATATGTCACTCACCTGTTTATATTTTTTCCAGCAAATTCTATAATATACTTATGATTTAGTAATGCTCGTTATAAAGTAAAATAACAATATATTCTCCAGCCAGTTATATATCATCTTTATTTTGCAAAAGTACCAGTGGCTTTTACATTTTTCCAATCCTACAATTCACCAAAAGAGAATCTTCAATTTAGCCCCTCTTGTTACACCGTGTGCATCGTGGGTGAAAATCAGGTTTTTAATTTTCAATATCAATATTACAAATTACTGGAAACCTGGAAGACGTGTTTACTGCAAAAGGTGAGATATTTTCAAATAATGGATTCACTTTAATCGATCTCTAGATTGCACTTAATTATATATTGATATTATTATGGTTTTATTGTATGTTTACGACAAAGCTATTCGAAAGTCATAATAATACAATGTTTTATTTCGTACTCAAGTCAATATAGGATAAGTATCTTATGAACACTTAGTACTTTACCATTATGTGTTTGTAAGTTTGCTTTATACACTTCCTTTCGGGAACTGAGTATGCTATTTCTATATGTATTTTAATAAGAATTTTATTCTAGCCTTGAAAATACCGTAACGGAAAAAAAAACTCTTTGTTTATATTAAGTTAAAATATTCTATACATTAAATTAGTTAGCACCCAATGGCATAGGGGATGTCTGCTGGCTCAAACTGCGTGAAACCTGGTTTCGATACCAGCAGTGGGCAGCGCACAGATAGATCATTGTACAGCTTTGCACTCAATTCTAAACAAACAAACAAAGAATCAAATCAATTAAATTGTTTGTTTGAGAAAATGAATTGGATGATAACTGGTGATAATGCAGAATATCTTAATTGGTTCGGATGATATATTATTTATCCCTAAATCTTTACCAGTTATTGATAACCTGATGCTTACTCCCTTTCGATTCGGTTGAGATGAGTTTACTTTCGTTTCTCTCTTGATTTCATTTCTTGTCTACAGAAAAAATAATGCGTATTTAGTTGTTTTGGTTTATTAAATCAAACTACTTTTTCTATATGACCATGGTATTATTTTTGATTGTTTTGATACATTTTGAATTATTATTAGTGTTCCTTGTTATCATATTATTAGCACTTTAAAACCTTTATAATGTTCTAGGAATAAGAGCTTCATCCATTTTACTTAATATGTGAACCAATGCTTATTTTCTTTTCTTTTTATGAACAATGTTGTTGTTTTTTACATTTAATCTAGTACGTTCGTTTCGTTTCACCATTATTTATGCCATTCCGTTTATCAGACTTACTTTTCTCAATAGACTGTTTAGATAGATAATTAAATCACTCTTCCCTCCTTTCTGGGGGCCTGGCATGGCCGAGCGCGTTAAGGCGTGCACTCGTAATCCGAGGGTCTCGGGTTTGCGCCCGCGTCGCGCTAAACATGCTCGCCATTCCAGCCGTGGGGGTGTATAATGTGACGGTCAATCCCACTATTCGTAAAAAGAGTAGCCCAAGAGTTGGCGGTGGGTGGTGATGACTAGCTGCCTTCCCTCTAGTCTTACACTGCAAAATTAGGGACGGCTAGCACAGATAGCCCTCGAGTAGCTTTGTGCGAAATTCCAAAACAAACAAACAAACAATCCTTTCTGGGCGATAATATTTTACCTTGTGTGATAGTTAGAAACGTAGCAACTATATGAACTCAACCTTTTTTGAACAGTGTGCAGAGAGTTAACGTAAACCTCAACATCAAAATAAAATACGACATAAGTGTTCAAATTAATAAAATATTTATTCATACTAAATTGTTTAAACGCTTATACTCCGGGCTCAATAATCGTGGTAGGCTTATGGCACGTTGTCGTTAGGTATATTTCAGCTTATGCTAAGACAAGCATTATTTCTCTTACTATTCTATTTAAACTCGATTTATCATGAGGGTGGGGGAAAGATACACTTCATTTTACCTACTAACTATTTCAAGCTAAATTTCGCTAGCCCCTAACAACAAACAGTGACGTAAATACAATAGTCTAACATGTAGGATGTTAATTCAGATTTATAGACATACCTGCATCTGGTTAAAAATTCATATTACAGACATTTCGCCGTTTTTCATCAGTCAATGAAAAGTCATATAATTCACTCTGTCCAGCCGGTTTTGTTTTTTGTCCGGAAATGGAATATTGCGTGGAAGAAACTCCTGACTTCATTACACTATGCCCAGGTTTGTAATAACTATAAAAATATTTAAAAACTACGTTAATTTTCGCAGATCAGTGGTATTGGGAAATAATAAATCTAAAATAAAACTTTATTTGGAGCATTAACAGAATAGAAAAATGGCAACGCATTAACGAGAAATGTGAAACTAAAAATTACTTTCTTTCCCATATCATTGAAGCTCCAAAACCGTGAAAGAAATATTGTATTTGAGTTTTAAACGTTCATTTAATATAAAATTGTATATTAACAAAGAATAACAAAAAAACACGTTTCTCATTGTAGCTTTTGTCTCTTCCCTTCTTCATAATAAAAAATATTGTTTATATTTTTTTTTATAGACTGAACTGAAGTTGAAGGGTTTTCCACCTTTGGGATATTATGATAGATTCTTCATGCGACTTCTAACAAGAATAATTGCTGAATATGTTATTCAATGTGATATATCTGACGTGAAAGTACCTACATTTAACGTTATTGTGTCAACAAGCTTTTTTTGACAATGTTTATAAGAGTAATTGTTAAACTGCGAATCCTGGGAAAGATAACTAACATTCTATAATTTATTGCAATTTGTTCTAGATTTTATTTTGAAAGCTTAATTTTCTTTTTTATAAATCAGATGAAATAGACATATCTTTGTGATTTAATGACAAACACATGCAAATTTAATAATATAAAAGTAGAAGTCCATCAATGTGACAGCGGTGTGTCTGCTGATTTACAATGCTAGAATCAGGGTTTTGATACCCGTGGTGAGCAGAGCAAAAATAGCCCATTTTGTAGTTATGTGTCTAGCTTTAAACAAACGAAGGAAGGAAGATACTTTTTACTCTAAAAATAAAACATTATGCAAGTGGTTCTGAAGCTGAAAAGTGTAGTGTATTTTAGTAGATGATACTCCATGGGTCCCATAGTTTTTTGACAAATTCCAAAAATCTGTAACTTAAGAAGAATAACGACGGCATATTATTTCAGGCAGAGATTTACAAAAAAGACTTTCTTTATGAACAGACATTGCTCTTATATTTTAAACAATGGTGTGAAATACATGAGCTTGCAAAGTAACGATCTATATTCTTTACTGACAATTCATAGGGATGAAATAAATATTAAAAAGATAATCAAATGCTCATTTTTAATCTCTTGAAATAATTTAAGGTTGTTGAATCCTATCACTATTTAGTTTGTGAAAGTATAATAAAGAATTTAATATTATTTATTTTCGAAGTTAAAGGTTGTATACAAATATTTATTTTGGTATGTGGATACAATCAGGTAAAAATTTGTTTTACTAAGATGACTTTGACCACTCTTACGTTTCAGTTTGTAAACCTATTTGGTTTATCCTATAAGTAAGGTTCACTTTTTGCCGAGGTATGTTAAAACTACAAAAGGTGAGTCAAGATAACAAGACATTTCGCTGCGCTACCTTTATTTCACATTACACACAAAAACACAAAAATAAACCAAAAAAAAATTCTATGATGGCAACAAAGCGTTTAGTTTATGAGTTATAGGTAAATAACACAAATATTTATATTTAAAATAAGCACTCATTGTAAAGTTAGAAACTGAATATAAATACTGAAATAAAAGTAAATAAATTAAAAATACGCTATAAATTTGTTATTCGGATTTTATATGTTTCAAAAATATTTTACAACTTTATTTTAAAAATCACTTAGGTAATTGTTTTGTGGATATTAGCTTGTTTTATGATAAAAACAAAAACAGAGATTTAACATAGTCATGGTTTTAAATGATATTAAAAATCATTTTTTGTAGGTTTCATGACAGGACAATAAAGTTATAGAAATAGTGCCAGATCAGCCTACAGTACTTTCAGCATATTTAACTGAGGATCTTTTGGAAATTCATATGAATTTCAACGCGAGCAATGCATTCAGAAACTCTGACTGTTCTGTTTTATTTGATGAACCTGCCCTGCAACTGTACGGACTAAAGGGTAAAGACAGATATTTATTATATATTTTCAGCAAGTAATTTTCAAATAACCCCATCTCCCAGCTTATTCTGTGTCCAGTTGATGTGGTGTAATTTGCAATGGCTGAATTTTGTGTTTTCATGAGTCCTGTACTATCTTTATGTTCTTTTATTTTTGTCGCGAGTTTTCCCCAATGAATGTATCGTTACAGGAACACGGGATTTCATAGATGACGTTCTTGAGATTCTCTTTGGTCAGTCACTGTTTGTTTTTTTGTTTTTACTTAAATGAACCTTGAGGTATTGTTGGATTTCTATCGGTCTTCTATGTTGAATTTCATGGCTATGCGTTTGAGTTTTTCAGTGAAATGTTGTATGGTAGGTAAATGGTGATAGCAGCGGTAATTTTCTTTCGCGGTCTTCTTCAAGAAGTTTTTGTTAAAGGCCTTAGAATATCTGAATTCCGTAGACAAAAGAATCCACTTTACTATGGAAATAGAGGAACAAAGCAGTTGATCATTTCTTGACATACTTATCAGCAAACAAGCAAGACAAATAACCACAACTGTATACAGAAAACCCACCCACATGGACAGATACCTACACTTCCAGTCCTATCATACAACCTAGATAAAACGTGGTATAATTCAATGCCTATATAAGAGAGCAAAAAACATTTGCAATGAGACGTCCATCAAAGCAGAATGCCAAAAGATCGTAGAGAGTTTTAAACAGAATGGTTACACCCCCTCCTTCAAGAATACCACCCTTAAAGAATACCACGACAGAAAGAAAAGATCAGAAAGTTACCATCACTACCACCATTAACCTACTATACCTGCAATATTTCAGTGAAAAACTCAAACGCAGAGCCAAGAAATTCAACATAAAAGTCCAGTGGAAATCCTAACACCTTAAGGTCCATTTTGGTAAAAGACAAACAGTGATTTATCAAAGAGAATCTCAAGAACATCATCTTTGAAATACCGCGTTCCTGCAACAATACATACATTAGATAAGCAGGAAGAAAACTCACAACAAGAAGAAAAGAGCAGAAAGACAGTACAAGACTCCTAAAAACACAAAATTCACCTTTCCAGAGCATGCTATGTTAACTATACACAGAACAAACTGGGAGAAAACTAGAATCATCAACACAGACAAAATCTGGAAGACAAGAAAAATCAAAGAATCATTTTGTATCAACACAATTAAATTTTTACTGAACAGAGATTTCTGATTTGAAATGAGTAACCTGAAGCTGCCATTGGTTGAATCTACAGAAAATTTTTCCTCCAAACAGAAACAATGTTAATCTAACTAATCATAACATGCTTTCTACAGTCCACCTGGACACTATGAAAGACTGATAATACCTACACACAAACTAAATTTGAAGACGAAAGGCGGAAAGACTTTTGAAACGTCGTCCTCTACACTTATGTCTGCACAAAAGGCAGTTGTCGTACATTCTTCAAAGTTTCATCATATAATAAAATTTTAATTATAACACAAAAGATGGGATTTATCTTTTGAAGAAAATAGATCTATACAACTTAAGGATTTAGCAGAATAGACATTCATAAGCATTTCGAACTAACTGATGAAATGAAGCTTTAATCCGAGTGAGCAATAAAATCTAAATTTGAAGACCTGTGTTTCAGGTTCCCACTGGTTAGAAATACTTGTCTGAAGTCAGATTGTTTGTATAATACAATTTATGGTTTTTGTCCTTTCACCCTATTCTCGATTTTCTAATGGAGTTGTACTTCAAACTTTTAATGTGTAAAATACTCTTACCGTGAAAGAGAGAAACTATGAAATTCTTTAGTTTCATTTTAAATATACCAAACTTGAGTAGGCCTTAAAAGGTGTTTTGTATTGCTGTCAATGTAAACTAAGAAACTGATAGATATATTAAAAGGAGAAAATTGGTAGTTATAATATCTAGTTCGATGAACTTTGTTAATTTTTATTGAATATTTATTTATATCAATGTGAAAAACTGTTGTAATTAAAGATGAATGGAATATATTTGTCTGTACCAAATTTATCACTTACAGTATTTCACGTGTTTATCCTTAAAAATTTTCTGTTTTTTTTTTGTGACAATGTCGCTCTCTTCACGATAGGTGATTCGCTTAGGGCTTCACCGACCCATCCAAAGCTTTGTAGCATTATCATTACTGTTCCTACTTTGCTTTTCTTATATTGAACGTTTAATTGCATGATCATATCGTGACTTTCTGTTGATGGAAGAGGGTGTCAATATCAGTAACTTTTTTCTTTTTTTTATGTTGACTTTTCCTGTTTCAAGTGATCATACAAATTTGTACGTTTTCCTGAAAATGTTTAATGCGTAAACACAAATGGTAAGTTATTTACTTCTGACAAGAATGTGTTGAGCTTCAATTTTTTCTTTCCATGCATCTGATAATCTCATCTTATTTATGCTCAAAAACCATATTGTACTTTCCAACTGTTTTAATATTAACGTTTAAGTCTGTAATTGTGATAGATGGAGATTTCAAGAGAACTGTTTAAGTATGGTGTATCATGCTGTTATAAAGTGCAATATTTCAAGGATTAAAATAATTATCAGTTTGTGAAAGATAAAATTTAAGTTCGACACATTTTTCATGTTGAATAATTAAGTCTGTAGAAGTAAATATTCATTGTTTCTCTCTCCACTGATATAATTTGTTATTATTTTAATGCACTAAGTATATGCAAAATGTAAGTGTAACATGTGCTTGATTTATGTGGGATATATGTATTTCTCAATCGATCATATATGTCCTGGTTTATTGAAAAAATATTTAGTTGGTAATTTAGTAGGAAGAGACTAAGCATTATGAACAAAACTTTGTTTTTCAGATTCTGTTTACAAACATTTTAAAAAGTGACTTATTTTTATGTTGTCACATCTGGTTCAACTCTCGAAAACTATGAATTTGACATTTTCTGAGAGCAGCTAAATATGTAACATGTATAATCGACGTAAACTGGGTGATTGTCTTACAGAAAGTATAACAGTATCACTTTTACAAATGGTAAGACACTTACTTTTTAAAAATATTTACCAGTTCTTACTATTTGTTTGTTAGGAAAATAACACACCAAAGTGTAAAAATACAAAACATTGTTCCACATGAATGTATAAGTATGTCTAAAACATATTACGTTATTTATTTCCATTCCGATGCTGTTTCATTTCCATCAAAACCACTGTTTTGTTGGCAATGATAAACGTTATTCATTTTATATAATGGTAAAATTAATCAGTATGTTTTACAACAAAATAATTGCACTTCTTCACTTTATGAAACACTAAGGTCGTATAAATAGTTGTTTTTCACTCAAAGAAGGAAAACAAATACTTAAAAAAAATAATGGTTATTCGTTACATATGTAATTAATAATTTAATAGTTAGCCAGTTACTAGTATGTATGCACGTAACATTTTTTTATCGAAACATTAGTTTCATTTTCTTTTATATGGATGTATATATGCATCTGTATACAACTTAAAATTAAATAATTACATATTAACCAGATAGGTAAACAGAATCATGAAGAAGGATTGCGTTAAAAACGGAAAATCTCAACTTCCGATTAATTGTATTACACCCATAAATTTTTAGGCCGTAAACAAAACACATTAAAATTGATAAAATGTGCTGCATATTTTAGAAAAAATGATCCTAGGGTACATGTTACAACGAAAAAATATAAAATGTATCCTGAGGAAATAAAATACAAATACAATATACATATATACATGTGTGTATATATATATATATATAACGTAATAAATACTGAGTGAATAAAATACTAATATAATGCTTATGAAGAGTTAATAAATTTCATATGAAGATGATATTTCTGTGACAAGATTCCATTCAAATATTAACTCTAAATACACCAACACTAAACTTGTTTTAGGTCATCTATAACTCAACACCTTTGGACCACATTTTATTACAGAAACAAAATAATCTTCAGAACGCGATAATGGACATCACTTGTATCGTTTCAGACAGAACCATGGTTTTCTTTCGTGGGACCTAATTTTATATGTATGGGAAATTTAACTGTTAATATTGTGAATGTACTCGGAGCGGAAACAACAGAACTGCGATATGTTTGAGCCCCCCAGTGGCTCAGCGGTATGTTTGCGGACTTACACGCTAAAATCCTGGTTTCGATACCCGTGGTGGGCAGAGCACAGATAGTCCATTGTGTAGCTTTGTGCTTAATTCAAAACAACAACAACATTAATAATTGTTGCACTTATTTGTCAACATAAGATTATGTTTTATAAATTCCATTGAACATTTCTGTGAAAATTTACGTAATTATAAAGAATATGTACAGCATTTTTAATTAGGTATAACATTTTGAAAACAAGTTTGGAAAATTTGTTATGATTATGTTTCACCTAAGCTGTGTATTAACTCATATATTTATACTATAATAAGTTTAACTGTATAAGTAACATTTCTAGGTTGATTAGCTTTTGACTTCCAGGTGACAAGTAATATTTGAGAATTTCCCTTGTGTGAATATAAAATAAATTTGTTACATAATTTTCAGGCAGTCAATACACTGTATCAACTGAATCGTAGATTCTCTTTAATATCACAGTATTATCCCTCATATCTGAGCTAACGTAAGTGAACAAATGCTGAGGTGAAAACACCTACACATTCTATTAACATTGCACATCAAAGTTTTCCGAACATATATGTTGAGATTGTATTGTTGAGAACTCGCAACGTTTTCGGATACTTATATCTTGCACATGGATATCTTTTGTACTTATTGCCTAATCCAAAGCGCAATATTGCATATAATGACAACAACAATCAGTTTGTATGTCGTAATACCGAGCTTCCGTCTATTTCACGCTTTAAAGAAATAAGGTTGTGTATAAAGAAATTCACTTGTAAAACTGGTGAAATAGACAAGCTCTTTTTTTATGAGGCGGAAGATATATGTGTGTGAAATTACTAGAAAAATTATTATGCAATAACTGCATAAAAATAGAAGAAAAAAGTTTTAATGCTGCCTCGAATTAACATTTAAAGCCACTTTGTGTTATGATATTTTGTCAAATCAATTTTATACATGAACAATGAAATATTAAACTCAGAAAGTGCTCTTAAAGAGAATTATAAAATATATAATAACACATGGTTCATACACAATAAGGAGTTTGCATATACTTTTGGTTAATCATCAGCATGCTGTGTATTTTGGGCCCACGTCCACATACACGAATTTAGACTATATTTATCGGCAGTATATTAGTAGTGGGGAACATCGGAGAAAAAAATTTGCCTGATGAATAAGCTTTACTTTATAACCCAGGAGAAAATGATTCAAGAAGTTTAAAAGGATGGTTTTTGCTGTTTTTTTTACAAAACTGTGGACTGTCAATCAAAAATATCAACTTTATATTCTAAAGCAAAATGGCTTGGAAGGATCTTGAAGAGCAAGTTTTGGCAAGTGAATAATTGTGAAAGCTAGAAAAGGTATGATGATGTACTTTCATGCATTTTTCTTTCATATTCTGCACTTCTTGATGACGAAAGACCTACTTTAAATAAAAACATATCTCAGAACAGCTGGTATTATCACTTTTGCTGATGAAAAGAAAACAACGTTTTGATCTTTCTAGGCCATCTTCAAGTTAAGAAAAATCGTTTTTAGCCTGAAGATGACCTACGAAGGTCGAAACGTTGTTCTCTTCTCATCAATAAAAGTGTTAATACCCATACAAGCCGTTCTGAGATACAATTCTGAACTATTTTAAAGAAGCCAGCTTTGCGACGATCAGTTTGTTTGTTTTGAATTTCGCAAAAAGGTACCCGAGAGCTATCTGCGCTAGCTGTCCCTAACTTAACAGTGTCAGAGTAGTCATAACCACCCACTGCCAACTCTCGAGCTACTCTTTTACTTTGACCGTCACATTGTATCGTCCTCACACCTGAAAGTGCGAGAATGTTTGGTGTAACTGAGATTCGAACCTGCAACCCTCAGGTTGCTTGTCGAGCGTCCTAACCACCTCGTCATGCTAGGCGTCATTCACGAGAATAAAATGTGTTTCCACCACTCATTTTCAACATAGACAATACTGATATCATAAATATTATGATAAACATAGAAAAATAGAAAACTGTCCATATCACTGCACAACTTGGAACTTGCAAGAAAGCAAGTTAAGTAAAATAACTATTTTAAATAGCTTGAAACTGAGTTAAATACAATTTAAATTTAGAGATTAAATAAATATTGATATTTTATATAATTTATGATTATGAAACAAATTTTTTACCTTTTTCTTGTTCTGGGTAGAAAGTGTTATTTCTCAATTAAGCCTAAAGTAAATGGAAAAGACCTATTTTTCTCTTCAAATATTGCAAGTGAAATATCTGATGTTTCCGGTTTAATAAGCATTAATTATAGTTATGGCAAACTATTAATATATACTGTCTGTTGGAGAGACATTGTATACATACACACATATTATTGATTTTTATATTCGATAATTCTCTACAACTTTAGTGAATAGGCAGGAATTCAGCAATACAAATTAAATAGTATAAGTTATATACAATTTAGAAATAAATTTAACTTTAACAAACATTGATGAGAAAACAGTTATATGATAGTAAATCCATTACAAATAAACATCAATGGTTCACTAAAACTTAAAGATTGATCATATAACAAAAATTCCAATATTGTTTATGTTTTTATTTTAGATTCATAAAAATATATTTCTACCAAATCCCATTAAATAATCCACATTGCCACAGCCACTATAAATCGGATTTCGACATTCGTGGTGTGCAGAGCACACATAGCCATTGTGTTGCGTTGAGCTTAACTTCAAATCAACAAATCCATGAAACAGGTAAATGGCCTTTATACAGCAAACTAATTGCCAAAATTCCCAAGACTATACTTTTGTAGCAAATTGAACTGGTAACAGTTATTAAAAATGAGCATTTCCGTCATTTTTTATTGTTAATGTGCGTGACCAAGAGAAAACTATTCATAAGAATGAAGCAAATCCCATGTAAATGGGTCAAAGTATGTCGAATAATTAATCGAAATCCCTACGAAAGAAAATACTTACTTCGTGTACCTGTAAACTTGTAACAATACTTTGTTTCAACATGTACAATTCAATGTAAGTTCATGTTACAGTTTCTTCTGTACTATGTTTTTATAGTATAGTTTATATATTAAATATATAACATACTTTGCATCGTAAATCAAGAAACCTGCAAATATTTTATAGTTTTTTTTCAATATTGATAAAATGCACAATACTAAATGTTTAATATGTAATATTCTGGAGTGTGAAGAATTTTTTTCGGAATTTCGCGCAAAGCTACTCGAGGTCTATCTGTGTTAGCCGTCCCTTATTTAGCAGTGTAAGACTGTTGCTGCTGTTGTTTTGAATTAAGCACAAAGCTACACAATGGGCTATCTGTGCTCTGCCCACCACGGGTATCGAAACCCGGATTTTAGCACGCAAGTCCGCAGACATACCGCTGAGCCACTGGGGGGTCGTTGTAAGACTAGAGAGAAGGTAGCTAGTCATCACCACCCACCGCCAATTCTTGAGCTATTCTTTTACCTATGAATAAAGAGATTGATTGTAATATTATAACGCCCCCACGGCTGAAAGGGCGAGCTCTGATGGGACGTTTCCTCTCCAGAAGGCCACTTATTAAGTTTATCAAGTTCACAAAATAAAATCCTCTCCTAGGAGTTTATTTGTTATTAATATTCACACTTTGTTTATGGGCCTGGCATGGCCTAGTGCGTTAAGGCGTGCGCTTCATAATCTGAGGGTCGCGGGTTCGCGCCCGAATCGCGCCAAATGCTCGCCCTCCCAGCCGTGGGGGCGTTATAAATTTACGGTCAATCCCACTTTTTGTTGGTGAAAGAGTAGCCCAAGAGTTGGCGGTGGGTGGTGATGACTATCTGCCTTCTCTCTAGTCTTACACTTCTAAATTAGGGACGGCTAGCACAGATAGCCCTCGAGTAGCTTTGTGCGAAATTCCAAAACAAACAAACTCACTTTGTTTATCGTGTATAAATTATAACATCTGAATAATGATTCTTGGCGACCACAGTAGATTTATATTCCTTCGATTTTCAGTGGCATTACATTAGAGGATTAGCCAAATTTAGGAAATTTTAAATCGGCGGTCTCAGAATAGCTTGATGATCTGAGTGTATGAATATTTTTTGCCGGTAGGGATTGTAACACACGTTTGCATAAAATGTAGAATGTAGTTCTGATGTATCATTTCATCGCAAAATTATATCGTCCGCTTTCGGCATGTAACTTACTGATTTGCATACATAAAATTCATTTCATAAGATGAGATTATTGACTTAAAAATTCAATAGAACATTTTTCAAGCTCTTTGGACGATGTCTTGAAAAGATTTGCTATTTTTGAAGATAAACTTTCTCAATTTGGTAAAGAAGTTAGTGCCTGTATGATGGAAAATAACCAATTGAAAAAAGAAAATGTTGATCTTAGAAGACAAATTTTTTTGGTTCAGCAGCAGATGTATCAAGCAGAACAGTACTCTTACAGTTCAAATGTGATTATTGATGTTATTCCTGAAGTCTCTGGTGAAGATTTGTAAGCTATTGTGCAGAAGATTTCGGACAAACTGGAGGTTCCAGTTGCTAAACAGGATATTTCCATTGTTCATCGAATTGGAACTAAAACTGCTGCTAGTAAGAAGACAAGACCCATTGTTGTGAAATTTCTTCGGAAGCAAGTTAAGGCAGACCTTCTGTCCCAGAAGTGAAAGCACTTTCGTCAATTATCTACGAATTATGTGGGTATTTGTAATGAGTCATACCAAATATACTTGAATGACCATCTGTCTCCTTATTATAGTCAATTGTTTTGGAAGGCTCGTACTTTGAGAAAGACTAAACAGTTTAAGTATATTTGGACTTCTAATGGGGTGATCTATATGAGAAAGGATGATGGTGCTCGACCTATTGTAATTAGAGGGGAAAGTGACCTAAACTCCCTGTAATTCTGATGGCTTTGGATTTTGATTTTGATCCGTCGATTGAGTTCATGGTGCAAAGTAATCCTGGGCCTGAAAAGTTGAATACACTAATTGGTAATTCTTCTTTTAATATTTTGCATTTGAATATACGAAGTGTTTTAAAAAATTTTGACCAATTGGTCGTGCATTTACAAACTTATCAGGTTCCTATTCATGTTATTGTTCTTACTGAAGCCTGGCTTGCAAATGACAAGTTGTTACAGATTTCACTTCCTGGTTATGATATGCATGCCTCTAGTTGTCGTTTGAATAGAGCTAGTGGGATTGTTATTTTTACTTTTGCTGCTGTTAAAACTGTAACTGTTGCACCTGTTTATCTTACTTGTGATTCTTTTATTATTGAATGTAACTTGTCTTGTCAAACAAGCCTAGTTGTCATTGCTATATATAGATCACCTGCGTTTTCTGATGATTCCTTTCTTCTTCAATTTAATGATGAGCTAAATTTGTATAATAATAAGGAGGTATTGTTATTGGGAGATTTTAATTTTGATTTGTTATCTTTAAGTCCTACTGATGCAACATTGGAGTATTTACATATTTTGTTCAGGCATAGATTGATACAGTTAGTGAATGTTCCTTCTCATGTTGACCTGAGTTTTTCAACGTGTATTGATCATGTCTTTGTTCCCTTTATTAGCCGTTATAATTTTCAAGCTTTTGTACTTGAAGCCAATGTTACTGACCATTTTCCATTGTTTGTTAGTTACTTTGTAAATTGTTTGGATTTGAATATTAATCAGCAGCCTTGTAAGCAATCTGGACTTATCTTATTTGGATCTTGATCTATCTGTTGAATTTTCTTTTAATGTTTTTTTTAAGTTCTGTCTTGCATGTTATTGATGAATCTTCTACCTTAATTTCTTCTGTGAAAAAGACCAGAAAGTTGAAACCATGGATTACCACTGATTTAATACATTTAATCAATAGACGTGATAAAATGGCCTATAAAGCTCGCAAAAGTCCTTTAGATTTTTCTCTTCAGCGTTCATATAGGCGATTTCGAAATTTTGTCGTTGGTAAAATACGTAAACAAAAATTAAACTATTTCTCTTTTAAATTTTTAAATAAGAAAAAATTTGAGAGATCAATGGTCTTTAGTAAACGAGATTACTGGGTTTAGAAATAAACCGTTTGTTTTCCCTTCCTGTACAAATCTGGCTATTACTTTTAATAATTATTTTGGAAATTGTTGTACTGTCTCTTCATCAATTCTTGGTACCTCTTTTTTTCAGTGCCTCAGTGATCCTAATCCTTCTAGTTTTTTCTTGCTTCCACCTTGTTATAATGAGGTTTGTTCCTGCATTTTAGCTCTCAAACAGTGCAGTCCTGGTTGGGACAACATTAGATCTTCTTTTGTTAAACAGAATTTGGATTTCTTTTGTTTTGTTTTGACTGCTTTAATTACAAATTCTTTTGCTCATGGCTATGTTCCATCTATGCTTAAAATAGCCAGAGTAATACCTATTTTTAAGTCTGGTAATAAGGAAGATGTGGGAAACTATAGACCAATCTCTCTGTTGTCTACTTTCTCAAAAGTTTTTGAAGGCATTATGAAAATTCGTTTAATGTCCTTTTTAAATAAGTTTAAAATTTTACATCCTAGCCAATTTGGATTTAAGTCGGGTAAAAGCACTGAACATGCAATCTCTAAGCTTTTAACTCTTGTAATTAACTCAATGAATGCTCATTATTGTCCTTTGGTTATTTTCTTTGATTTTAAAAAAAGCTTTTGATTCAGTTTCTCATTTTGTTTTAATTAAAAAACTTGAACATTATGGTATTAGAGGTACTGCTCTAAATTGGTTTACATCTTATTTGCAAAACAGAGAACAATTTGTTGATGTTAAAGGTTTAAGGTCCTCAAATATTGTTATTAAATGTGGGGTTCCACAAGGTTCTATTTTAGGCCCAATTTTATTTTTGATTTTTGTCAATGATGTTTTTAGTTTGCCTTTGAAGGGTACTTTGATTGGTTATGCTGATGACTTGGCTCTTGTTTTTTCAAATTCTGATTCCCAAAATTATAATGATGCTATACATGACCTTAAAATCCTTAAAAAGTGGTTTCAAACTAATTTATTGACTGTTAATATTAAAAAAAACTGTGTGTATGAGATTTGGATTTTCAAAATGTAATATGCAACCTATTAAGTTTCATAATTTTTCTTGTTTGTTTGATAATTGTAGTTGTCCTGTTTTTAATTTTGTTGCTAAATATAAATACTTGGGAATTTTACTAGACAATCATTTAAGCTGGGCTCCTCATATTGTTACTGTAACTCAGAAATTGAGATATATTGGTATCATGCTGCAACCTTTAAGATTTATTTTACCTTTTAAGTTTTTGAAAACTATATATATTGGCCTTTATCAGTCTGTTTTACAATATGGTTTGATTTTTTGGGGTGGAGCTTATAAGTCTTACATTAACCATTTACAAATTTTTCATAATCGATTTTTGCAAATGCTTTTTATTAATGAAATTAATTTTTCTAATTTAAATATTTTTACTTTGCACAAGTTGTATTTATTTAAACTTGGTTGTTATGGTTTGAAATATATACGTGATTTTCCAATTGTTAATTTTGATTATAATAAAAAAGTTTTTGTCATATTAAGTTTCGCATTCCTACAACTAAATACACTTTTATGTTTCATCAATTTTTGGTAATAGCTGCATATTTTTTAAATTACCTTCCCACTGATTTGTTTAAGGAATCTTGTTATGCCAAGCAGAAGTTATTGTTGAAAAATTGGCTATTTACTTCTGAGCAGCCTAACAATTTTGTTGTTTCTGATTTGATTGTTCGTTAGATTATTTTTTGTAAAAATTTTTGTTTTTTCTTCTGATTTTGTATTTTTTGTGTTCTTGATTTATTCTATTTTGTTTTGTATTAACTTGTGTTTTATTTTATTTTTCAAGTAAATTTTGTAATGAATTGTTGAGCCTTACAGTACGAGTCCTTGAACTCAGTGTTTGGCTCTTTCGTTATTATATTCTGTATTTTAGTTAATTAATAAATTTATTATTATTATTATTCTTATACCAAATCATATGTCTGAGTATAATATAAACAGTTTAATTAAATAGTCCTTGTTCATTTTTAAGGTTTGAAAAAAAAAAAACTTTTCTTAAAACAATCACATTTGTTAAGTATGATGATGAAAATCTTGTGGTTAATGAAGCAAGACACGAAGTACCAGCAGAGTCAAACAAAATGAAATAACAAAGCAATATAACTAAGTGGATTTCTTAAAATATAGAATGAAGACAAATGGTTTGTGAAAAGTCGGAAACCAAAATTAGATAATTGAGCAATATACCATTACACTGGTTTAAAAAAAAATTGAGGCAAGCACAAAAATAGCTGTTTTAACCTAATTTGGGGGTGCTGAATTCAGATTTGAAATCCGTTTTTACTCATCACGTCTAGTTTTTTAGATATGCATACTATATATTTTGTACACATACTGTACGTAAAGGCGTATATGCATTCAGGGTTAATTTCTAATATTGTGTGACTTATGTCTTCTTTTTTAGTTATTATGCAATACAAATAAATCACATGAAGAAATGCCTCCAAGGGAAGATTCTGCCAAGTCAATCTCTTCTGAAGATATTGACTCTTCTTATTCAGGAACAAATGGCAACGATCCACACTGTATCACGCAAGAAGACCTGAATGACCTTGCTCGTGATTTGTATCTGTCAAAACAGCAGTCAGAGCTCTTGGCTTCTCGGCTTAAACAGTGGAACGTAGTCCAGGAAGATCTAAGGATCACCAGTTTCAGGAATCAGAATTTTCTTGAATTAAGTAATCCAATCATATTTTTGTAAATAAAGTGCTGGTGACTACGTGTCTAAACGTGTAGTCTCGTACAAGAACAGACATGCGCGGATTGCTCTGGAGATCTGTGGAAAGTTCGCGGATATTCGAGGGGTCTAGGCCTACAATATATAAACGGACGAGGATGCGAGAGACGAGAGAGATTCAGTCATTAGTTTTTATTCGAAGAAAAAGGGAGAGATTCAGACATCAGTTTTTATTCGAAGAAAGAAAAGTGAGATTCAGACATCAGTTTTATTTCAAAAGAAGAGAGTCAGTTATTTGAGAAAGATTAAGTGTTTGCTGTGATTTTTCAACTTGGATTTGTGACAAAAGTTAGATCTACAGAAGCTGTGATTTTATTTCGTCAATCTCTACGATTCATCTGAATTACTGCTTGTGCTGAGAGTCGGCGAATTTATTGAACTGTGAACTGTTTCTGAACTTCTTCATTTAAACTTCGGAATTTCTTCGTGGGACCAAATTCACACCCTAGACTGGAATTTGAGACTTTCATTTTAGATCATTATATTAGATACAGACCAGTACCATTTTGTATTGTGATTAATTTTGAAGTTTGAAACTAGTATTATTTTGTTTTGTAATTAATTTCGAATGTTATAACTTAATATCTGTCACTGTTATTATATATAATTTGTGTTATATTTGTTATATTTGTTAATAGTTTAGTGTAATAAATTATACAAGCTGTTATCTGTGTTTTTCTCTTGCGTTTGATCTACGAAGAAGTTAAAACATCAAAACACGTAACAAAGTGCTCTAAGAGACTGGTCCTTGGCTTAAAGTTTTAAAGGTAAGAAACTGAAGACTCTATTTTAAAATAAATCTTTAAGGTAAAGAAAGCGATATTTGGGTTACTCCATCTCCAACCCATGTGATTTAAGAAAAAAATGAAGTCTACAACCCAAGAAAAACACTATCTAATGTATGTTTGAAATTTTTTACTTTTGAAGAAGTTTTTAATATTTTATTTTAATGTTTATAAACATAATTGACACAAAATAACTGTTCGATATTAATGGGTACAAGTACAGCAGAATAAGTGGATATAACGTTTAACTCCAGAGCTTATGTGAAGAAAACGGTTATTTTCTTTGTAGTGTTAGTAACTTGATATCAGTCATTATGAATGTTATTAAAAATAAATCACCTTATCCAAATTTACAAATTACTCCCTGTTCTTTTGTTAAAACTAACGATTCAATAGTTTTACATTTTGATTGCTAATATACAACCATCTTCAGAGAAACTTTGGAAAATACTGTACATTGTGGTCATTGCTGGGTTTTGATCTTTTGTTCATTAAAAACAAAAGATTTCTAAAAATTGACCATAATATCGATTATATTAGGATTAAGAGCTTTTTTTCTCTTCCTTTTTTTTCTGATAATTTGTCCCAGTATCCTTACTCCAGACGGACTTTGCTGAGAATCTATTTTAGCAGTCGTCCATGGAATGTGTTTCAGCGTGAAGATACAATTGCAAATACGTAATCTCTCCATAATCAAATTACTAAATTATTGTACACCAAACAATAAATGACACCGTCAAAGCGCAATTACATGCTGAGCTCCAACTATATATTTCAAGATTTGTGTTTTTGTACAACTTGTAAATCGAATTAAAAATAAATTTCGCAATCACTAAGTATTATTTCTTCAACGAACAGAGCGTAAAGGTGAGTGCTTGTCGAATTAGTGTCGGTTTAAAAATACAGTAACAAAGTGTGTTCCTTGTTTTAATATTTCGATGTTTCCCACCTGGCCTTTCTAACTGTTTGCCATTCATGTCGCATAGCTTGGGCGACGAAATTAATAGAGTGAGTTTGCATTATCACACGCAGATTAGAGCTATCCACAGTTTTTAGATGCTTATCTCTGTTACCTATTACCTTTTAGCAGTTTTTATAGGGTTGAGACATGTTTGTTTGTTTGTAGTTAAGCAAAAAGCTACACAATGGTCTATCTGTGATCTGCTTTTCACGTGTATTGAAACGTGGTTTCTTGTTGTGGATTTCCACTATCTGCCTTGTTGAAAGTCCATCTTCATTCAAAGAAATAATGACTTCTTTATCCGTAGAGTTTACTCGCAACACTTGGCCATGGTAGCATCACAAATGTGTTGTTGAAGACAGGCTTCAAAACTGACTCTAATTACCAACTTTTATCGCTGAAAAGAGTTGATGCAGCAGTCAGTTATATTGTTTCTGATAGAATAATTAGACAGTATTGCATAATCACCAAATGTATTTCATCTACAATTTAGAACAAAATGCTCGAGTAGTTCACCCAGTATACGATAGTTATCTGATGATAACCACCCAAGTGAGAGTAAATTTGCAATAAAGTTAAACATAAAATAAAAATAAATAATCAACTCAGAAGTTCAGTTTCTGAAAAGCTGTTTGAATATGAGTTAAATGTGATACATGACTTACGAAATATGAAATGAATTACATCAAAAAATCAAATCTGAGATATTTAAAAAAAAAATATTTCTTTACTTATGCATATGAACCTTTTTGTGTACATTTCAATGAGTTTAAAATTGTAGTTTCTTCCCAACAAAAGTAATTGATCTGTTTCTTACCTGTTATGTGAAAAACTATGGAATTGTAATTGTATTTTCTCTTCGTGTGAACAAATGTATTTTGAACATTCTCAATAGTACAGAAATATATAGTTTATCATCTATCTTTCTATGAACACAACATTTTCAGCTGGATTGTAAATGCAGATATACAATCAGTGCTTTGAGCTTCAATAACATTGAACAATATGCTTCCAAAACACAATTTCTGACACGTAATAAAATTGACAAAGCACCCACGTAGCATTTCTATAGTATTATATTTTACACAACTAATAATGTTGTCCTCTATACCCGTTTCGATTGTTTGTTTTTGAATTTCGCACAAAGCTACTCGAGGACTATCTGTGCTAGCCGTCCCTAATTTAGCAGTGTAAAACTAGTGGAAAGGCAGCTGCCACCCCTGTCAACTCTCTAGCTACTCTTTTTCAAACGAATAGTGGGATTGACCGTCACTTTATAACATCCCCACGGCTGGGAGGGCGAGCATTTGGCGCGATTCGGGCGCGAACCCGCGACCCTCAGATTATGAAGCGCACGCCTTAACGCACTTGGCCATGCCAGGCCCATAAACAAAGTGTGAATAGTAGCTGGGAATAGAAAATAAAAAAGTTAAAAATAAAATAAAATAAAAATGGATGGACTCTGTTGGTGGTATACAGGGAAATGTTTAGCTTCAGTCTTGTAGGTCAGGTGATAACTTCGTCTTGAACTTGTTTATACACTTGAAACCCATTGGTGCGACAGAAAAACGTGGTTTTGGTGGTGGAACTACTGGTTGTTCTTTGTTGGACTGTGATGCTTTGTTTCTTCTCGAGAATTTGGTTTGAGATTTCTGCGTGGAGGTGGTTTGCTTTCAGTTTGTACTGACGCGTTGAAGGTTATCTTGGTAATGGTTTGGGTCTGGCAGGTTGTTAAGTTGTGGGGAACTGGGATTGAGGTCTGGCATGCACTGTCCTTTTTTACTTGAACTGCTGGAACTTGGCGTGTTGCTGACGGTGGGAGTTTTCGTCATTTGGGTAGAGTTGTCTGAATTTGTCTTCATATTTTGTCTATTTGTATCTGGACTCATCGGAATATTAGTAGTTTCTTGTTGGAAGATTTCAGTTGATTGTTTGTGATATCTGGGAACTTTGTTTGAAACGTTGCTTCGTGGTTGACGATGTGGGCGTTCGGCTCTAAAATTAATTATATGATAATAACAGCCGTCGCGTAAAATACAGTCAGCATTGTACTTTGACTTGTCACTATCTTCATGAAGTGCGTGGATTGGTTACTGTTCTTGGAAAAAATCAATGAACTGCATAAAATTTTGCTTGCATTTGGGATTCTATGGTTTGTCTGATTTCTTCAGGTTGAATGGATGGGTCGACGCCCCTTAGGAATACAGAATAAAGAATGTCTGGACTTTTCGTGGGGGAACAGCTTACTTTGAATTCAGTGTTCCATGGCTGGCACAGGTAAATTTGGTCTGCATTAATGCCTGGTTGAATGAGGATTCCGCCACGGCGTAATATTCGGGTCCTGGACGGTTCGATGGTTGCCCCTGGCTTGGCTTGGGTGATCAGCGTAGCGATTTGGTACGGCGTGAGGTTCGGCGGTAGGACGTTGACGATTACCGGCCTGACTGGCGAGGATGAACGTTTCGTTCTGAATAACATCTTTCCAGAGATATTAGCACGTTTGACTTGCTCGGTGACTAGCTCTGGACTCCCGCTTTACCGGATGAGACTGATCGAGCACAAGCTATCCTGAGGGAAACTTAGGAGGGAACTAGCTACTAGATGATTCGATTAGTCTTTCGCCCCTATACCAAGGTCTGACGATCGATTTGCACATCAGAATTGCTGCGGACCTCCACCAGAGTTTCCTCTGGCTTCGTTCTGCCCCTGTTAGTTCAGTAAACTAACATCAATACTGATTTTTATATTCGGTGTTATATCCATGACGGGAATATTAATTCCGAGTTGATATTGTTATTCTTTTCCTAAGCTAACTAGCTAGAATGTCCTCACAACGCTGGCTTTTCACCGAAGAATATATCTAATGCCCTCGTCGAAATATTAACGTCTGTGGTTAATTCACTGAAGTTAAATGGTTCGTAATATTTGAATATATAGCATTCCTGGTGAAATTCTGCAGTTTTCGCATTTATAAGTGTTAATAACAATTATAGCTTCTTAGGCCTATAATACACTGATTGTAGCTGACGAATAATAATAATAATAGCCTTCTCTCACTGCTTCTCGGATGTTTCTGCAAATCAGGCAAGTTTCTTGAAGTTTCCACAATGCTCGAAAATTCATTATCGTTTTGTTAGAACAAATATTGTTAATTCCTACACTCGAGAGTCTTCTGCAAATTTCGAGAAAAAGTGAGATTAGGGCAATACATATTCAAAAATATACATCACATACAAAAACAGAAAATTATACTTATATGAGTGTAGGCATTAAAATAAACTTGTAACAGTGAATCAGTTACATTTATAATTTAACAAAACCTACCCACACTATTAATAAAAAATACGTGTAACAATGAAAATAATAAACACATGATCCAAGGTTAAAGAATTTTGATCGACATTGTATACATTTGATTTTTATCTTCGTTATTTTTTAACAATTGTTTCACAAGTGGATTTTATAACTAGCTGAGTAGGTTAGATATTTATTAAATAATATAACAAAGTACTAAAATTTATGAGGATTTTGGTATAAAATTATATTTGTGTTAAAAAGTAATAATTAGGTCCGTATTTCAGTGACTCCTATGCATGAAATAAATTAATATTCTTAAAGATCTTTTCTTTTACTTTTTTTTCATCAGCATATATATTTATCATGATATGACACTAAGTTCTAACTGGTTTATTGCGCACTTATTTTACTTCATGTTCAACGCTCTATATTTTGATAAATAATGAATTTTCGGTGTTACGCAAATTTCACCAAAATCTGGTCTTGCTTTCGTTACACCATTTACACTGGATGCTATTGAAGGCTGGTTTACGTAAGTTGACAACCAGCCACTCAATTACAGATTTGTCTACCAGTTTCAACGCAATCTTGAAGAGATAACCATAGCAACCGTGAGAGGCCACATTCCACGTTTAAATAACGTGAGAATGCCCTGTGGTAAATTTTGCTTTATTTGCTTTGTGTAATAAAGAGACAGTTTATGTTTGTTTTGAATTTCGCGTGAAGCTATCTGAGAGCTATCTACGCTAGCCGTTCCTAATTTACTTGTGTAAGATTACAAGAAAGGCAGCTAGCCATCACCACCCACTGCTAACTATTGGCTACACAACGAGTATTTGAATTGACCACAACTAATGTCCCCATGGCTGAAAGTGTGATTTGTTATTTTGAATTAAGCACAAAGCTACACAATGGGCTAACTGTGCTCTGCCCACCACGGGTATCAAAACCCAGATTTTAGCGTGTAAGTCCGCAAACATATCGCTGAGCCACTGGGGGGCTACAGCATGTTTGATATGACGGGGAATCAAACCCGCGGCTCTCAAAATAGAAGTGAAGAGTTCTAACCATCTGTGTAATATAGAAATTATCTTATTTTCGAAATATTTGAAGTATTTTGAAATTTGCAGTTTTTAAATGTCTCAAACATTTTTTTTCTTTTTTGAAGGTAATTAAGTCGTAGAAAGTGAATATAGTTTTTCCACAAATTAAATTTTGTTCTGATTTTGAGCTTAACCATAAATGTTTGTTCACAATTTGCATCACAAATCGTTTAATCAACAAGCAATTCACGCCATACAATTTAGCGTAACTTTGCAGCGAATGTATGTAGTCGTTCAGATCATTTTGTTATAGAATTCACTATCTAGTTATAAATGTGTCTCTGTTTAAAACAGGACGAAATTTGAAAGAAATGCTGCTCGTCTCTGTTAATGTATGCAATTTGAATAAAATTTGTTCTGGCTCATCAACTTCAGTGACCGTTCAGTGTCTATACAATGACACCAACATTGGGATAACAGATGTAGCAAATGAACTTCAAAAAGAAATTAACAAACGTGAGCATTATCTATATCCTAGCAAAGTCTGTTTCTTTGTTTTGTGTGTTTCAAAGATCAAACTGAGACTCGGTGTTAATAGAAATATTGTTATTATATGTTTTATTTTATAAATTTTTAAAAATTAGCAGTAACTGCACTAGCTTCGCACAGCATTTAAGTAATTTTATTGACATTTTTCATCGCCAATGAACACAACGTTCACAAAATATGTACAATGTATGAATGCCGAGAAAATCACGTATGTTTACAAATAACAAGACATTTTATAGTAAAACAATAACATTTATCAACATGAACGGCATTTCATGCTAACATAGTTTAAGTTGACGGGTTAAGGAACCAAAGAATCCAAGCGTAGTGTTCCTTTAATTTGGATATTGAACAGATTGAGAGACACAATGCTTATCAATTGCTTTGGAACACACAACCGGAAAAGCTATTATTTGGTAAACAACCTAAACCACAATTGAGCTTCTTCAACCTTGAAAGGTTTCTTGGGCAACAGTGTCCTTCATTATTTCAATTTCATTGTCTTTCTCTTGAGAATACCACTAAAATTATATTGGTAGTCTTACATTAGCAGGTAAGAATAATCTCTATGTTTATATGTATGCCCATAAACAGGTAACTTCCAACGTAGTTTGGCTCTGGCAAGCGTTATTCTGAAGTCGTTTGAATGGAGACAGGATCTTTCCAGTCTGGATTTGTTAAAACGGCAAACGAACTTATGTTCTAAAGTGGCCATAAGTATTCTATAATATTACAACAGAAGGTAAATGTTTTCTACAATATTAATGTTTCCTTTAATGTTGAAGATTATCTCCTTTTCCTATAAAACAGATGTGGAACGTTTTACAAAACCATATCAATATTAAGTAACCTATTTCATTGTAAGAGCATTAAAGTATCTTAATTTTCTTATCTTTAAGATTCGTAAGAATAACTCATCGATGCTAATTTTTCTCACCATTTCCTGAATCGAAGTTGGCGAATAATCGTGTCTCTTGAATGTTTTTCTTTCTCACAATTAAATATAATTGTGAGACACTGTTTTCAAAACTATAACTTTGTAAATATGTCCTTTCTTCTCAGAAGAAAAAGAGAGTTTTTAAAATATGCAAAATGAATTTGAGCTAAACTGATACTCATCAACTAATTTACTTTGGTGTCTTATTCAACTTATTGTTGCAAACACAAATTCTGAGAATAAATCAAACAGCAAACCGTTTTGGTGAAAAGCAACAAATGATTTACCAGTGACTTATTATGTGATCTGTAAAAATTGTGTAAGGTTAAGATTGGCAAAAATATTCTTTGTCAAGATTAATTTATGTCTAATAAAAAGCATGTTACTTTTCGGGGATTGGTTTTGATGTCGCCTCCTTGAGGTAGCAATTTAAACAGATTAAATATCAAGAAAATCACGTGAAGAATACGTCTTGCGGCACTCTGTAAATTACTTATTCGGTACTGGTATGTCTTTCTATTGTTATTTAAGACCCTTGTAGTTCAGCAGTAAATGTCTGCGTCTAAAAACATACAAATCAGATTTTGATATCTGGGGGAAACAGAACGCAGATAACTTACCGTGTAGCTTTCTGCACAACAGACACAAAAATCAACTTACTTTTTTGGTTATATATTATTATACTTGCACTCGCCAGTGGTGATTTACCAAATAATGCTGAATCGTACAATTTAATTTTGGGTTGTATAGAAGAATGTGTTGATCTTTAACTTGCCTGAATCTTAATTGATTTAATTGTTTCTTCTTAATTTTATTTGTTCAACATATTTCAATTAAAAATATAAATGATTTTAAACTACAATATTCTTGGTTCCTTTACCTGTTGTAGAATGTTATTTTTCATTAAATGAGAAAAAAATGATTATGCATAAAATACTTCTTCCAAACGTAGTTATTCGCTTATAACACTTTTAGTTGCAAGGAAAAATAGTAGATGCAAGTTTGTCTTAGATGTTTATTAACTTGGTAATTGGAAAATTTTCTCTACATTTTTAGTCTTTTCAGAGTACCGTATCTTGTAAATGAAGCATTTGATGTTGTGAGAGACGTGATTAATATATTTTTGAGGGAAGCTATGTCAGATAGAATAAAGACTGCTTTACATCGGTTAATTCTTGTTATGATTGAGTTATTAAAAGTCAAACGGTGTCGAAGAATGTCAACATTTTCAGGTAAGAGTGATAAATTTTTGGTGAAAAACTTTTGTTTAAAGTGTTAAAGATTTTTTCGTTATTCCTTGAAACATTGTTTCTGAAAATGTATCCATAAAGTACCTTAATAAAAGTATTGTGCTCAGTGAAATAAGTTTAAAGTTTTGATTTTAATTACTGCCTTCTTTAGAGCTTTATAAGTATTCCATATATTGCTTCTTTGCATGACATTTGTAATGATTACATATTTTCTGTTACTTGGTGGAAACTAAGAATGCACAGCATTAAGTTGGTCAGTACTTAAGAGACACTATTTTGCTTAAAGACGACTTTAACTTAAAGAAGATAAACACAGTTTTGAGTTGATTGTTTTTTATATTGAAAATATACATAGAAATTAGAAATATTAGTTTATAAATAATACATCATTTGAAAAGAAAGTGTGAAATATATATATTTAATTTTATAAACATAGTACTTGAATTAAATTTCAATTGTCTTTTAAAATATAAAAAAAAAATAATCTAACTCATAAAGGTACAGTGAAAACATTTTTTTTTTTATAATTAAGCACAAAGCAACATAATTGGATATTTATGCTTTGTTCAATTTTTAGATTATAAATATTTATCTTACCAAAACGGAGCAGTAGAAAGAAATAGGACTGAGACTTTTTATTTTTACGTTATCTTACTGTTTGTATTTTAAGAGTGAATACTCTTCTTTTCAAAAATAAGATCATATTCACTAACAAGTAATTTTTGCTTTTACTTGAATTAGTTTATTACCATTTGTCCACCGCAAGAAACCAGTCCCATACGTCTGGAATCTTACAGTTGACCCTTTGAAAGATTATTTAATTTAAACTGACTCAGTTTATTATTTCATATATTGAATTACGCTAAGAAATTACAACTATATCGCTTCTATTAAAACCGTATTTTTTTCGCTGATATACTTCAACATTTATCTTGTGATTTAAACATTAGTATTCTGTTAAGAATTAATAAATAAATTACATTATTCCAAACAATATGTTAGTCATTCCTGTTTCATAACAAACGTTTTTTCATGTATTATTATAACTTAATTCACCTTGTATTTTTTCAGAGAAAATAATAAAAATCTAAAATACCATCTTTCTCAATACTGTTACGTATTTTTTAATGTTTTATATTCTTCGTAGATTAAACGCAACAGAAAAACACAGATAACAGCTTGTATAATTTATTACACTAACCTATTAACAAATATAACAGATATAACATAAATTATATGATAACAGTGACAGATATTAAGTTACAACATTCGAAATTAATTACAAAACAAAATAATATTAATTTCAAACTTCAAAATAAATCACAAAACAAAACGGTACTGGCCTGTATCTAATGTAATGATCTAAAATTAAAGTCTCAAATTCCAGTCTAGGGTGTGAATTTGGTCCCACGAAGAGATTCCGAAACAGTTCACAGTTCAATAAATTCGCCGACTCTCAGCACAAGCAGTAATTCAGAAGTATCGTAGAGATTGACGAAATAAAATCACGGCTTCCGTAGATCTAATTTCAATCACAAATCCAAGTTGAATATTCACAGCAAACACTTAATCTTTCTCAAATAACTAACTCTCTTCTTTTGAAACGAAACTGGTGTCTGAATCTCACTCTTTGGCTTCGAATAAAACTAATGACTGAATCTCTCTCCCTCGAATAAAACTGATGACTGATGACTGAATCTGTCTCTTGTCACCGTCTTTCATACCGACAGGCCTATTTCTCGAACAATCTCGCAATTTCCATACAACTCTAGAGCGATCCGCGCGTGTTCGTTCTTGCACGAGACTAACGTCTAAACACAAAGTCACCAGCACTCATTTACTAACATGTGATTGGTCTACTTAATTCGAGAAAGTTCTAAAATGTTACCCTGAATAAATGACAAAATATTAATTTAAACTTCGAAACAATAATATCAATATGGAAAAAATGAACAATACAAACGAAAACCCAAACACAACACGACATGTCGTCGCTCACAAAATATTTACACATATTCATAACACTCTCCCCCTTAAAAGTAAAAAAAAAGTTTGAGCTTGCGAAAACTTTTTTTTGTTTATTTGTCTTTTTAAACCAACTTAAAAGGGTTAAATTCAGTGGATTCTTTAATACCCTCACGAACTTGAAACAATAACAAGGGAACACCCTCAACCTAGTTCTTTGAGTGTTTGTGGCAGTAATTTGGTGGAAACGATCAAAAATGCCTTGTGACTCAGGATGGTATGCACTGCATGAAATTTGATGGACGCTTAATTCATGTATGGCTTGTTCAACTAGCTTGGACATAAAATTTGTGTCTTGATCTGATTGCACAACTTTTGGAATTTCGAACATGGTAAAGGATTTGACAAGAGCAGTGATTTTTCTCAAAGGGATTGCCTCAGGGAAACGTGTAGAAGCACACATGATCGTCGAGAGGTATTCATTTCCTGCTTTGCTTTTTGGCATTGGGCCAACACAGTCGATAATGACCCTTGAGAATGGTTCTTCAAAGGCAGGAATAGGCTGCAGTGGTGCTTTGGGAATCCCTTGATTTAGTTTTTCAGTGATTTGGCAAGAATGACATGCCTTACAAAAGCTATCAACATCTTGGCGCATTTTTGGCCAGTAGAAATGTCGTCGGATACGATCTAAGGTCTTTCTAACACCTAAGTATCCCGACAATACATGGTCATGAGCAAGACTAAGAATTTCATTCCAATAGCATTTTGGAATGACGATTTGGTGAATAACACTCGACTCTTCATCAGCAGAAACGTCAGAAGGTCTGTATTTTCTCATTAGCACACCTGACTTCTGGTAGTAACAAATAGGGACAGTTCCTATTTCATTTTCATTAACAGCCAGTTGTAGAAGAGAACGAAATTCAGGATCATTGTCCTGTTCCTCAATAAGTTTGTATCGATGAAGAGAGTCGAAAAATGTCTTAGAGTCATTAGTAGAACTTAATGTTGAGTCAGAAATCTCATCGATGTGAGACATGAACGTATCAGACAAAGAGAAATCCTCTTTGGACTCCTGAGAACGTGTCTGAGAACGAGTAACAGAACAGGCGGGAAAAAACATCAGGAAACTCTTCAACGAGTTGCTCTGTACTGGGACTAACAACAGGTGCTTCAACAACACGAACTTCTGGTACCACCTTACTACCAGCCAAATCATTCCCCAAAAGCATATACACACCTTCAACAGGCAATGAAGCTTTAATACCCACAGTCACTGGGCCCGAAACTAAGTCCGAATGTAAATCTAATCGATGAAGAGGAATAGAAACGACGCCACCTTCTACACCAGAAATGAGCACATTGGCCCCAGTGGATGACTTTTCAGAAAACGGAAGTTTACTTTCCAAAATCAAACTCTGAACAGCTCCAGTATCCCGCAGGATTTTAATTGGTTGTAGACGTGAATCGCCAACAAAAGAAACAAAACCTTCAGTCATGAAAGGCTTAAATTTGTCCTCAACAATATCTCCAGGTACATCAATAATATTGTGCTTATAATCCACAGTGGACAGGGTCAAAATCATTGGGAACCAATGATGTATCCAACGAGGGCGAAATGAAACTATGGGGTGATGGCTTGTTTTTTACCTTATACACTCAGAAATCAGATGGCCAGGTTTCTTACAATAAGCACATGTTTTGGATGAGAATGACACGTTTTGGGTAAATGACGAGCTTTGAGAATAAGATGGAGTCTTCGTTTGAGAATTAAAAGTTTGCTCTTTTTTGTTTCTGTCGACATTTGCATAGTATTTGAATGAGTCTTTGGGTTTCTTTGTTGTGTGATTTATTTTGCTTTTGTATGAGAAATCTTTGTGAGTCAAAGCATACTCGTCTGCCAAGACAGCAGCATCATGAATTTTGGAAGCTTTTTGTTCATCAATATAAGTTTTTAGCTCTACGGGAATACATCTTTTAAACTCTTCGACTAACATGAGTTCTCTGAGTTTGGTATAATCATCTTTAATTTCTTTGGAATCACACCACCTGTCGAACAGAGTTTCTTTTTCACGAGCAAATTCGACATAAGTTTGGCTGTCAAACTTTTTGTAACCACGAAATTTTTGTCTATATGCTTCTGGCACCAATTCATATGCATTCAAAATGCATTTTTTGACATGCTCGTAATCATAACTTTGCTAGGCTGTGAGTTTGGAAAATACTTCCTGAGCTTTAACCTTGAGAACACTGAAGTAATACTGTCCAATATTCGGTAGGCCATTTTAGCCTAAGGGCCAATTTTTCAAATTGCTGAAAATATGTATCTACAGCTTTTTCATTGAATGGAGGTACTAAACGAATCTGTTTGGAAGCATCAAAATTATCCAACTGCATTCGGACAACCTTTTCTTCTGTCTGTGCCTTTCTCATACTTATTTCTTTATTAGCTTTAATGCGTTCTATTTGTATTTCGCCATCAAGAACAAGGCGTCTGTTTTCTTGTTCTGCCTCAATACGTTTATTTTTTGTTCTGCCTCAATACGTTTATTTTCTTGTTCTGCCTCAATACGTTTATTTTCTTGTTCTGCCTCAATACGTTTATTTTCTTGTTCTGCTTCAATATGTTTATTTTCTTGTTCTGCTTGAATACGTTTTTGTTCTTGTTCTGCTTCAATACGTTTTTGTTCTGCCTCAAGTCGTTTGCTTTCAATTTCTAACGCAAAGAGAAACCCTTGCTGCACCAACCAGGAGAAATGGAAACCCGGTTTGTTACATTATATTCCTTGAAGCTTATCGCTTCACCACATGGAAAAAGAACATTTTTTTAATGGAAACCTATTCGTTAAAGCAGTTGAAACATTGTTCAGACTACATCTATTACAGTTACTTTGTTAATTATTTACTATGCATTTGTATTAATTTTTTTTCTTTTGGATATTTTATCTCTTTTAGTTGTTATGGATAGAAAACATAATTGGTCATTTGTGTTATGAGGGTGTTTTTATACACTTCGTGTATTGATAAGGGGTTTCGAAGATTAAGAGAAAATATACAGAAATAGGGTTAAATGTAGACGACTTTTCAGAACTTTAATTTGACAAGTTTAAGGTAAGAAACGTTTTCCATGTTTATATATCTTTTCAGTCAGAATGACCATCCAGATATATGAACCATGATTCAATCTTTTTATGTAAAATCTATTAAAGTATTTATCTTATTACTAAGCAAAACAAGCACATAAGACACAAAAAATATTTGACTTGGAATGTAAAAGCCTTTTGACATTATTAGCAAAAAAAAAATTTATTGATTTCAATGGACTGATTTATCTCAAACTGTAAGAGAATTAATATATTATTATTGTGCAAATATCTTTATCAATTGCAGATAAAAATTCTGCTCACGGCTTATGAGTTACTGAAGAAAGAAATAACGTCATACGAAAGATATAACCGTCTGAAGAACCAACGAGACTGCAATGAAGATCTTTTTACTTTAATGCTGACCAGCATGGAGAATGACTACTCTTCTCCAATAGATCTATCAACAACCTCTGGAAACACAGTAATTTATGCAACTCAGATTTATACCTCACCTTTAACAATAAACTTTTCGATATTATCATCTCTGAAATTAGAAAATATTATTATGTGGTAAGCTCTTTTATAAGAAAATAAAGTAAGAATATAAAATTAAAAAATGATTTTTGTTTAGAATGGCAGATATTATTCCTTTTGGAACTGTTAATCTTTTTTTGTGTTAAATCTGGACTATGATTTGAAGTAATGTATCATGAAACATTTTGTTGACAAAAATTATTCTCATTTGCTTTTTTTTTCCAAACATTCACCATTGAATTAATTTCGTAGCTTTGATATTTCAGAAGAGTGGTTTAAGAAGTTAAGTAAATTCATGGCTGTGGAAAAATGAAGAGACATGTCGTTTTCACATTTTCAATGCTTTTATATGCATCCATTCACCTTCTTCTTTTTTGAAAATAAGTGACTTAAAAAAGGCATTTTTTGGACAACCCCTGAGTCATATTGTATACCTCAAGATGTGGACTTTTGACAATGACTTAGAGAGCGAACTCAGGAATAAAAGTGTTACAATATCATTCCCAATTCTGACTGGTATAGAAAAAGTGGATGAAATACAGGTTAGTTTCAGATTTTCAGAAGAAAGTAGTATGCTACGCGTATCAACCTATTGATTTTTAAATTGTATGATACTCACATATTAGAGTCTGCAGATTTTCGATGCTGGAAACCGGGTTTCGATATCCATCGGGAGCATATCACAAGATTTTCTTTGGGAACTTAAAAATGAACTTGAAACAAACAAGAGTTAAAAGTGAAAAAGAATAGAAAGGGTAAGCCCATCGAAAACCAATAGTTCGAGAGTTCTGTTGAATTATTTCCTTATCGTCTTGCTACACCTATCTCGCAGAGATATGTCAGTTTTAAAAGGCTTTTTTGTGCATGTTAGGATCTGCTAAATTTCATTGTCGATTTATTATTAACTTTTGTCTTCGTTTTCCTGAAATATAGGTAGCATTATTTAATATTACTCATTTCTTCATTGTCTCATTTTTTGTTTAACTATTTCTTTTGGTCTCTCTTTCTATGCTTTTTTAATGTTAATCTCATTTACGTTATATTGCATTAGTAATTATTCTGATTATTAGATTTACGTTTTTATATAAGTTAAGGTACTCCATCATTGCATATGGCAGTGATTCTTGCACCCTCTCGCCTAGGTCGGAAAAGCGACTTAAAACAACAGAAATGTGATTTTCTTGCTACAAATTCCAATGGGAAACAATGTATCGAAAATTATTGAAAAGAGGAGAAACACAGAGGAAGCTTTTCATAACTATCAGAAAAAGACAACTGAGTTTCCTAGAAAACATAAGGAGAAAGAAAGAACTTCAAATTATCAAAGTTATATGCAACCTTTCCACAAAGTTGAAAAGAATAAAAAAAGTCGAGAAACAGCAAAGTTAAAATACATTAGTAGAATAATCTTTTTCTTTGTTTGTTTGTTTTGGAATTTCGCACAAAGCTACTCGATGGCTATCTATGCTAGCCATCCCTAATTTATCAGTGTAAGACGAGAGGGAAGGTAGGTAGTCATCACCACCCACCACCAACTCTTGGGCTACTCTTTTACCAACGAATAGTGGGATTGATCGTCACGTTATAACGCCCCCACGGCTTGGAGGGCGGGCATGTTTGGCGCGACGCAGATGCGAACCCGCGACCCTCAGATTACAATTCGCATGCCTTAATGCGCTTGGACATGCCGGGCCGTAGAATAAGCAAATAGATAGGAGCCACTCTTACTGAAATTTTGAAATATTCCAAAGATAGGAACCCAAAGAAATCGTGATTACCAACGTTCAAACTGTATATAACACCGAGAGAGAAAGTTTTTGTCAATGCTTTCCACCCCCGCATTTTTTTTACAAATTTTTCAGATTTATTTCTGAAGAAATTTTTTTTTTCTGGCTTAAATTTGAAAATTTTCAGTCATAGGTCTTCTTTATGCTTTCAAATGTAGTTGAAACTGTGCAAGCACGATAAATTGAAACTTTCTATTGACATTCATACAATAGACCTGATCTTATTTGAAGAATGACTGATGACACTCTCATAATTTTCATGAAATTTTATTCACACGTAAGTAATATTTTCTATATCATAAACAACAACAACAACATAAAATATGGTAATAGTAAACAAATACCTACATATATTAATCAATGGAAGTGAAACAGTCAGTATTAAATGTGTTATGTTAAATTTTACTTATTTAATATATGAAATAAATAAGATATATTAAACTTTTGTAGTATTTTTCACTAAAATAGTATCTATTTTAAGTGAGCGGTAGTTCCTTTTATTTAATATATTAAAATTAAAAACAGTTACATCCGAAACTAAGTTAAATACTGCTGACATGATCATTTAACCCTATTTTCTCTCATGCTGAAAATCCCAATTCCCAGCCCTACAAGAAATACCAAACCTTGTGGTGGTGAAACTGAGTTTATACGTATTTATACAAATGTATTTTTCACAAGATGATTTATGTACTTTTCAGCGTTGTGTTGTTGTTCTTATTTTTGGATAAAGTGTAGTTGTCTCCAAAACCTATTTATTTTACAATGTAAAATTATATTATGTACAATTAACAGTTGAAGCCACGGTATCAAAGAGTGTCATGTATAAAGCGTTTGAATGCCATGTTGTTGTTTATATTATTGGTTCAAAGTTTAAACTAATAAAATATGTTGTTACTCATATAAAATAACATTCAGAAATTTCTAGAATTTGACTGTAAACGGAAATGTATGGCAGCCTAGTGTCTAGACGATGAGTCTCGTGCAAGAATGGTCATGCGCGGATTGCTCTGGAGTTCTGTGGAAGTTACGCATTTGTTCGAGAAGAGGCCTACTAATATATAAACAGACGGCGATGCAAAGAAAAGAGAAAAGTGTCAGACATTAGTTTTATTCAAAACAAGATATCTTGTTTTTTTGTTTTAAAGAGTTTAAACGTTTGCTGTGTATTAATTCAACTTGGATTTGTGACTGAAGTTAGATCTAAAGAAGCTGTGATTTTATTTCGTCAATCTTTACGATTCATTGGAATTACTGGTTATACTGTAGGTCAACACGAACAGGGCTGTTTAGGGTTCAAACATTCTTCGAAAACACCGTAAAAAGAACTTCGTCATTCTCCATTCAAACTTCGAAATTTCTTCGTGGGACCAAATTCACACCCTAGACTAGAATTTTGGATTTCTAATCTGAACTTTTGGACTTTCATTCTAGATCATATTATTAGATACAAGCCAGTACCATTTTGTATTGTAATTAATTTTCAAGGTTTAAACTTAATATCTGTCATTGTTGTTATGTAATTTATGTTATATCTGTTACATATATAATAGTTTAGTGTAATAAATTATACAAGCTGTTATCAGAGAGATTTCTACGTGCAGAATGATCATAAAAGATTTTTCCTTTTACACATAACATAAAGCATATATTAATAATTTGTATTATTAATGAATAAATTTGAGATCTCTTGCAGTAGAAACTACAACATAAATACGTAATGTGCAATTCCTTTAATATATTTAAAATGACATTATCTACTTTCCCTTAGTGTATGACCTGGAACAAAAATATCTGGGAAGAAGTACCATGCCTGAATGTTATATTTGTTCAGCGAAATTTTGAATGGAACTGTCACACAAGCAAATACATAGGGCAAGTTTTACTTTTTAAAAATCCTTTATTTTTTAGTATTTTTGCTAATTATAACGTTTATTAGCACCAAAATAAACAAGAGCTCTGTTTCTCCAATATTACTGAAAGTTTGTTTCTTTTTTGAATTTTGCTGAAAGTTACACAAGGGCTCTTTGCGCAAACCTTCCCTGATTTAGAAGTGTAAGACTAGAGATTTGGCAGCTAGTCATCACTACTCACCGACAACTCTTTCCAACGAATAGTGGGATTGACGACACATTATAAGGCCCCCACTTATGAAAGAGCGAGCGTGTTTGGAGTGACAAGAATTTAAATCCGCGTCCCTCAGATGACGAGTCGAGTAGAGCCCGGCATGGCCCAGCGCGTTAAGACGTGCGCTTTACAATCTGAGAGTCGCGGGTTCGCGCTCAAGTCGCGCCAAACATGCTCGCCCTCCCCGCTGTGGGGATGTTACGTTTTTTTTTCATAGACTAAACGCAACAAGAAAACACAGATAACAGCTTGTATAATTTATTACACTAAACTATTAACAGATATAACATAAATTATACAATAACAATGACAAACATTAAGTTTAAACCTTCAAAATTAATCACAATACAAAATGGTACTGCCCTGTATCTAATATAATGATCTAAAATGAAAGTCTCAAATTCCAGTCTAGGGTGTGAATTTGGTCCTACGAAGAAATTCCGAAGTTTAAATGAAGAAGTTCGGAAACAATTCACAGTTCAATAAATTCGACAAAATTATTTTCACGATGCCTCCGATGAACGTCACAAACTTTTAGCCTTAAATTTTTCAGATCTCCCAAGGCTAGTCCCGTACGTGTCGACTCTAAGAACTCCAGAGCAATCCACGCATGTCCGTTCTTGCACGAGACTCAACGTCTAGACACGAAGCCGAAAACATTTCATTTACATACATATAATTGGTCTACTTAGTTCTAGAAAAATCTAAATGTTATTTTAAATGAATAACAACGTATTTTATTGTTTAAACTTTGAAACAATAATATAAATTTTGAAATATAAATAATAGAAATGGAAATTCAAACACAACACGACATGTTGTCATTTACAAAATATTTACACAAATACATAACACTCTCCCACTTAAAAGTAAAAAAAAAAAAGTTTGAACTTGTGAAAACTTTTTTTTGTTTGGTTTATTTGTTTTTTTAAACCAACTTAAAAGGGTTAAATCCAGTAGATTCTGAAATAACCTCGCGAACTTCAAACAGTAACAAGGGAACACCCTCAACCCAGTTCTTTGAGTGTTTGTGGCAGTAATTTGGTGGAAACGATCAAAAATACCTTGTGACTCAGGATGGTGTGCACTGGATGAAACTTGATGGGGGTTTAGATCATGCATGGCTTGTTGAAATAGCTTGTACATAAAATTTAAGCCTTGATCTGATTGCACAACTTTTGGAATCCCGAACATGGTAAAGAATTTGACAAGAGCCTTGATGATGTTGGGAGCAGTGATTTTTCTCAAAGGGATTGCCTCAGGGAAACGTGTAGAAGCACACATGATCGTCGAGAGGTATTCATTTCCTGCTTTGCTTTTTGGCATTGGGCTAACACAGTCGATAATGACCCTTGAGAACGGTTCTTCAAAGGCAGGAATAGGCTGCAGTGGTGCTTTGGGAATCTCTTGATTTGGTTTTCCAGTGATTTGGCAAAAATGACATGCCTTACAAAAGCTAACAACACCTTGGCGCATCTTTGGCCAATAGAAATGTCGTCGGATACGATCTAAGGTCTTTCTTACACCTAAGTATCCCGACAATACATGGTCATGAGCAAGACTAAGAATATCATTCCGATAGTATTTTGGAATGACGATTTGATGAATAACATTCCACTCTTCATCAGCAGCAACGTCAGGATGTCTGTATTTTCACATTAGCACACCTGACTTCTGGTAGTAACAAATAGGGACAGTTCCTATTTCATTTTCATCAACAGCCATTTGTAGAAGAGAACGAGTTTCAGGATCATTGTCCTGTTCCTCAATAAGTTTGTTTCGATGAAGAGAGTCGAAAAATGTCTTAGAGTCATCAGTAGAACTTAAAGTTGAGTCAAAAATCTCATCGATGTGAGACATGAACGTATCAGACAAAGAGAAATCCTCTTTGGACTCCTGAGAACGTGTCTGAGAACGAGTAACAGCACAGGCGGGAAAAACATCAGAAAACTCTTCAACGAGGTACTCTGTACTGGGGCTAATAACAGGTGCTTGAACAACACGAACCTCTAGTACCACCTTACTACCAGCCAAATCATTCCCCAAAAGCATAGACACACCTTCAACAGGCAATGAAGCTTTAATACCCACATTCACTGGGCCTGAAACTATGTCCGAATGTAAATCTAATCTATGAAGAGGAATAGAAACGACGCCACCTTCTACACCAGAAATGAGTACACTAGCCCCAATGGATGACTTTTCAGAAAACGGAAGTACACTTTCCAAAATCAAACTCTGAAAAGCTCCAGTATCCCGCAGGATTTTAATTGGTTGTAGACGTGAATCGCCAACAAAAGAAACTAAACCTTTAGTGATGAAAGGCTTAGATATGTCCTCAACAAGATTTTCAGGTACATCAATAATATTGTGCTTAGAATCCACAGTGGACAGGACAGGGTTAAAATCATTGGGAACCAATGATGTATCAAACAAGGGCGAAATGAAACTATTGGGTGATGGCTTGTTTTTGATCTTATAGCACTCAGAAATCAGATGGCCAGGTTTCTTACAATAAGCACATGTTTTGGATGAGAATGACACGTTTTTGGTAGATGACGAGCTTTGAGAATAAGATGGAGTCTTCGTTTCAGAATTAGAAGTTTGCTCTTTTTGTCTCTGTCGACATTTGCATAATATTTGAATGAGTCATTGGGTTTCTTTGTTGTGTGAGATGTTTTGCTTTTGTATGAGAAATCTTTGTGAGTCAAAGCATACTCGCCTGCCAAGACAGCAGCATCATGAATTTTGGAAGCTTTTTGTTCATCAATATAAGTTTTTAGCTCTACGGAAATACATCTTTTAAACTCTTCGACTAACATGAGTTCTCTGAGTTTGGTATAATCATCTTTAATTTCTCTGGAATCACACCACCTTTCGAACAGAGTTTCTTTTTCACGAGCAAATTCGACATAAGTTTGGCTGTCAAATTTTTTGTAACCACGAAATTTTTGTCTGTATGCTTCTGGCACCAATTCATATGCATTCAAAATGCATTTTTTGACGTGCTCGTAATCATAACTTTGCTCGGCTGTGAGCTTGGAAAATACTTCCTGAGCTTTACCCTTGAGAACACTCTGAAGTAATACTGTCCAATATTCGGTAGGCCATTTTAGCCTAAGGGCCAATTTTTCAAATTGCTGAAAATATGTATCTACAGCTTTTTCATTGAATGGAGGTACCAAACGAATCCGTTTGGAAGCATCAAAATTATACAACCGCATTTGGACAACCTTTTCTTTTGTCTGTGCCTTTCTCATACTGATTTCTTTATCAGCTTTAATGAGCTCCTTTTGTATTACGGCATCAAGAACAAGGCGTTTGTTTTCTTGTTCTGCCTCAATACGTTTATTTTCTTGTTCTGCCTCAATACGTTTTTGTTCTGCCTCAAGTCGTTTGCTTTCAATTTCTAAACGAAATTTCATTTCCATTTCAATTTTTTTAATTCGAAATCTGGGTCAAAATGAGCGACAGGCAAATGTTGTGCACCTGTTTGAGGTAATACCTTTTGGCTGACCAAATGTTCAACAATAATTTAATATCTGCTTTCTTCATTGATTGCTTCACTTCTAAATTAAAATGTTTACCAACATCAAGTAATTGAGATTTTTTTAATTCACTGATTAATTCGAAAGAGGGATTCCGATTAAATTCGTTTATAAAATCTTCAAGTTCGATGCCATTTTAAATATACAAGCTGTCTATCTGTATAGAATATAAATCTTATTTTATAATAAAATTAAATTGTTTGTTCGATATCCCGGACGAGCCCCCCAATTTTCTGTTACATATTTTTTGATGTTTTAAGTTCTTCGTAGACTAAACGCAACAGAAAAACGCAGATAACAGCTTGTATAATTTATTACACTAAACTATTAACAAATATAACAGATAGAACATGAATTATATAATAATAGTGACAGATATTAAGTTACAACATTCGAAATTAATTACAAAACAAAATAATATTAGTTTCAAACTTGAAAATAATTCACAATACAAAACGGCACTGGCCTGTATCTAATGTAATGATCTAAAATTAAAGTCTCAAATTCCAGTCTAAGGTGGGAATTTGGTCCCACGAAGAATTTCCGAAACAGTTCACAGTTCAATGAAATCGCCGTCTCTCAGCTCAAGCAGTATTTCAGATGTATCGTAGAGATTGACGAAATAAAATCACAACTTCTGTAGATCTAACTTCAATCACAAATCCAAGTTGAATATTCACAGCAAACACTTAATCTTTCTCAAATAACTAAAACTGATGCCTGAATCTCACTCTTATTCTTCGAATAAAACTAATGACTGAATCTATCTTCTTTTTTCGAATAAAAACTGATGACACAATCTATCTCTCGTCACCGTCTTTTATACCGATAGGCCTATTTCTCGAACAATCTCGCAATTTCCATACAACTCCAGAGCTATCCACGCATATCCGTTCTTGCACGAGACTACACGTCTAGACACGAAGTCACCAGCACTCATTTACAAACATATGATTGGTCTACTTAATTCAAGAAAGTTCTAAATATTACCCTAAATGAATAACAAAATATTAGTTTAAACTTCTAAACAATAATATCAATATGGAAAAATGAATAATAGAAATGAAAATTCAAACACAACACGACATGTTGTCGTTTACAAAATATTTACACATATACATAACACCATTCCACTATTCGTTGGCAGTGGGTGGTGATGACTAGCTCCCTTCCCTCTAGTATTACACTGCTAAATTATTGACGGCTAGCAAAGATAGCTCTCGAGTAGCTTTGTGTGAAATTCCAAAACAAACAAACGAATCGAGTACCTTAACCCGCCTGACCATGCCGATTCTGATAACTGAAAGTATCAGAGCTAACACACCGCTTTAAACATTTTGAAATCTATTTTAATCACAAATGATTGTTTTTAACCGAAAAATGATTCAAAACTTTTTCTTTCTTTCTTTACTTTGGATAACACCACATTTTTCGTTGTATTAATAAAAATAATACAGTAGCGTCATTAGCGTGCTAGTCTTTTTTAAAAAAATAGCCCAAGCGTTGGCAATGTGTGGTAATGACTAGCTCCCTTCTCTCTAGTCTTACACTGCTAAATTAGTGACGGCTAGCAAAGATGGCTCTCGAATAGCTCTGTACGAAATTCCAAAACAAACAAACAAACGAGTCGAGTACCTTAACCCGCCTGACCATGCCGATTCTGATAACTGAAAGTATCAGAGCTAACATACCGCTTTAAATATTCTAAAATCTATTTTAATTACAAATGATTGTTTTTAACCGAAAAATAATTCAAAACCTTTTCTTTCTTTCTTTACTTTGGATAACATCACATGTTTAGTAATATCAATAAAATTAATACAGTAGCGTCATTGGCGTGCTAGTCTGTCTTAAAAAATGCCCCAAATCATTTGCAGAGTTTACAAATTACTTAGAATACAGAATTGCTGTTTTATCTTCTGAAATTTGTACGAGGAAATGTGTTTTAGTTTCAATTCTTGTTGGGTTCAATTTTTCTTAATATGTAGAAATTTATGAAAACATTTTATTTATATTCTGAAGTGAAAGTAACATACCTTGGTTATTGAAACACGTGTTTTGGTGTTATAAGCCTTAAAAATTCCCATTGACTGCGAAAGTCCTTAAGTGATCAGAGAACATTTTATAATGTTTATAAACCAATCCTCTCAATCAGATCGTTGGACAACTACTAAAATGGCTAATAATGTTTTCAAAGTTAATAAGCATCGTAAATTATACTATTAAAACACATTTTAATTCCTTTGACATTTCCGTTATTTCCATGAAAAAATTACCACAATAATTCAATAAAACGTCATAGTCTTTGTTATTATATATTGATGTTTAAGCTTTTTTTTCAGATTTTCATGGAATAGTAAATTTATTATCACATTTTACACCAACAGTTGCATTGTATTTTTACACATTTTATTTCTATAACACATATGTTTCTTTTTCGACGGTTTTTAAAAAGCCTGAAAAACCTGACTCCACTAACGTGGAAAAAATCTCGTATGTATTGAAGAAGTTATCACCAGATTCGTAAAATTCCTAAACAAGCATTTCATAAACATAATAGTGGATGTACACTTCATATTGAAAAAGTGATTTTTCATAAAATGTGAGCAAAGACGAGTTTATTTGAGGTGATTACGACTCGTTTTAGGTACGATATAGAATTAGTCATAGATCAGTACTGAGTTGATTTTATTTCCTTTTTCATTTACAAACCATTATCTCATAGCCTCGTCATTTCTTGACCAGTTTATGACGTAATTAGTGTTGGATAAAGGAGGTCAAGCCCTTTTGATTGATACACTTGGCTACTCCCAAGATCGCATAAATTAATTTTTTGATACTCGTGGTGGATAGAGCACAGATAGCCCATTGTGCAGCTTTGTGCTTAATTCAACAACAAGAACAACATCTAATCCTGTCTATAATAAAATGTCAGTTTGAGAATAGAGTGGTAATGATACTATTGTGTAATGAAATTGAATTTGGTGTACTCACGAGCTATACTGGGAATTGCTGACGTGCAAAAACACATTTAATAAAAGGAATAAAAATAGATACATCTTAGACTAATTTACTCTAACCCCGCCTTGGAGGATGTCACGTTCCTCGACTATTGAAAACCATCTCTAGTTTATTTTCAATTCTATTCGAATCTCGTGTAACTAGGTTTAATGAAATATTAAAAGATAAATACACATCATTAAAAGATTGTTCTTGGCATTAGATGATACATACCCTGTAAAACAAGTGAATGTGAGATTGAAAATCTCATAGTCTAAGTATGTACTCTTTTCCTTATCATTTGTGTGTAATGAGCAAGAAGAGGATGTTACGTATTTTTTGATGTTTTAAGTTCTTCATAGACTAAACGCAACAGAAAAACGCAGATAACAGCTTGTATAATTTATTACACTAAACTATTAACAAATATAACAGATATAATAAATTATATAATAACAGTGACAGATATTAAGTTACAACATTCGAAATTAATTACAAAACAAAATAATACTAGTTTCAAACTTCAAAATTAATCACAGTACAAAATGGTACTGGCCTGTATCTAATATAATGATCTAAAATGAAAGTCTAAAATTCCAGTCTAGGGTGTGAATTTGGTCCCACGAAGAGATTCCGAAACAGTTCTCAGTTCAATAAATTCGTAGAAATTGACGAAATAAAATCACAGCTTCCGTAGATCTAACTTTATTCACAAATCCAAGTTGAATATTCACAGCAAACACTTAATCTTTCTCAAATAACTGACTCTCTTTCTTTGAAATAAAACTAATGTCTGACTCTCCTCTTTTCTTCGAATAATAACTGATGTCTGAATCTATCCTTCTCTCTTGCATCTTCGTTTGTTTTATATATTGTAGGCCTAAACTTCTCGAAAGATCGCGAAAATTCTACAAGTCTCCAGAGCAATCCATGGATGTCCGTTCTTGCACGAGACTACATGTCTAGACACGAAGTCACCAGCACTCATTTACAAACATATGATTGGTCTACTTAATTCAAGAAAATTCTAAATGTTACCCTAAATAAATAACAAAATATTAGTTTAAACTTCGAAACAATAATATCAATATGGAAAAATGAATAATAGAAATGAAAATTTAAACACAACACGACATGTTGTCGTTTACAAAATATTTACACATATACATAACAGAGGAAGACAGAAAGATTTAGGTACAGACAGACGCTGTGATTCATTCCAACAAATTAAGACTTATATCCATACCTTACAATATTAATTAAGGATCTGTACCACAATTTAGCACATTCATTGTGAGTAGGCCCACCATGTCCAGGTGGTTAGGGCTCTCGAGTTGTAATCCGAAGGTCACGGATTTGAATCCCGATATGTTAAACATACTCGCCATTTCTGTCATGGGGACGTTATAACGTGACGGTCAATCCCACTATTCGTTGATAATGGATTGGTGGTTGGTGGTGATGACAAGCTGTCTTTCCTTTAGTGTTATGTTGTTTAATTACCGAAGGCTAGCTATCGGGGATAACCATCGTTAGGTTTGCGCGAAATTCAAAGAAACAAATAACACAGTTGGTAAGAAATTCCATGAGCAATCCATCACAAATGTTAATTGCACTTAAAACCTATGCTTTTGATTGAAACTTACAAATTTCTCTGATCGGTTTGACACATTTACCTTGTTGTTTTGCTGTTGGATTATTTATAGTGTTTTTATAAATAAACATTTCTGTGTTGTGAAACTATCAGTGTGAAGTATTTCTTCTTGACGAAGATCACTATGTTCCATATTACAGTATTCTTAAAACTTTCAAACAATGGATCCAACTGAATGTTCAGTACCAATCTCATTTTTGATGAAAAATATCAAAATATGTAAGGGAGATAAGAATTACTGGTGTTTATGTGATATTTTAGACAACCAAACATTAAATGCACTTATTCGCGTGTTACAAAATGATATCACATTTTGTCATTTATCATTTCATGTCCATTGTACATGATGTACCCTATTGTATCAAAGAAAGGCTGTAACTGTAATGAAAATATTAAAATGTTTTTCACTTCCTCCACTAGAAGAAGCAGTCAAAGTGACCATAGGTTTCAATGGTACTATCAAGGCAGAAGATCGAGAGATAGAATTACATATAAGATATCAGTTATTTACTGTCCTGGAGATAAAAGAGTCAAGAATCATGGAACTTGAGTTATTATCAGGTAAAACACGATTCAATTTAAAATTAACCATACATGCTGATGGTTTTGCTCTTAGGAAACGAGAAAATATGAATTAGTTGTATTTAAAGAAGTATTAGTGGCTAAAATGAAGATAAGAATACTACCACTTGTTATAAATACAAACAAAATTCTGCAGAAAAAAAACATATCACAATATTCAACTCATTTCTTTAAGAATCCTAAATTCACCGCATTTTGTCTATCTGTTTCAAAAAATACTAGAAAATACTGAAAAAGCACTGAAATTGTGCTTAATGAATTTGTGGTATTAACAATAATATATAATTATATTACATGTTCTCTTTTTGTTTGCAAGCCTTCCTTTTGATGTGGTATAAAAACTGTCTGGTAGTGCGTGATGACAGAAAATCAAAAAATATTTTTAGGTAGTCAACATGTAAATTTGAACACTACGTAATTCGAAACTAATTATGCCTTTGTGATACTTCGTAGAAACTTAAAACGGAAATTATTTTTAATTCTGTGGAACATGAGGTGTCACTATTGTAGATTACAAAAATTGACAACTCTTTACAGATTTCAAAGTAGTTACCTTTGTCATAAAATCAGAACACAACTTTAGAGTTATAAGCCGACTTGAAAAGCTTGTAAGCAACAAGGAATTACGTCTAGTAAACCAAAACGGCAATATTGTGGAGGTGGTTCCTCACCTTTTCTCTATTAAAAATAAGGTTTTACCAACATCGTCGGGTAAGTACTTTCACCCTCATGTTTCTCGCCTTTAAAACATCGGGAGTGAAATTCATAACAATATTATTTTTATATAACATTATATCAACAAAAACTGGGAATAGTTTACAATTTAAAACCAATGCTGACTAATATTTCATGAACATCAAGCATATTAATGTGAGAAGAGAGTGTTTAGAAATTTGACACATTTATCTCAAGATCGGAAACTTGATCAGTGTAGGAACAATGGATATATGATCACATGCTACTGTAATATAAATTTACTTTAGTACTCATATTTCTACGCCAAATGAACTTAAAACAACACGTATACCTATCTATATAAATATGTCAAATACATGAAACTTTCAGTTTTCTCGCATGTAAATCTTGAGTGATTCATTGAATCAATTACAATTACATCGACATCCAGGCACCAATTCAAAATTTATCAGTTAGAGTAAATAATTCATCAACGAAGTTGTTAAGTACCTTTTTGAATTGCCCTAAACGAAGATAGTGGATGAAATATTACCAGAATGTGTACAATTTGTCAAGATAAATAAAGTTAATATTTGAAACTGTAGTTATTGAATACTGTTATGAACAGTTAAACTCCAGTCCATATTAATGAATGTGAAAACACAGTTAAATTAAAGTAAACCGTTCAAAATCGCTAATTTAAAATAACAATAATTTGATGAATTATGACTATTTTATTTACTTGACCAGTTCAATTTCTGAATGAAAAGTATGGCGAGAGCTGTGACAGTAACAAAACTTGTCATTAAATAAATATATATGTATATTAATTATTTGAAGAGTAGACATGTCTATAAACTCATTAAAAAAGAGTTATTTACACATCTCTACTTTATATCACTACTTATTCGAGAAACAAGAAATATTAATTCCAGCCTATTAATATTTTTTTCTTTCATAAATTAATTATTTGTAATTTTTTCAAGTCTGTTGAGCTTTAAAATTACTTCCAATATATTACAAATATTTGACAAAAGAATCTATCAATTACCGAAAAATATAATTTATAATCATAACAGTCATTCCGTGGTTGCAGTGAGCGGAAAAACAAAGACCAAATATATTTGGTTCAGTAAACGAAAACTAATTTACTAAACTTAAATTTTATTAATTTCAAAGTGAAAAGAATCTTCTTTCTGTCTTTTCCAGAAAACAAAACGAGAGATCGTACAGCAAGCTACATTCTAGTATCTTTACTCGTCGTTGTAAGTTTGCTGATGTGCAGCGTAATAATAACACTGATGAAAAATATAAAACAAAGAGAAAGGATTGGTGTTAATTCCATACCTACCGAGATGCATAGTGTCTTCTCAAGACGTGCGTGTTGGTTTACATTTTAGCAAAGAACATGATGTCGTGTTATACTTGGTTGAAGCTGATAATCGATGAATTAGTATGCAATAGTTTACTGCTACTAGAATCGTATAAATATTGCAAAACAGTCAGTAAATCACCAAAAACTTGAAGACATTGTTTCACAATAACAATTAAGAAAACCAATCTTTTTTAGAGTTGTAAGAGCACACACTATATTATAGCGATGATACATTCAATAGAGACTGATATAATTATCCTATATATATCACATTACGAATTGAGTGTCCGTTTAGTATTTGATTTTAATAACGTGTTGATTGTATTACTTTTGAATCATAATATATCTAATAAAACGTGTTCACGTATTTGTTCTGTTAAATATATACACACTTGTGAATCACTATTACATTTGAAAGCTTGATTTGAATTGATTTAAAAAAATAAAGGCAGTTACTGAATCAGTTTAAAAAGTGATCATTATTAGATGTATAATCATTTAATATTAATAAAAGTATCCCAGGAGACGTTAAGATAAACCATTAGTTGGAACATATTTGAAGATATCCTATTCTTTGACATAGATACGAACTGTCGGTTGAATGTGATTAAATTAAGGAGTTAAATACTAATTTAAGAGGACCATATGTGCTGAGGAAAATAAATTACGAACAACTTAAAAAATCGTGAATGTCATCAATCGTAAATTATAAGTCTTGGAAATATGAATAGCTTAAATAACTTCCTGATAACTTGTTAACACATTAACATGAATTATTTTTTTGCTTAGAAACGAGAACATAGATCTACGAAAATTTATCAAATTACTTCCAAAACTGTTGTTTTTTTTTAATTTAGACTGAGCGGTTTTCCCAAAATATATCATTGTGGACAAAAGTCCAATGAAAAAAGAAAAAAAATTCAAGAAACAACAAATTTATTTTAAATATAACTATCTGATTGTTTAATTATAATAGTGCACTAAACAGATCTTTCATATTTATTTTATACAAGATAGAGCAAGGCACATAAATATATATATATATGTATGGTATGATGCAGAAATAAATACTTTTTTTGGTCTATTAATATTTTTGTGTTTACTTTTAACTTTCCAGGTTTTAGCATCCACATGAAGTGTGAAGTTACTTCATTTTCAAGAATAATACCAATAACTAAATATTGTCACTATCAGGCTGCATTTCAAGACACACGAAAGTTTTTAACACTTTCAATGTTTTCCCAGCTGAACACATCTTATTTGATATCATATTGAAGCCAATCTTTTAATTGTGCAGTTTTTGTAGGACTAGTGTAAACTCCATTCTATAGCTAGTACATAATTCAGAAAACCCTTTTCTTAGCATGTTAACTTACCTTTTTCTCATTTAAATGTTACGACTAAACAGCATTACTTGGGAAAAAATGACTCCAAATATTGTATTTTATCCACATGAATGAAATGTTTGTCTTCTATTGTAGCAATTGTTTTGTGTTAAGTACATCAACTTTTCAAAAGTAGCAGATACGTGACACAATCCAATCTTTGGGTCCAGAATTCACAAGTCCTCCTTTTAATGTGTTTACAGTAGTTTCTTGGATGATTTTATTATCTACTTTAATAACAAGCCAGATATAAGAAAACGAGCAATCGCCACCACTCGATGCACTGCACATAAATACTTACTTTTACGCATGTATCACAGATAACGTATGTCATTTGTCACGTTTGGAGTATAAATTTTAAACAAATTATTTCTTTATCTTACTTCGTCCTAATAGTGAAATAAAATATTCTGAATGTTCTATTTCCATTTCTTCAATACCCATTTCAAATCAACACTAGAAACGTGCTTCAACATTCTATGGGAGACTGTACGGGAGATATGTTTACTGGACAGATATACGATATGTGTAATTGATGGTGTGTAATTTCTGTATAACTGAAATTACAATTTAGATCCATGAACACGTTAACAAATTCTCTGAACAATTTTTAAAACTTAAATCTCTGTTTTGAGCCCAGATTATTAAAAGACTAAAATTCTTGATATTCCAGCAATTTTGAAAGTCTAATGATTTTAATGTCTAGTACTTCTCGCGACACAACGAAATTGCAACAACTTCTTAGAAGATGATCGATAACCTTTTACACAAAGAAACCAACAAGAGAATGGTGCACTTGTATTCATGATAAGGATGAAAGAAGTGATAGTAAAATAGCACACTTTTATGTCATACCGAAGCTATATCTAAAGTTTTATACCATAATTCTCAGATTAACCACGTCATTGGTTATTCTAAACAACATATATTACGAAGAAAGCTCCCATCTCGTAATAATTGATATATGATAATAATGATAGTTTTAAGATGCTGTTACTTCATTAGATTCATATTCATATCATTTGTAAAAAGTAAGGCTATGCACGTGTAAAAGTTGAATGTGTTTAGGTAAACAGACAGTTTGAACAATAAGCGCAAACTTTGGTTCTAAAAATTTACTATATTATGTAAAAGACGTTCATGGCTTATTTTTAAAGCACTTATGATAATTTTTTTTTCCAAATTCACATGTTTTTAACATACAATTGTTAACTAAAAGCAGTGTAGTAATTCTTATTATTTTACACACAAATAATATCCTATAACCTGAGAGATTTCGAAAGGTGTATGTTTTCTTCTTTTTTCTCCAGTTTAACCCTAAAAATGAAAAAAAATCATCTTTTGAAAACGCTCGGTGGGTGCAGTTAATATAATTTTATAATGATCATGTAAAAAATTCTATTTATAGAATAGATAAGATAGCCAATCACTTTCATTTCCACTCAACAGACAGATTCTTATAATAATAAACTTAAAATGATATTTTCTTTATAACAATGAGTTTTCTTCTCTTAGATCTTACATTGACATTCTTATGATACTTTCATTTTATATGTGTAGTGTAAATAAAACGAGTTTATAAATACATTTCCAATTTTTTCATAATATCAAGATTACATAAGAAGAGTAGTACTTATGCTATTAGTAGGGCGGATACCCAACATATGTGATACAAATTATTTTCTCATGTTTACAATTAAAAAAATCTTCAAATAAGTTTGAAAAACACTTTAAAGTGATAAACCACAAATTTATCAATCCCACTAACTGAATGGTATTGTTGGACGCTTCTAGTAGCAAACACCCTTACCACATTATAAGACTTACACTAAAACAACAGCTACCGTTTTCCGACACTAAATATCACCAAAAACAAAAGTTCCGTATGCTGAAAAAGTATGATCAACTAACAATGTTTGAAATATGGGTGAGCATATTTCGTGTGTCGCGAGTTCGAATGTCACATGCTCACCCTTTCTGCCTTGGGGACATTATAATGTGACCTGTTAATCCCACTATTCATTAGTAAAAATGTAGCCCAGGAAGCTGACGGTTGGTGGTGATGACTAGCTGCCTTTCCATTAGTTTGACACTGCTAAATTTGGGAAGACTCGTGCAGATGGACCTCGTGTAGCTTTGAGCGAAATTAAAAAAACAAAACAAGCAAGACCTATTACCTCTTCGTTAATTTTGTTTTTAGCTATTTATAACGCTAGCCCTTCAATCAGATATAATAAATGATATAATTAGTACTTACTAATATTTTAAAAACCAGAAATTTCAAGCTGTATATAGCAAACACATATATAAAATATGATAAATGTTACTTCTCACGTATCCTTTTTATTTCATCTCTTTGTGTAGTGTTCCTTCCGACCTTTTGAATATCAGTCATATTTGTATTGTCCCCATAAACGTTGATGATATTAGCATTTGTTACTTATAGGATTAAAAATGTTTAAAATGGATTGAAAAGTTACAAAAAAGGAAGTCACAACAACTTTACTGTTTCAGGCAAATTAAATGAATTATGGACTGACATACAAAACCACTGATTATTTCGTTAAATTAACCAACGCTGTCCACAATAACTTTAACAAATATAATGTAACAATAGTCTACTTTGTTGATGTTTAAAATTCACTTCACATTGTTTGGCACAATGGCTTTGGAAAAAAAAAACAATCGAATAATAATATACAAATTTATTCATAAGATTGATTTTTTGAGCTTCAAGAAAGATAGAACAAGTAATTACAATAGCACACCGTCTTACCATTTGCACACCAGGTTAATATATTTATAATATTATCAAGATTAAACACCTAAAAGAAGATTTTTTGAACTAACCATATTATCTCAAAGTTGTATCAGGCTCAAAACAATATAACCTTACCGTGCAACTTCGCGTAGCTATTTCGAACTTATTGAGGTGGTCAACCAGAATTAGAAAACAATCAGTCCTTTCCGTGAACCATTAAAGTAACATCAAGAAATTTAATAATCAATTTTCCGAGAGTAGAGTGATGGGAAATCGAAATTTATAAACACCTCAGGTTTAAACCCAAATACTACCTCGATGACGAACAAACACACTAGCTAGAAGACAAAAGGACATCACTGAAAAGAAGGAAAATATTGAGAGACATGGTGTCCTATCCTAGTGTTTCTACGATTGGCAGTTGCCGTCCGTACATTTAAGTATTATCATAAATATCATTTCCAATTAATCTATCAAAGGCTACGAACATGTTTCTATCATTCAGCTTTATTGCATTTTGCACTTGGTTCTTCTTCAAAGTTTGATATTATATAACAAAACCTACAGTAGCTTGTTATGTATATGTGTAAATATTTTGTAAACGACAACATGTCGTGTTGTGTTTGAATTTTCATTTCTATTATTCATTTTTCCACATTTATATTATTGTTTCAAAGTTTAAACTAATATTTTGTTATTTATTTAGGGTAACATTTAGAATTCTCTTGAATTAAGTAGACCAATCATATGTTTGTAAATGAGTGCTGGTGACTTCGTGTCTAGACGTGTAGTCTCGTGCAAGAACGGACATGCACGGATGGCTCTGGAGACCTGTGGAATTTTCGCGTTCTTTTGAGGGGTTTAGGCCTACAATATATAAACAGACGAAGATGCAAGAGATTCAGTCATCAGTTTTTATTCGAAAAGAGAGAGATTCAGACATCAGTTTTATTTCAAAATAAGAGGGTCACTTATTTGAGAAAGACTAAGTGTTTGCTGTGATTATTCAACTTCGATTTGTGACTGAAGTTAGATCTACGGAAGCTGTGATTTTATTTCGTCAATCTCTACGATACATATGAATTACTGCTCGTGCTGAGAGTCAGCGAATTTTTTGAACTGTGAACTGTTTCGGAATTTCTTCGTGGGACCAAATTCACACCCTAGACTGGAAATTGAGACTTTCATTTTAGATCATTATATTAGATACAGGCCAGTACCATTTTGTATTGTGATTAATTTTGAAGTTTGAAACTAGTATTATTTTGTTTTGTAATTAATTTCGAAAGTTTTAACTTAATATCTGTCACTGTTATAAATTTATGTTATATCTGTTATATTTGTTATTAGTTTAGTGTAATAAATTATACAAGCTGTTATCTGTGTTTTTCTGTTGCGTTTAGTCTACGAAGAACATAAAAAATAAAATATACGTAAGAGAAAATTGGGAGCTCGTCCGGGATATCGAACAAACAATTTAATTTTATTATAAAATAAGATTTATATTCTATACAGATAGACAGATTGTATATTTAAAATGGCATTCGAACTTGAAGATTTTATAAACGAATTTAATCGGAATCCCTCTTTCGAAATAATCAGTGAATTAAAAAAATCTGAATTGCTTGATGTTGGTAAACATTTTAATTTAGAAGTGAAGCAATCAATGAAGAAAGCAGATATTAAACAAATTATTGTTGAACATTTGGTCAGCCAAAAGGTATTACCTCAAAAAGTTGCAAACAATTGCCTGTCGCTCATTTTGACCCAGATTTCGAATTAAAAAAATGTAAATAGAAATGAAATGTCGTTTAGAAATTGAAAGCAAACGTCTTGAGGCAGAAAAAGAAACCAAACGACTTGAGGCAGAACAAAAACATATTGAGGCAGAACAGGAAAACAGACGCCTTGTTCTTGAGGCAGAACAAGAAAATAAACGTATTGAGGCAGAACAAGAAAACAAACGCCTTGATGCCGAAATACAAATTGAACGCATTAAAGCTGATAAAGAAATCAGTATGAGAAAGGCAGAGAGAGAAGAATAGGTTGTCCAAATGCGGTTGGATTATTTTGATGCTTCCAAACAGATTCGTTTAGTACCTCCATTCAATGCAAAAGCTGAAGATAAATATTATCAGCAATTTGAAAAATTGGCCCTTAGGCTAAAATGGCCAACCGAATATTGGACAGTATTACTCCAGATTGTTCTCAAGGGTAAAGCTCAGGAAGTATTTTCAAAACTCACAGCCGAGCAAAGTTATGATTACGAGCATGTCAAAAAATGCATTTTGAATGCATATGAATTGGTGCCAGAAGCATATAAACAAAAATTTCGTGGTTACAAAAAGTTTGACAGCCAAACTTATGTCGAATTTGCTCGTGAAAAAAAACTCTGTTCGACAGGTGGTGTGATTCCAGAGAAATTAAAGATGATTATACGGAACTCAGAGAACTCATGTTAGTCGAAAAGTTTAAAAGATGTATTCCCGTAGAGCTTAATATTTATATTGATGAACAAAAAGCTATCAAAATTCATTATGCTGCTGTCTTGGCAGACGAGTATGCTTTGACTCCCAAAGATTTCTCATACAAAAGCAAAACAAATCACCCAGCAAAGAAACCCAATGACTTATTGAAATATTATGCAAATGTCGACAGAGACAAAAAAGAGCAAACTTCTAATTCTCAAACGAAGACTCCATCTTATTCTCAAAGCTCGTCATCTACCAAAAACGTGTCATTCTCATCCAAAACATGTGCTTATTGTAAGAAACCTTGCCATCTGATTTCTGAGTGCTATAAGGTAAAAAAAAAGCCATCACCCCATAGTTTCATTTCGCCCTTGTTTGATACATCATTGGTTCCCAACGATTTTAGCCCTGTCCTGTCCACTGTGGATTCTAAGCACAATATTATTGATGTACCTGAAAATCTTGTTGAGGACAAATCTAAGCCTTTCATCACTAAGGTTTTGTTTCTTTTGTTGGCGATTCACGTCTACAACCAAATAAAATCCTGCGGAATACTGGAGCTTTTCAGAGTTTGATTTTGGAAAGTGTACTTCCGTTTTCTGAAAAGTCATCCATTGGGGCTAGTGTACTCATTTCTGGTGTAGAAGGTGGCGTCGTTTCTATTCCTCTTCATAGATTAGATTTACATTCGGACATAGTTTCAGGCCCAGTGAATGTGGGTATTAAAGCTTCATTGTCTGTTGAAGGTTTGTCTATGCTTTTGGGGAATGATTTGGATGGTAGTAATGTGGTACCAGAGGTTCGTGTTGTTGAAGCACCTGTTATTAGCCCCAGTACAGAGTAACTCGTTGAAGAGTTTCCTGATGTTTTTTCCCGCCTGTGCTGTTACTCGTTCTCAAGAGTCCAAAGAGGATTTCTCTTTATCTGATACGTTCATATCTCACATCGATGAGATTTCTGACTAAACTTTATGTTCTACTAATGACTCTAAGGCATTTTTCGACTCTCTTCATCGAAACAAACTTATTGAGGAACAGGACAATGATCCTGAAACTCGTTCTCTTCTACAACTGGTTATTGATGAAAATGAAATAGGAACTGTCCCTATTTGTTACTACCAGAAGTCAGGTGTGCTAATGAAGAGTGGAATGTTATTCACTAAATCGTCATTCCAAAATGCTATCGGAACGATATTCTTAGTCTTACTCATGACCATGTATTTTCGGGACACTTAGGTGTAAGAAAGACCTTAGATCGTATCCGACGAAATTTCTATTGGCCAAAGATGCGCCGAGGTGTTGTTGACTTTTGTAAGACATGCCATTCTTGCCAAATGACTGGAAAACCAAATCAGGGGATTCCAAAAGCACCACTGCAGCCTATTCCTTTCTTTGAAGAACCGTTCTCAAGGGTCATTATCGACTGTGTTGGCCCAATGCCAAAAAGCAAAGCAGGAAATGAATACCTCTTGACGATCATGTGTGCTTCTACACGTTTCCCTGAGGCAATCCCTTTGAGAAAAATTACTGCTCCAAACATTGTCAAGGCTCTTATTAAATTCTTTACCATGTTCGGGATTCCAAAAATTGTGCAATCAGATCAAGGCTTAAATTCTATGTCCAAGCTATTTCAACAAGCCATGCATGAATTAAACATCCTTCAAGTTTCATCCAGTGCGTACCATCCTGAGTCACAAGGTATTTTTTATCTTTTCCACCAAATTACTGCCACAAACACTCAAAGAACTGGGTTGAGGGTGTTCCCTTGTTATTGTTTGAAGTTCGTGAGGTTTTTTCAGAATCTACTGGATTTAAACCTTTTAAGTTGGTTTAAAAAGACAAATAAGCAAAATAAAAAAAAGTTTTCACAAATTCAAACTTTTTTTTTACTTTTAAGGGGGAGAGTGTTATATATATATGTAAATATTTTGTAAACGACAACATGTTCGGTTGTGTTTGAATTTTCATTTTTATTATTCATTTTTCCATATTTATGTTATTGTTTTAAAGTTTAAACTAATATTTTGTTATTCATTTAGGGTAACATTTGGAATTTTCTTGAATTAAGTAGACCAATCATTTGTTTGTAAATGAGTGCTGGTGACTTCGTGTCTAGACGTGTAGTCTCGTGCAAGAACGGACATGCACGGATGGCTCTGGAGACCTGTAGAATTTTCGCGTTCTTTTGAGGAGTTTAGGCCTACAATATATAAACAAAAGAAGATGCAAGAGATTCAGTCATCAGTTTTTATTCGAAAAGAGAGAGATTCAGACATCAGTTTTTATTCCAAGAAAGAAGGGTGAGATTCAGACATCAGTTTTATTTCACAAGAAGAGAGTCAGTTATTTGAAAAATATTAAGTGTTTGCTGTGATTATTCAACTTGGATTTGTGACTGAAGTTAGATCTACGGAAGCTGTGATTTTATTTCCTCAATCTCTACGATACATCTGAATTACTGCTCGTACTGAGAGTCGGCGAATTTATTGAACTGTGAACTGTTTCGGAATTTCTTCGTGTAACCAAATTCACACCCTAGACTGGAATTTGAGACTTTCATTTTAGATCATTATATTAGATACAGGCCAGTACCATTTTGTATTGTGATTAATTTTGAAGTTTGAAACTTGTATTAATTTGCTTTGTAATTAATTTCGAATGTTATAACTTAATATCTGTCACTGCTATTATATATAATTTTAGTTATATCTGTTATATTTGTTAATAGTTTAGTGTAATATATTATACAAGCGGTTATCTGTGTTTTTCTGTTGCATTTAGTCTACGAAGAAAATAAAATATTAAAAAATACGTAACATAACTATATTACCTTACGACACAAGTCACGAAATGTTTTTTTATTGATGAATCAGAAAACTTATTATCCTAGCACTTTCGAAGGATAGACGTTTTTTTTTCTGGTCATTTTAACTGTTCATTAACTTTCTTGTCACATCAAAATTGTTATGTATATGTCTAAATATTTTGTAAACGACAACATGTCGTATTGTGTTTTAATTTTCATTTGTATTATTCATTTTTCCATATTGATATTATTGTTTCGAAGTTTAAACCAAAATATGTTATTTATTTAGGGTAACATTTTAGAACTTTCTCGAATTAAGTAGACCAATCACATGTTTGTTAATGAGTGCTGGTGACTTTGTGTCTAGACGTGTAGTCTCGTGCAAGAACGGACACGCGCGGATTGCTCTAGAGTTGTATGGAAATTGCGAGATTGTTCGAGAAATAGGCCTATCGGTATAAAAAAAGACGGTGACGTGAGAGATATTCAGTCATCAGTCATCAGTTTTATTCGAGGGAGAGAGATTAAGTCATTAGTTTTATTGGAAGACAAAGAGAAATCCTCTTTGGACTCCTGAGAACGTGTCTGAGAACGAGTAACAGCACAGGCAGGAAAAACATCAGGAAACTCTTCAACGAGTTGCTCTGTACTGGGGCTAATAACAGGTGCTTCAACAACACGAACCTCTGGTACCACCTTACTATCATCCAAATCTATGAAGAGGAATAGAAACGACGCCACCTTCTACACCAGAAATGAGCACACTGGTCCCAACGGATGACTTTTCAGAAAACGGAAGTACACTTTCCAAAATCCGGCGTCGTTTCTATTTCTCTTCATAGATTAGATTTACATTCGGACTTAGTTTCAGGCCCAGTGACTGTGGGTATTAAAGCTTCATTGTCTGTTGAAGGTGTGTCTATGCTTTTGGGGAATGATTTGGCTGGTAGTAAGGTGGTACCAGAGGTTCGTGTTGTTGAAGCACCTGTTATTAGCCCCAGTACAGAGTAACTCGTTGAAGTGTTTCCTGATGTTTTTCCCGCCTGTGCTGTTACTCGTTCTCAGACACGTTCTCAGGAGTCCAAAGAGGATTTCTCTTTGTCTTCCAATAAAACTAATGACTTAATCTCTCTCCCTCGAATAAAACTGATGACTGATGACTGATGACTGAATATCTCTCACGTCACCGTCTTTTTTATACCGATAGGCCTATTTCTCGAACAATCTCGCAATTTCCATACAACTCTAGAGCAATCCGCGCATGTCCGTTCTTGCACGAGACTACACGTCTAGACACAAAGTCACCAGCACTCATTAACAAACATGTGATTGGTCTACTTAATTCGAGAAAGTTCTAAAATGTTACCCTAAATAAATAACATATTTTAGTTTAAACTTCGAAACAATAATATCAATATGGAAAAATGAATAATACAAATGAAAATTCAAACACAATACGACATGTTGTCGTTTACAAAATATTTACACATATACATAACAAAAATTCTTCGAAGAAATTTTTTCTATTTTAAAAGTGTTTAAATAATAACATATTCAGGTTTTAATGTCATTTTATTTTAACTGTTTCTCTTGAAATATATTTATACTATAAAGGATGAACCTAATAAAATATCAACAAAAACAAATCCGTAGCCACTTTAATGCTCTTATGATAGTTTGTTCGACTACGATAATTAATACAACTGGCCACCCGATACTACAGCAATAAGTCTATGGATTTTCAACGCTAAAATAAAGGGTTAGATTCCCCTCGGTGGGCTTAGCAGATAGCCCAATGTGACTTTGTTATAAAAAAACACACACACTTAAAAATATTGATCTACTTCTCCATCAATGCTTTATTCAAACCTTTGCTTAAAAGTGTTCACTGTACACTTGTTGCCTAGTTAGTTTTATAACGGTACATAATTTCTTTAACATAGAAATTATATGGTTTGGTATTAAATTAATCCATGTTTTAAAAATTTCTTACTTTTCAATGTAAACAAGTTTTCCACGCTTCCAGCAACCTGTAATGCTGATCCCAGAGATGAAGAGTCTGATTCTCTTTGACGACATCCACGGCGTCACGACTGAAGTGTGTCGAAAAACTGGCACTAATCTTTTTTCCGGAATCTCTTAATACAATTGTAAACAAAATTGATACAAAAAATTAAAAATTTTATACGTGGATAAATTTCAATATTATTTTATGATGATTGTTATCTAACCATTGTGTTCATACTTTGTAGACAATGATTAAAATATATCAACTGCAGAATAACACAATATTTTACACACTTATTTTCATACAATAAAATTTGTAAATGAATGAATTAAATATAAATTATATAAAATAAAAAATAAAGAATCACTATTTACAGCTGTTTAAATTTGAGATCCGAAATGTTGTGTCAGATTTAAACAAAATATCGCAGAAGTTGTGTACATATTTGCGACAGTCAAAGTATTTAAGACGACACATAAATTAAAGATATTATACTATAGATGAACTTTAGTTACATTTGTTTTGCAACATGAGTCCAAGCTTTGGGGGGGAGCGCTGACTCTATACAAATGCACTTAACCATACTACAGAAATATATAAAAAATAAATGAAGGGAAAAATTTATGGTTTTATTTAAACTGCTATTGTTATTAAATATTAAGGAGATATTTATTCCAAGTAATTATACTAAATAGTAGAAAATATCCTGTAATATAACAAGGTTATTTTGGTAACACACAGGGTGAAGTTAATTAAGGGTTTGTATGAGGAGAAAAACAACAGCGCAGCTTTTGTATACATTAGCATTTTGTGAGTGTGAAAATTTTCAAAACACTTCCGGAATAAATACGTAAAATTAATAAGCTAAACTAATTAAAAACATTTTAAATTTATTTTATTAATATGGGTTAAGAACTGTAGGTGTATAACTAAGTACAGATAATAACATAAATAGTTCTTGTAAATAACATTTGATAGAAAAAATGGCTTCTATCTATAATACTTTAGTGGAAGGAGTATATTCATTTATGTAAATAATTGAGTAATTACTAATTACTAAACTGTAAGCTGGAAATTAAAAGCTAGAATAATTAGAATTACGCACACAAAAAACCTCAAATAATTTCAAACCCGAAAGGAAATGAAAACAGTATTACGAGGCAGAGTAGGAATGTTTTCAAAATTGAAACTTTCGAACCGTTGGTGCGTTATTCAAGTAACTGTTGAATATATCTGTGGGTGATTTCTTATAGCAAACCTACATCGTGCTATCTGTTCAGCACACCGAAAGGAATAGTACCACTGATCGTAGCGTTGTAAATCCGAAGACATACCGCCGTACTGGCGAGGGCCTGTTAAATGTAAGTATTCTGTCAAAAATAAAGCATTCTCTTTCAAATAATAAAGAACAAAAATGGCTGTTACTTAACATCGCTGTATTTGATAATTAAATATACATTAGGATAAAATTTACTTTATTAAAAATAAACAATAAGGATGATGAATAAAGCCAGATGTGTTAAAACAACAAATTATTATCAAAACGTTTATCTAGTTGTAACAGTGATACAGAAAATATTAGTAAATTGTCGGATAAAATTCAATAATAAGCTATTGTTTTAAACTTATGGTGAGTTAGGATAATAATATTTGGCGTGTATTATCTGTGTGAAATATAAAATAAAGATTAAAATATTCAAATAATTTTTTGCCATTACACAACTTGAAGGCGTATGTTTAATATATAATTTGTTCAATGAAATTGAAAGTTTATTTTTGTATTAGCTTCTACAACTATATACTAATATTCATGCGGGGAATACATACATGTCAGCAAAGTACCCTCGATTTAACAAATACAAAAAATTATAATTTATATAGAACGTCATAAAACAAAATGTAAATGTGTTAGTTCAATTTCAATCTTTTGTAAACGTCATTATTGATTTCTATAAATAATAAAACACTAATTTTAACACTGAAATAAATCAAACTTGTAACATCCTCATCAGAAACTTAATGCAAAATAAATGTTCATCTTTTGGACACTACTAAGGATTAATTACCATCAATATTTCTATTATACTCTGACGTTTTGCAATTAAATTAATTACCAAGGCTGAAGCAGTATAAAACTCTTGGTTATAAAGAAAGAAGCACTCTCATAATTCACCTGCAATTACCTTCCTTATCAATCTTACTGAAAAGGACCGCAGAATTACAAATAATAGGTGTATATGTATTGTTATGTATATGTGTAAATATTTTGTAAACGACAACATGTCGTGTTGTGTTTAAATTTTCATTTCCGTTATTTATTTTTCCATATTTATATTATTCTTTCGAAGTTTAAACTAATATTTTTTTATTCATTTAGGGTAACATTTTAGAATTTTCTTGAATTAAGTAGACCAATCATATTTTTGTTAATGAGTGCTGTTGACTTCGTGTCTCGACGTGTAGTCTCGTGGAAGAACGGGCACGCGCGGATTGTTCTAGAGTTGTATGGAAATTGCAAGATTGTTCGAGAAGTAGGCCTATCGGTATAAAAGACGGTGACGCAAGACAGATTCAGTCATTAGTTTTATTCGAAGAACAAGTGTGAGATTCAGACATCAGTTATTATTCGAAGAAAAGAAGAGAGTCAGTTATTTGAGAAAGATTAAGTGTTTGCTGTGATTATTCAACTTGGATTTGTGTCTGAAGTTAGATCTACGGAAGCTGTGATTTTATTTCGTCAATCTCTACGATACATCTGAATTACTGCTTGTGCTGAGAGTCGGCGAATTTATTGAACTGTGAACTGTTTCGGAATCTCTTCGTAGGACCAAATTCACACCCTAGACTGGAATTTGAGATTTTAATTTTAGATCATTATATTAGATACAGGCCAGTACCGTTTTGTATTGTGATTAATTTTGAAGTTTGAAACTAATTTTTATTTTGTTTTGTAATTAATTTCGAATGTTGTAACTTAATATCTGACACTGTTATCATATAATTTATGTTATATCTGTTATATTTGTTAATAGTTTAGTGTAATAAATTATACAAGCTGTTATCTGTGTTTTTCTGTTGCGTTTAATCTACGAGGAACATAAAACATTAAAAAATACGTAACAGTATGCATAAAAGTTTTGTGCTTATTTATTTGTTTGAAGTGAAACACCAAGTAACACAATGATCTATCTGTAATTTATCTCTCAGCGTTAGAGCTTTGTAAGTCCACAGATATGTGGAAGTGCCAGTGTAAGGCTAAACGATATCTGTATATGAAAGTTTTGTCTGATATTTTGATGCAATTTTAAATAACCATATAAACCACAGATATAAAAGTATTCTTTTAAAACCAGTTTATTTCCAGAGAGTGTCATGAAAACACCATTTCATACTTTGCTTAAGGGAAAATTGAGATTTGTGTTATAAAGTTAAACTGTATAATGGATTATGTGGACTTTACCCAAAGTAGGTATTAAAATTCAATATTTAGCTTAAAGCTGAGTTACCAGAAGGAAAAGGTTTCAGATTAATACAATGCTGTATTTTTACGTAGCATTTTAACATGAACTGGAAGTGAATAACCAATGAAAATACGAGAATTTAAAACACTCGTATGAAGCTCTGTAAAAATCTGAGAAAAAAATTCTGATTGTAGTATATAAATAAGTGTCAAAAGTAATCACCACTTTATTTATTTAAATGAATAGAAACTGAATATTGAAATTTACTGTAAAAACAAAATATAAAAACGAAAAATAAAATAACACCTCTTTCGAAAAAAATCATTCTGTTCCCTGTTGTTCGTGTCTTTATGACAGTAAAATATTTATAAAATAATTTCATATTGATCTTTCCACGTTCTCCAAAGGTCGGTGAAAATGTTCTTATATGAATATACCAATTTGTATGAACCATTTACGAAACAATAAGTATATCTGTCAAACAAGAAAGAGATTGAGAATATTTTAAATTTTTGGAAGAGATTAAAAAGTCGAGATATAACTGTAAAAGATGAGCTGACGTATGAAGCTAGTTACTTGTAGCAACAAGTCAAATATCAGACACGTTTATTGCAGAAGAGCAACACGTACGTGAGAGAAGGATCTAAAAATTTGGTATACATGCACATAATTTTCAACACTTTTCGCTGAACTTTAGTTACGTTACCATTGTTTTCGAATATCTATGTGTGCTGTCTTTTGTTAAGTCTAGAAATGATATACTGCAGTTTTGTCTGTTTCAGAGCAAAGCTACATTAGTTTATATATGCAAAGAAGGAAATAATAATGTAAGTTTGTAAGTTTACAGCTGTCTTACTATGAAACAATTCTGGATGGAAAGCAGATGGTCAAAACATTTTACAGCCAAAACTTGATTTTCTCCTGTCATACTAAATTCAATAGTTGGACCATCACACTTATAAACAGAGGAATGACGATAAACTTCGAAGCAAGATGTTTTATTTCAAACGTCCTAAGATTACGGGATGCGAACATTGGACACGCAATTTTGCAGTTATTTCTATATTTGACGATACCATAAAGGACTTGAAAATGACAGTTACTGTTGTTTGTTCTTCCCGCCCCAAAACCATATTGACGACAAACGCATTCTACAGATGAATGTAAATTAAATAAATGCATTTATATTTTCCATTTTATGAAGAATCTTTAAACATCTAAATCGGAAGAAAAACAGCTCGACTTAAATACTTTCATCAGCTTTAAATGGAATTGTTGATAACTATCTCTCGACCTACGACACTAAAATTTATCTAATTAAATTTTTGTCTTCCTATGATCACACGAATTTCTAATTTATTGCTTGTAAACATTGTTAGTATTATAATAAAATAATATTGTCTCTTTGTTTTAAATTTCGCGCAAAGCTACTCGAGGGATATCTGCGCTATCCTCCCTAATTTAGCAGTTTAAGAATAGAGGGAATGCAGCTGGTCATCATCACCCACCGCAAACTCTTGGGCTACTCTTTTTCCAACGGTTAGTTGGATTGACTTCATATTTTAACGCCCCAATTACTAAAATGTCGAGCATGTTTTGTGTAACGGGGATTCGAACACGAGACTTTCGGATAACGAGTCGAACGCCTAACGCGCTTGGATATGCTGGGTTCATCAAATATAAATCAAAGTATGAAGATTAGAATGGTCGAAGTTTAGGTATTTTAGTTTATAAGCATTAGTGCCTATGCAATTAAAATCAGTACGATTTTAAGTGCATTTACTGATAAATAAAGATATGGAACATACAACCATTAACGGCTGCAAAAAAGACAGCTGTCCTAGTGATGGCAATAGAAAATTCTTGCATTTTGACTTTATCACCTCAACTTCTGTTTAATTTAGTTACGTACACCAATTTATATGTACATTGCAATATTACACAAATAGATGTTCCAGGGAGAGACTGCCACACTTCATTCTCTCTTCTATTGCTTAATATTTAAATGAGTTGGCACCTGGTACTTTTCGCATTTGCCCAATGAATTGACATAGTGGTAAATATTATCAACACCGGGAGGGCCACTGCAAGTTCCTAAGAAAAATGTTTTTTTCTGTAATTCTTTGTTTCTTACGTTTAAGTGTGAAAGACCTCTGTCATGCAAGTTCATGGAATACATAGAATACATCAAGTCTAATTGTTTGCCAACAGATTACCTAAATCATGAAAACATAAGTTACACGTGATTAATTAAATGAACTCGTAACATAAAGTTGCAGGCTTGAATTCCCTCACCCATACATGATCGCTCTCTCAACTGTGGGGGGAGGAGTATAATGTGAGGTCAGTCTCACTATTCGTCAGTAGAAGAGTAGCCTAAGAGTTGGCATCGGGTGGTGATGACTGAGAATGGCAAGCGCATATAATCCTCGCATAGCTTTTTGCGAAAGTTAAAAACAAGCTTATCTGAACAATGGATTTCCTTAAAAACAAATTAATAATAATAGTATTACTGTTGTTTTATAGAAATAATTACAATTATTCATATCATAAATTTGTTTGTAAAATTGTAAAATTATTTTGAAAATGTATGTTTACAAAATCGGTTGAAACATTGCGATAGCAACGTTTCAACAAAATACTTATTTCTCTAAGCTTTTGTTAGAGCTATCTGCTGAGTCGAACACCTGATTTTAGCGTTATAAATCTTTGGACTTACTGCTGTAACAGCGGGAGACAACTCTTGTTGTGGGTTAAACTTTATTTTTAGCCCTAGAATTACAAATATATTAAAACATGATTTTAAGTTCAGAAACAATTTGATAACGCTTTGGTAACATACAAAACCTTAAGAAAGTCATATCAATATGAATATCAATATGCAAGTAATAAAGCTGTATTACAGTTACAGGCCGCGACGGAATATTCCGTATTGTTACTAAATTTTATCACAGTTTGTAATTGTGTATGTTAAAAGGTGTTAAAGAAAACTGGTAAAGAAGTTTTAAGGTTTTTACAACGCAAACTATGTACATTTTTATATCTTAAAGATATTATCATATCAAGAAGTTAAAAGTTTTAAGTATATCTTGTAGTTAATGACATTTTAGAAAAAAAGGAATATGGATCAACTGTAAAATCTGTAAAAGAGCGCGTATGTTCGAACGTTTCACGCAGCAAGAAGCTGGCAAATGTAATGGATTTGTATGTACCTCATACCCAGACACACTTTTCATGTAACCGGACGCAGCACGAGTTCATTTGATTTTAATTTCTCACAAAGTTACACGAGAACTTTCTGCGGTAGCAGTCTCTAATGTGGTAGTGTAAGACTAGAGTAAAGGTAGTTAGTCACTACCACTCACCACCAACTCTTTTGCCACTAATATTAAGGTTGACCGTCACTTTATAACAGACCCACGGCTGAAAGGGCGAGTATGTTTGGTGCGACGGGGATTCGCTGCGACCTTTAGATTACAAATAAAGCGTCTTAACCCCCCACTTGGTGTTATTACACAAGTGGAATTTACAAGATTGTAAGTATGTATGAGGAACTAATATTAGTACTTAACAACATGATAATCACAATATAAAAATATTCAGTAAGTAATAAAAGTGCTGTCAATAACTAATAAATTTAGGGTAAATTAATTAAAGGATAATATTTACAATGACCTTACTATTTTTAACTGTCAGGAGTCAACACAGTTTTTGTTTTGTTGTTAAATGCAAAGGAACGCAATATGCTATACATCCTCTGCCCATTGCGGGTATCGGAAGCCGAATTTAAGCGTTAAATGTTTTGTTACTTACAGCTTAGCCACGGAATGCCTCGTGTGTAGTGAGTGGTATTTCTTATTTTTTTTCAGTGATATTCTATGTTCATAAAACATTCTGCTCAAAATTACAGAATATCACAATAATTGTGCATCTCAGATTTTTCAGAGAATGGCTAGTGCGTGAACCTTTCATATAAAGTACTCATAGAATACATGCTTAGGAAAAAAGTCATTATCATTTGGTATAAATAATTGGTGTTCTTATTAAAATTATTTTAACAATGTACTAACAAAATACAGTACCATTAACTACATTGTATCTCGCGACGTTAGGTATCTTAACTGTACCTTCAAATTTTGTTTAGGTTCATTATAGGCCCATCATGGCTAGGTGGGTTAAGGGGTGCGACTCGTACTCTGAGGGTCGCGCGTTCGCATCAAACATGCTCGCCTTTTCAGCCGTCGGTTCGTTATAAAGTGACGGTGAATCCACTATTTGTTGGTAAAAGAATAGCTCAAGAGTTGACGGTGGATGGTGATGACTAGCTGCCTCTCCTCTAGTCTTACACTCGTAAATTATAGACACCTAGCGCAGATAGCCCTCTAGTAGCTTTGCGCAAAATTGAAAAACAAAACAAATAAGGCTTAGTATAACATGTAGTCGATCAATATTATATAATCCTTCCGTGAAATACGATAAAACTACTTCGGAACGAAATGAAACAATTTTCAGTTACATCCTACTCCGAGTAAAGATAGTTTGAACAACAAAAATAATATTTCCATTCATAAATCACATGTCTCCTTCTTATATATTTATTATGTATTCAGCTGCAGTTGATCTGTTGTGAACTTCGATTGTACACTACTGGAACAATAATACAGTTGATATCAATAACGGTCTTCCTGCACCTGGTTATTACATTTGATTGTGAACATAATAACATAAGAAATAGAAAGCTTATCTAATGTTGTGTCACATCTCTCCGTAATAAGGCTCCATATTAGAAGTAAAATGTTTAGATTGCTAAATCGATAATAACAAGAAAATTTAAGTATTTTACAATATTTCTTGAAAATGTGATGTTTATCATGTTACGTATTTTTTATCTTTTATGTTTTTCGTAGACTAAACGCAACAGAAAAACACAGATAACAGCTTGTATAATTTATTACACTAAACTATTAACAAATATAACAGATATAACATAAATTATATAATAACAGTCACAGATATTAAGTTACAACATTCGAAATTAATTACAAAACAAAATAATACTAGTTTTAAACTTCAAAATAAATCACAATACAAAATGGTACTGGCCTGTATCTTATATAATGATCTAAAATTAAAGTCTCAAATTCCAGTCTAGGGTGTGAATTTGGTCCCACGAAGAAATTCCGAAGCTTAAATGAAGAAGTTCAGAAACAGTTCACAGTTCAATAAATTCGACGAAGTTCCTTTCACGATGCCTCCGATGAACGTCACAAATTCGCCGACACTAAGCACAAGCAGTAATTCAGATGAATCGTAGAGATTGACGAAATAAAATCACAGCTTCCGTAGATCTAACTTCAGTCACAAATCCAAGTTGAATAATCACAGCAAACACTTAATCTTTCTCAAATAACTGACTCTCTTCTTTTGAAATAAAACTAATGTCTGATCTCCTGTCTCTCTCGCATCTTCGTCTGTTTATATATTGTAGGCCTAGACCCCTCGAATAACCGCGAAATTTCTACAGATCTCCAGAGCTATCCGCGCATGTCCTTTCTTGTACGAGACTAAACGTCTAGACACGAAGTCGCCAGCACTTCAATTACAAACATATGATTGGTCTACTTAATTCAAGAAAATTCTAAATGTTACCCTAAATGAATAACAACATATTTTATTAGTTTAAACTTCGAAACAATAATATAAATATGGAAACACGAATAATAGAAATGAAAATCCAAAAACAACACGACATGCCGGCGTTTACAAAATATTTACACATTTACATAACAATCAGTGGAAAGTACTTTTGGAAATAAATAAGTGATCATGAAACTAAACATATTAATACAATGTACTTTAAGATTAACGGAATAAAAATGATCTACTTGACAGAAATGACTAGACTATCAGTAGTGAAGCATGAATTAACGTGACAAGTAGATTAGATCAGATAACAAATGGTCAGGTGATCAGAGCACTCGACTCGCAACCTTTTTAACCGTTGGACGATACAATATGATGTAACTGAGAAAAGACGAATATCCCGAATAAGAACTTTGACCTTTCTGTCGCCAGTTATTTGTTTGTGTTCTCGTCAGCATTTTATTGGAGTTGTTTTTTTTAAAAAAATGCATCTCATCGATCTTTTATAAAACAGGTTACGTCACGAAGTCTGCAGTCATTTGTCATATAGGACTCATTCACTTAACATTCTTGTGCAAAACGAATGCACAAAAACAGCAAGCATCTATAATTTTTAGAGCTTGAAATACAAAGTGTGTCACAAAAAATTAAATGATTAGCTTGTTATTTGTATAATTATTCTGTGTTTTTGTCAGATATCAGCTCCATAAGCAAACAAAGTAGAGATAATGACATGGATTCTTCTCATATAACAAGGTTACCAAAGAACTATATTTACGATTGCTATAAAGCAGTTACATATATCGATTAAACAACAAGTTTTTTGACAGAGTATATTTTGTCGACATTAAAAATAGAACTTCCTTGTTATCTAAATATCATGTAATTGTTTTGTAAACGACAACATGTCGTATTGTGTTTAAATTTTCATTTCTTTTATTTATATTTCCATATTTATATTATTGTTTTAAAGCTTAAACCAATAAAATATGTTGTTATTCAGTTAAAATAACATTTAAAAATTTATAGAATTAGGTAGATCAAATATATGACTATAAACGGAAATGTATGGCGGCCTAGTGTCTAGATGTTGAGTCTCGTGCAAGAACGGACATGCGCGGATTGCTCTGGTGTTCTGTAGAAGTTACATGATTGTTCGAGAAGAGGCCTGTTAATATAAAAAAGACGGAGACGCGAGAAATAAGAAGAGTCATTAGTTTTTATTCTAAGGAAAGAAGAGTCAGTCATTCGTTTGAGAAAGTTTAAGTGTTTGCTGTGAGTTTATTCAAATTGGATTTGTTACTAGAGTTAGATCTACAGAAGGTGTGATTTTTTCTCGTCAATCTTTGCGATTCATTCGAATTAATGGTTGTGCTGAGAGTCGACACGTTCGGACTATTTAGGGGAGACCGGGAAAATTGGAAGGCGAAAGATAAGTTTGAGACGTTCATCGGAGGCATCGTGAAGGGAACTTCGTCGAATTTATTGAACTGTGAATTGTTTCTGGACCTCTCCATTCAAACTTCGGTATTTCATCGTGGGACCAAATTCACACTCTAGACCGGAATTTTGGATTTCTAATATGAACTTTTCGACTTTCATTCTAGATCATTATATTAAATACAGGCCAGTACCATTTTGTGTTGTAATTAATTTTGAAGGTTTTAACTTAATATCTGTCATTGTTATTTTAGAATTTATGTTATATCTCTGATATTTATAATAGCTTATTGTAATAAATTATACAAGCTGTTATTTGTGTCTTTCTGTTGCGTTTAGTCTACGAAAAACATAAAACAAAAACAAAAAAAACGTAACATTCCTTCATTGGAGAGTTTTGTAAAGTTATTATTAACGGAGAGGTATATTAAAATGCAATTTTTTAAAATACTAATGTACTAAGAGATCTGCGTGGTCTTTAGCCGAAAAAATGGTTAAAAATAAGATTTTTAATTTTTGTTTTAGAACATTAATAGAAATAAAACTTCTTAAAATGACTGACCTAGAGAACAAAAATAATATGAAACATTATACCTTCTGTTTACAGACAGATATTTTATTTGATTTTAGTGAACTGTTTGTAACCATGAGCCTTTAAAAACTAGTCATTGCTTATCTGAGTCAGAACTTAAATGTGTATCAGGTTTTGTTCAAATCCATTGAGTCGTTTTCGAGAAGTTTCTTTGACAAACACACACTGAGAAGGAAACATCCGTCCGTCTTCGATGATGAAGATAACAAATTTTAAGAAGTTGGTCTCAGGAGATTATACTTACGTCAAATAAAATTTTAGCAAAAATTGTGAAGTTCTAAATATATGAATGCATTTAGAACTTTACATTTTTTTGCTAATATGTTTTAACAATCATTTATTTTAGTATTGCTTAATTAAGACTGAAATGCATCTCTATTCACTAAATCAAAACAAACACAGAGAAATTTTCGTCTAATTAAGCAATATTAACATAAATGACTGTTAAAACAGCTGTAACAAAACATAACTGTAATTACTGTGCATTTTACATATGAATTGTTTGTCTGTCAACATATAACCTAAGCACTAGATCGGTTAATAAATGGAACACGTAACGTGTATCTTCCAGAATTTATATAAAATAGTTGTTGTTTTTTTCGATTTTCAAGCGTCATGCAGAAAGAACAACAAAAAGAACTTATTTGTACTGTTGGTTAACATGAGCCCACCTGAAGAGTATGACGTTTTATTATTCAAACAAAGTTTCGGAGAAAGCAAAATTGTACCAACTAATCTGATTAACGAACAGTGGAAAATGAGTTAAAAGTGTCAGCATCTCCCTTGTACATTAGTTCGTGTAGCATAATAATATTTATATTGCAGTAAAAGAATAAAATGGTGTAACAGAAGTTAAGATGATGTTTAGAAAACATAATTATTTTGTTTTTAGATAACTAAGACAGTTATCTGAAATGTTTAATAGTTGTAAATAATTTTATCAGTAAATCAATTTAAAATTCTAATGCAAGTTTCTATCCAGAATTTATTAACTTTATTAAGACGTTAGGAGGCTAAACTGTAAAAAATATCGATCAAATATTTCCCATTTCGCAACGTTACATCATTTTGTACATATTAAAATAAAATAATAACCATGTTTACAAATTATGAGATTCGTATTATTCTTATAATGACAGAAATGTTAAGTTAATTATGTAATTACTTTTCTTGAATTCTAATGTGATGAAAGCATTTTATCCAAATTGCTTATTGAATAACCTGATAATTCATGTGAGATAACTTAACTCTTGTTTAACAGATGCTTTCAGCCTCAAAAATACCCGTTAATTTTCCTGTTCCTTTGAATTTCATCAAATATTTATAATTTGACAGAAACACTAGATGGTTTTAAAAATTTTATGTCTATGATTCGTCAATTCACTTTTACTGAACTGATGATATTCAGTTTTCCTTATTGCTCAGTCATTTAACAATGAGACACGAGATGTAACTAACAACGTAGTCGTGCTAATCGAATTTTTGTTGAAAGCAATCACATTCCTTTTACAAGGCGGTGGATAAGTGCAACCAGAATAACTTTGATATTTCACTAAAAACTACTGTGCTAATAATTCTCTAGGGCAGTAAAGTGTCAATGTAAACAGTTATTATTATTGCTTGCTAATGTTTTAAATTTTGGTGGAAATTTTACCTTTTTACTGTGTGTATTATTTATTTGTTTGTTTTTGAATTTCGCACAAAACTACACAAGGGCCATTTTCAGCAGTGTAAGACAAGAGAAAGATAGCAAGTTATCTTCACCCACTGACAACTCTTGGGCCATTCCTTTACCAACGAATAGTGGGATTGGCCCTCACTTTATAACGCCTCAACGGCTGAAAGGGTAAACATGTTTGGTGTGACGGGATTTGAACGTGCTACCCTCGTATTTCGAGTCAAGTGCGTTTACCACCTGGCCATGCCGGACACGTTAGTTCGTAGAAACCCAAATAAACTTATTTTTATAAATTGAAATAATCAATAACGTATAGATTTCATTAATAAACAAGTGATACTTACATTGGTAAGATTCAATGTTTTATACGAATAAGTAAAACCTAAGTAAATATGCTAAACAAAGGGAAGTTTTGATATGTTATTCGGTTAGAAATCTTAAATAATTTTGATCTATGAATGTTTTTGAAATACTAATCAGTGATGTCGAGAAACCCACTTGTTGAGAACTTTTATATGCAAAAACGGCTGTTCTGGGCCCAGAACAACCGTTTTTGCATATAAAAGTTTTTGAAATACTGTTTTTATTGCAGATTTGTTTGTTTGCGAATAAGCACAAAGCTACATAAAGAGCTATCTGTGCTCTGCCCACGTTTGGTATTGTAAGTCCACAGACACAATGCTGTGCCTCTGGGGGCTTATTACAGAAAAAAAACGAACAAACAAATAAATTTATTTAACATAATTCTCTTATTCTGTGTGTATGTCTGCATATATCCGGTAAACTGTTCGTTTAAATGTCGCTAAATCTGATATGTACTCTTAGGGCTTCCAAAAAATTATACATAGGAGATAGAGTTTCGGGTCAAAACTTTTATTTCATCCAAGAAACCCCTATGTTTTCCCTACGCTTCGAAAAGCTACTTCACTTTCTAAACTATAAAAGTATTTGTATTTAGCGTAAACAAAATTACAATCTGTATTTCCATAATCTCACATTATTAGCTCAATAATTCGCTTTTGGAAAATCCTGTTGAGTAAAGATCGGAATATCCTGATTTACTAAAATCAGATTCAACAGGATTAATAAACTTGTAGAATATCGATATCTCTTAACTATGCTGCAAAACGAATTACTTAAGTTATAAACATTTTGTAAATATATAGTCTGCTATTTTATTTACGTTTATGGAAATGTTTCTTTATAAACTATGTTTGCATTGAATAAAGTTAAGAATAATATTAAATGCATATCATGCAAAATATCATCTCACATTCTCTAAATTTTTCTTCTAGTTTAGATATTATTAAATGGAGTAATCTTGTTAAAATTGGTATATATTATATCGATAATAACGTATAAAATTAATGGGTAAATATAGTTATTGAAAAATGAATTTAATAGTTGCATATATAAAAATATTTGCTAAATACTTAGCAGACCTTACGTGAGACTTATAACCACCTAGTTATAAAAGAAGTTAGTTGAGAAAATGTTTACTTAATGGTCAGAAGTGTGAACATTTTTTTCTCCAATGAATTGTATATTTTATTCTAAAGAACACAGTATCATAAAAAAAATAATTTCATTTTAAAAAGTGAACGTTATTGGTGTTTCTCACCGAAAATAGAAATTATTATTTATATTATTAAATTGTTAACTAAAATTAAATTATTTAGGAAGAAGGAAACGTGAACGTGAATTGTATCTTTATCTTTGAAAATACGAAAATCATTTTCTTCTGTCAAACCTCGTGAAAGTAAATTTTGTTAATTAAGGCCATTTTATGTTTAACGTTTATTTTATCCAGCATATTTGATATTTTATAAAACAGAATAACTGATTAACAAATTCTAGGATCAGGAAAAGTGAAGAAACGTTAATTTTGAGCTTTGAAAACATGTGTATTAATTCGCTTTCTACATTTCTAGAAATAAGCAACTTAGATAAGGCATATCTATCTCTGAACCTAATTCATATTATTTAGCTTAAATCATAGAAATCATTAGTTATTTAACATAATAACTAAAATTATATAGTACTTAAAATAAAGGAAGTTAACTTGATATTTAGAGGAGAAAAAAGTCAAATGTTGTCTTCTCTCAATACGTTTATGGATTGCTCACTTTGCCGAAACGAAGACATTTGTTTTTGTTGTTTTGAATTAAGCTCAAAGGTACACAATGGGGTATCGGTGCTCTGCCACCACGGGTATCGAAACTCGGATTTTAGCGTGTAAGTCCGCAGACATACCGCTGAGCCACTGGGGGAAAATGAGGACATAAAAACTAATATTTATTTCAATAATTCTAATGTTTTTACATTTCAGTTCAAAGTTTGAGAGAATCCGTTTATCTTTTGATTGGGGATCTACGTTTATCATTGATTTGAAGAGTAGACTCAAAAGCAATTTAATATGAAACAAAGTGCTAATACTTAAAAATTCGAAATTTCGTCATAAAATGGGTTTGAAACACTTAGATGTTTTTGAGATTAAACCTTTCAATAAAAGTTTTCAGAAACATACAGCTTTAAAAAATAAAACAAAACCAAAGTTTATTTCAATTTATAAACAATATAATGAACCTAACTATCAGTATACCTGTTCTGATGTATTATGTAATAAAAACGTCGTCAGTTTTGAATAGAATTGTGCTTCAATATAACTTTATAATAATTAGATTAAAGATATATTAGTGAAAATGAATGGCATAAATATATATGTTTTCTTATTCCTACTTACATTTTCCTTATATAAATAACTAATTTTCCTCAACAGCCACAACAGTAAATGAATTTTGAATTTAGTGTTGTTATCTCAAAAGGATATGTAAAGAATATAATATTATTATACATAATATTTATTTGTTCATGGCTGAAAGTTTAAAATATCTCATTTCAAATTTTTCTACTACTTCAATTTATGTTTTTTCTTTTTTACTTTGAAAGACCTACCTGAAACAAATTTATGTAGTGTGAAACAATAACGAAATAAAGTTTTCAGTGTTCCATACAAATAATTAAGCTTAGCATAAAGAGGCAGATTACGATATAGTAAAACAGTTTTGTAGTCTCAATGCGTCATTAAAGGACACATCACTGTGTTCGTTATTAGTCTATTTGACGACCATTAATTTAGATATAAAAACATTGCCGTATAGTTTCCGTTTTTAGTCTGTCTGATGCTTGTTTATTCACACAAAAATCTATTGCTGTATAATTTACGTTCCAAATGTTTCCTTGGTAAGACAATCATTTCAAAGCTTACCAGACTGTAGCTTTCCATTGTATATCTGTGGCAGAAATATAACTGTTTCTAGATCCTATATCAACAGTTCTGTTGCACATAAATCTGTGCTGCGTCCGGTGACATGGTGAGTATGTCTTTGTATGACATACACGTGTTCCTGCTTCACTTTTCAGCCGCTTGGTATATAAAACGATTCAATACTTATGTTGTGAAAGCATCATGCTCGCTTGTTAAGGGATTGTACAAGAGCTAAAAGCTGTCCCATATTACCTTTTTTTTCAATGGCATTAACAACAAAAATCTAGTTTTAAAATATTAGTAATAGTTAACCAGTAAAAAAGATTAGCTCAAACGAACAATTTCGTCATCTTTATTTTATTGAAACGTTGTCGTCGGACCTTATGTGTTCTATTGTTTCATGAACTTGCATGATAGAAGTCTTTTATACTTAAGCTTCAGAAACAAATAATTATAGAAAATCGTTTTTTTTAATAACCTGTAGGGCCCACCTGGTGGTTATAACATTTGGCACTTCGTCAGTTCATCGGATAAATGTGAAAAGTACGAAGCGCCAACTCATTTAGATATTAACCAATGGAAGAGCGAGAAAAAGTGTGCCAGCTTCTCCCTGGAACATCTATTCGTGTAATATTGCAATAGAAATATAAACTGGTGTACGTAACTGAACAAAACAGAAGTTGAGGTAATAAAGTCAAAATGCAAGAATTTTTTTATTGCCATTGCGGTGATGGTTGTCTTTTTTGCAGTCGTCAATTGTTGTAGGTATCACATCTCTATTTGCAAGTCAAAACATTTAAAATCTAGTTATGTTGCACTTAAATGGATATTGCATGTTTGATCAAGATTTTGTAAATTAGAATATATATAAACTTCGACCATTGTGATCTTTAAAGAAGCGTATCTCACTCGGATCATACTTTGGTTTATATTTGATGATAATATTAACAATATTTACAAGTTGGAATAGTGAACATTCATATAATCATATAATTAGAGAAAAGTGGTAATCTAATCTATATCTCAGTATCGTAGGATGAGAGAACGGTATCTTCAATTATTTTATGAATTGACGAAATTAATTCAGTCGAGCCGTTTTTCTTGCGCTTCAGATCAACGTGTTTGATATTCGAACTCCACAGTCGTAAGAATTTTGACATCAAACATCTTTTTTGAACTTTGTAGCCATTAATCCATTTATAAAGGTAGTTAGTCAAATTATATACTTTGGTACGACACGAGTAGACCAAGTTCTAGTTGTAAAGAAAAATGCATATGTAAAAACGACTTGTTTGTGTTGAGAAAGTTTTGTATTTTTTCTCTTCAAGTGGGTTTTCTCGTCATCACTGATTATTATTTTATCACGGCGATTTTAAGAGATGTGCAAGTCTTTGTGTTTTGTTTATGCATTTGTACTTATTTATGTTTGTTTGTTTTTCGAATTTCGCGCAAAGCTACTCGAGGGCTATCTGCGCTAGCCGTCCATAATTTAGTAGTGTAAGACTAGAGGGAAGGTAGCTAGTCACCACCACCCACCGCCAACTCTTGGGCCACTTTTTTACCAACGAATAGTGCGACTGACCCTCACGTTATAACGCCCTTACGGCTGGGAAGGCTAGCATTTTTGGTGCGACCGAAATTTGAACCGCAACCTTCAGATTACGAGTCGAACATTTTATTACGCTTCGCCATTCCAGGCCCACTTATCTACGTAACAATTATGTCTGAACTGACATACCTATCACCACTATTACAACTACACGCTGGTACGATCGTAAAGAAACCAAGAAACTTAAATCACAGAATTATCAAAAGAAGAAATTACATATATTTCATTAAACAATGTAGGAAGAAACAACTAACCCCAAACTTTGTAAAGGTAAAACTATCAAAAAATGTAATTAATGCAAAATTTACACAAAAAAACTGTTTAAAGCCATGTTGAACACGAAATATAAAGAACTACATGACTAACAAAAGAAAAAAAACAACAACCTAGATCATCAATTGGCATCTTGTATTAAACCAGAGATTTACAAACTTATACAACGAAACATCAACTAAATCAACACTAGGAATGACATAGAAAAAAGATCTGCCACAACAAAAACTGGAGAAACTAAGATGCAAACAACAGAAAAGACAAATCGTTGACTAACCTCATAATAAACAGATCCAACCGACAATTAAACACAGATGAGATACTTCACCTTAACAAAGAACTCAACTCTGCAAAAGTATTTAAGTACATTCCAATCTTAGAAATTAAAACATGTTTGTAACACCTGGCCAGGAGACTTGTCATACTTTCTACAGAAAACAAAAACAAGAAAACAACCAACAGAAAGAGGACAACTTCGACAAATTTTGTGAAAAGATTGGATAACAGTAAAACTTCTCGGAATTTTTTTCCAGAAACATCTAAAAACAACATCTTAAACGATTATTTCAAAGAATATTCTCACAAAACCATTAATATAATTTTACAAAACAAAAAACTGAAAAACAATCTTACAAAGAAAGACATTAATTGCATTAAAAATCTGAAACAAAACAAAAACATAAAATTATAAAAGCAGATAAAGGAAACGCTATATTCATGATGAACACGAATGAATACATCCAAAAAATAAAGAACATTCTATCAGACACAAACAAATTATAACCAATATACACATATCCAAAAAAGACACACGAAACGCAACTAAACAAAATACTATTACAAATGAAAAAGCCAACACAATTTCAAAATGACATTATTTCTACCTACGCAAGACCGACTCATTACAAATATACGGTATCCACAAACCTCATGAACCAGATTGTCCATTGCGACCAACAATATCCAAATATGGATTGATTAATTACAGTCTTGGTAAATACATAGCATGGGCAGTCTCCAAATATGTTACATCAGCCAGCTTATTCCTCAAAGACTCATTTAATTTCAAGTCTAATCTTAATCAACTTAATCATAAAGCCATAATGGCCAGTTTCGATGTTATATTCCTTGTTACAGAAGTCCCAACCGCTGAAACCTGCAAAAAGGCCTGGCATGGCCAAGCGCGTAAAGCGTGCGACTCGTAATCCGAAGGTTGCGGGTTTGCACCCGCGTCGACTAAACATGCTCGCCCTCCCAGCCGTTAGGGTGTATAATGGTACGGCCAATCCCACTATACGTTGGTAAAAGAGTAGCCCAAGAGTTGGCGGTGAGTCGTGTTGACTAATTGCCTTCCCTCTAGTCTTACACTGCTAAATTAGAGACGGCTAGCTCAGATAGTTCTCGAGTAGTTTCACGCGAAACTTGAAAAAAACAACAAAAACAAACTAACAAAGTAAATATATCCTATGAATTGAAAAAATCAGTAAACTATATACTACTGCATACCATATATTCCTGACATCGGAAGAAAAACAGCAAACACTTGGCAAAAACTAGTAACAAAATATGACATTCCAGTTAAAACCAAAGTTACTTAAAAACCAGAAACAAAACTTAGGTCTATACTACATATGTAAGATCTACACTGACAAACACCACACCAACTTTGTTTATAAAATACAATATGATAACTGCCACAACTTCTATATTGGAGAGACAAGTGTAAAAATGAAAACCAGATTCAAAGAACACAAAAGTCATCTTCACACGTTTTCGAACACTGAAAATCAAATAAACACATCATAACCATAAAAAACACCTAAATACTAAATAAAGAAACAAACATAAATGCAAACTAAAAGAAACCTTACTCATTCAATAACTCAAGCGCAAAATAAACCAAGGAACACATTTATACCTATATTAATAAATATAATCGAACATTTAAGTACACCGTATACATTCCTACACTCAGTTACACAATCCTCTTTAAATATGTGGTCAGCTATGGGTCAGTTACCTCTTAGTTTCTTTGTGAACGTGACGATGATCGAAGAAGGTCGAAACGTTGTTGGCTTCTCGAAATAAATATTTTCTCAACTCAAACCAGCCGTTTTTGTATTGTGGGTTTTTTTGTCATTACTGATTATAAGTTCTAATGGTAGATTGTGTTATTATTCTCTTCACTTCTAGTATATTCAGATAATGGACAATCGTAAACAGTGTTCGATTTCATTGTATGGATAATCAAATAGTCTAATGTGGCTTTGCTCTTAAACAGACAAATTCTCTAGTAAATCATTTCTATACTTTATAAAAGATAGAACTCATAGAAATTCGAAAACAATGGTAATATCATTGAAATACAGCTTAACCGTTCTCAGTACACGCTAAAATATCTACCTTTCTATACACCTGTGGTCCATACGAAACCTTCATATATCTAATGATCATAAATGTTGAAACTATGATTTATATGTTGAAAAGTTAGCACACTGGCTTCTCACGGTATTGTGCAGATAAATTGTAAGAAAGACTGAGTACTATAAGTATGTAATATGTGATTTATTATTACAAAATATGAAATTTACTTTTACTTATTTTCTAATATTTAAACAAAAATTGTCATAATTGTCAAATTGTCTAATTGACATTTCACAATTAAATCTAATAAATATACTGAATAAAGAAACAAATTTCTCGAATATGTGATAAGAAAATCCACACTGTACGACAATGTGCTTTGAGTCCGAAAGAACCCAAAGATGTCTAACTATGTCAAACTTTGATTCAGAAATAAACTAATCCCCAATTTTGTCATTTTACAAACACTCATCACACCGTACTCTCGGTTTAGAGTGATCAGCGCAAACATGGTTTTTACATGCTGTGCAGGTTTAAGGGACTTTGCTGTCAGAATTTTTTTGGGAAAAAGTTAATATCGTTTTTCTGTTACTGGAACACTTTGGTCAGCATGCTTTCTTTTGTCAAGCAATCCGAGATTTCCAAAAGCAGATTTGCCCCTTTCTGCATTATAGACGCCTAGTGATGTCTCTGAAGTAGTTCGTGCGCATTACTTCACTTCAGGATAGATGTAAATACGTAATCACTGTTTATCACAATGGATAACCTCTCTGATTCAATACACACAATGCTTGATGACGACATTTTTAATGTTTTTGTGTCAGAGGATAATAATGTGAAAATTACATAAAAATACAACTGGTCAATAAAACATATTTAAAAATAGTCATCGTCGAGTTCCTATGGACCTCAGTTGTACTGATAAAGGTTAAACTGTTCAAAATTATAAATATGTATACCATCTGATGTAAAGATTGTTGCTCTATTATATATGTTTCTGATACTTGCCTTGTGTTAGATTATGTTGTTGCTGCCTGTAACCATCTTCATACATCAGTTCACCATTAGTACTTATATCTCGACTTTGTACTGTTTGCTGAAAAATTAAAATGCTTTTTAAATATTCTCAGTGTTTTTTGTTTGATAAAATATACTACTTTTTTGTTAATGGTTGATATAACAACGTTTTCACCGACCTCTGGGGGACGTGAAAAGACCAACATGAAATTATTCTATAAACACTATATTATTATAAAGATAGAAAAACGATAAATAAAGTATCACATAGCCTAGGGCAGATGAAAGAAGTGTTTTTTTAAAACACTCATGGGGATGTGAGCTGGTTTCAAAGAATACTTTATTTATGTTTTTCAAGTGGTTTTGAAAATTGCATTAACATTTTAGACCAAAATTTTATGTAGACAACTATTACACTCCCACTGTCATATCAGAGTGCCTGCCGATTTAAAACACTATAATCTAGGTTTCGATACCCTTGTTGCACTGATTACAGATAGACTATTGTTGCTTTATGCTCGACTTCAAGTCAACACAAACATTTTATTCATACACATAATATATACCTGTATACACCTATTATCTGCAATTATATTATATTTTTCTGATAAAGTTGATGAACCAGGTAGTTGCAGGTGAATTATAAGAGTGTTCGTTTCATTATTACCTGGAGTTTTATTCTGTTTTAGCTTGGTAGTGAATACAAGACAAATTACTTCGTTATTTATCAGTTGAAATAACCGAAGAAAAACAATATTCTTATTGACTTTATTCTGTAGGTCATCGAGTATTTTTCGGCTATGAATAGTGCATAGCAATTCATTTTAAATTGCTTCTTGGCAATTGACTGAATTACAAAGTTTCAGAGAAAAAACAGCAATATTGCAGGCAATTAATCCTCAGTAGTGTCTAAAAGATTATTAAAATTCTGATGAGCATATCAAAAGCTTGATCGATCTTAGTGTTAAAATTAAGATTTTAACGTTTATAGGAAACAATGTTAAAATAAAAAAAAATTGAAATTGACTGTATATTTTGTACATTGACGTTCTATGTAAACTCTAGCTTTTTTGTGTACACAACATGAACATCAGTTTAAGGTTGTAGAAGCGAGTACAAAATATAAATTTTCAGTTTCATTAAACAAATTATTTATTAAACATTCACTTTCAAGTTGAGTTATGGCGAGAAATCATTTGAATACTATAATCTTTATTTTATATTTCACAAAGACAATACAGGTCAAATATTATTATCCTAACTCTACCATAAAAATAAAACAATAATTTCTTATTTAATTTTACCCGACAATTTGCTGATATCTACTATATCACTGTTACAACTGGAGATACGTTTTAATAATAATTTGTTGGTTTAACACATCTGGGTTCCTTCATTTAACAGTTATCTGTATAAGACACTAACGATTCTAAAATTAGGACTTTGAGGCCATTCCTACTCGGCCGTATATATCATACTTTAGTCCTACTATTATTATATTCATTTTCTTACGAGTTTGACATTGCTTGAAGTTTTCTGTTTGTGTATTTTCTAATTATTCTTACAATTTTCTTTTTAAATTTTAAACTTGAAGTTTTACGAGCAAACACACGCAAATTGCATAATATTTTAATTTAATTAAGTTGTAAGTATCTTCATAAATTTTCTCATCCTTCTAGGCCTGCTATGGCCTTGTAGTTAGGATGCTCGATTCTAAGTCTATAAATCAAGAGACTCAATCTCTTGCCGCTTTCTCTATTATGAGGTGACAGTTAATTCCACTATTTGTTGAAGAAGGTAATTCCAAAAGTTGGAGACGAATCGTAATAACTTCCTTTTGTCTAGTCTATCACTTCGAAAATGGCTTTCTTTAAAATTTGAACAACAAAAAATGTTTATTGTTTTGTCACTATCTTCAAAACAATTTTACAGCAAAATTCTTTGAAAATTGTTTTTCAACTAAGGTCAATTCGAATATAAAAGGTAGGTTCTATTTGTTTTAAATGTGTTCAGGAAAAAGAATATTCATCCACAGCGAGTCGTTATATGAAAAAAAACGTGTACTGATTTTTCAAAACAAAATTCTGAACTGCTATATTTTACATTATTAACACGAAAATAAAATTAATTATAAATTACCTTTTACGTCAGGGTTTGTGTTGTATAGACAAATATTTCATACTTTAAAAAATAAAAATAAACAAAATAAAATGATAAACACAATACAATAAAATTTGTCTCTTAAATAAATAGATACTATTCGAAATGAATTTATAATAATTCAATTATTTATAAAAAGAAACATGTTTCTTCTAATAAATTCTTACAGTTATTAATGTTTTTTATGATTGTTTTTTACAATAATTATTTATGTAATTACCTCCACTTACTTTTCGAATTGCGATTTTTAACTCGAATGAATAAAATATTTTTAGAGTGCCTTTAACTGGTTTATTAATTGTACTTATTTGTTCCAGAAGTGTATTAGAAAGTTTTGGACACACAAAATACTTATCGCTAGGCTCTACTGCAGTTCTTCTCTTTGATAACTCGTGTCGACCCATAATTACGCGACGTATGTTAAATCAATGATTTAGCAATCTCACAGGATGTCTTCCACTATTCATTATAATCAACGCACTTTGGAAACACTTCTCTTTAATATTTGATAAAGGCAGCTGTTTAAAAAGAGGTATAGATGCTTTCATTGTTTTCTGTTTGATCATTATCCTCATAAGATATTTATGTAGTATGGTTAAGTGCAATTGTGTTGAGTCGGCGGCAGCTCCCCAAGCTATGATTCATGTTGCTAAATAAAATCAACTAAAATAAGCAAATCCATAATATAATAACTTTAATTTACCAATTGCTCAAAATACTTTGAGTGTTACAACTATGTATACTAACTTCTGCTTTATTTAATTTAAATCTAAAAAATAGAATTTCCAATTTAAGCAGCTGCAAGTAATAACTTTATTTTTTATATTTTATATAATTTATATATTATTCAATCATTTAAATTTCTTTTTGTAAAAGAAGAAGTGTAAAAATGGAATTATTCTGTTATTAATATTTTCTTTATCAATGTCTTCAAAGTATGAACCAAATGATTCTTTAACAATCATCCACGTAAAATATTTGTAAATATCTTACATTAATTTTATTTACAGTAGCAATAGTATCAAATGATTTTGCACATGGATTGTTGCCACTTTCTGGAATCTTTAAAGTCGATAAACATCCTTCCTTCTCTCGTGACACTGTTGATATCGTTAGAAAAAGGCAAACCCCTTATCTATGGGATCAACATTACAGGTTCCTGAACGCTTGGAAGACTTGTTTACTTCAAAAAGTGAGAAATTTTTAAAACAAGAATTAATTTAACACAAAACCATATAATTTTTTAGGTTGAAAGAGATTATGTATCGAAAAATGAACTGATTAGGAACTTTTTGTGTTTTCGAAACGGAAACAAATTCGCAGTTAACAGTCTTAAGCTATAGGTTTAAGACAAAATTTTTGAATAAGTACATCATTTGTAGTAATTACCATAGTCCAACGAATTATCATTAAAGTATTAAAGAGGCCACGGATTTTTTTTAAAAAAAGTTATTTATTGTTGTGAACAGCACTTATGATTACTGACAATACGTTTGTCTCTGGTAAGCACCCGTTTCACTAATACATATTACTAAAATACTAAATTCACAAATTGAGTATTCTTCGTCTCAGACAAATGAATAGAAAATGTCTACCAGACCAATCGTTCTGAAAAGGAGAAAAATAAATATAACTCACATTACACGTATCAGGTAGAGGCTTGGCGTGGCCAAATGATTCAGGTACTCGAATCGTAATCCGAAGGTCGCAAAATTGCACATATTTCGATTTATGCTTAGGGTCATTGTCGTGCTTAAAGATCCAGCAACGCCCAAGTTACAAGTTCCGAGCATCATTCTTGATATATTGGGCCCGGCATGGCCAGGCGTGTTGAGGCGTTCGACTCTTAATCCGAGGTTCGCGGGTTCGGATCCCAACTCAACCAAACATGCTTGTCTTTTCAGCCGTAAGGCGTTATAAATGTCAGTCGATCCCACTATTCGTTGGTAAAAGAGTAGCCTAAGAGTTGATGGTGGGTGGTAATGACCAGCTGTCTTCCATCTAGTTTTATACTGCTAAATTAGGAACGGCTCGCGCAGATAGCTCTCGGGTAACTCTGAGCAATATTCAAAAACCGAAGCGTATCACTTAAGGTAAGCAATAAACTATATTGTCTATTAAAATAATGTTATGTTTCACTGGAAACTTAATATAAAAATTAATATTATGGAATGATTGTGGTAGTCTAATCAATAAGATATTTGACATGAATATCTCAATGCAATCATGTTTTTTATCTTATCATTCCGTTTTATAATACTTGATTGAGACATGCGATTATGTATTTTATGCTATTTAAAAATAAAAGTTTTGATCTCTGAAAGCTATTAAGACATTAAAAGACAGTTTATGGTTTTAAAATGTTGTTAACTTGTTGTTCCAGAAATGAAACGACGAACCTATAATTCATTACATCTAAATCAGTTTTATACATTTGCTTATTGTACATTAACACAGTTTTTGTTGGCATTTCATGAATTACGTTCTTTATAATATTTAAAAAAAATTAAGAGGATCAATTGGAATTACATGACATTAAAGCGTGAATATTTTCTTATTTATTGAAATAATTCTCACATAGACTTTGTCTCTTCGAAGGATTTTAATGTCATAAGTAAGAATAAATAACCATTTTGCTCCTGAAGAAGAAAAGTCCATATTTCAAAAGCGCTCGGGTTAGGAGATTTCTCTTTCATCAATAATAAATATGTTGTGTCTTGTAAGGACAGTGATTGTAACTATAGCACGTTTTACTGATACATTAAGTACTGTTTTCAGCTGATTTAGCATTTCCAAGTGACACAAAGATGATTGAAATTTTACAAGTTTTTTTTGACCTGGTTACACCACGAGAGATCAATATTTTATGACTATATACTTCCAAATTTGAGCTGTTCAAGTGGAATAATCCCAAATAACATTTATTATGTAGGTTATTTGTCGTTCCATAACCTTGGATAGAACGACTGTTATCATTCTGGCTATGTGGCCGCGTATCTATAAACTGAAATATATTTTGATCAAATATTTCAAAATGAGTTATCACTAGTTACACCATCTACAGAATATATTATGATTAAATTTGAAGATTGTATGTGGAGTACAAAACTTTGAAAAATAGCAAGTGCAAAATACCTAGAACCTGAATAACAGAAACATGTTCGTAACATTTGATAGATTGTTTAGGCAGAGTACTCATGACGAAGCTGAAGTGAAAGGACGTCAACTGCCGGTTGTTGAAACGCAAGTGTAGGAGGCTACGTTTAAAATCTTTTTTTTTTGTTTTTTGTCTTCTGGTTAGTGTGTTCATTCGTTACCGAGGTAAATATTTGGATTCAAACCAAGAATGTACAGAAATTTGGATTTAACCTGGCTCAACACTCGGCTAAGTGATTTCGTTTTTTTTCAATTTATTGATAATGTTTTGATGCTTTTTGGGAGAGAATGGTTACTTTCTATTTCTAGTTGACCGACACCAATGGTAAAATTTTCAACTCAAATTTAATCATAAGAATGAATAAACTAAAAAGGGTTATTTTATTTCTGCTTTTACACCAACTTAAATTTTAAGACACTGTATAAATGAAATTAATATGTATCAGAATATGATTTTCCTTTTATAACCAACTAAACATATGGTGGACGCTATTATTTTCACTTCTTTTAATTTATAAATTATGTTTGTGAATCAAACTATAGAAACACAAAATTGATTGATTCTACAATATTGTAATAAAACTACACATACGTCTACTAAGTTAAGGTTACTATACTTTTTATTATTGTGACGGTTATGTTTGATTATGATAATAAATATAATTATTTATTTACTAGAAATGAGCCATTAAATTACGACACCAGAAATATTTAAATTCAAAACTTGGTTATTATGGGTATGATATTTTTTTTTTATATAATGTTATGAATTTTGGTGTGTAGATTCATAAACGTACAATGAATATCTAAACTGAGAACCTATGTATGCTTCCATATAACGATCACGTAGATACATACAAAATGTCACATAGTTATGTGATCAGTAATGTTATCAATCATGTTTCTGAAAAAAAAAAGTGCCACAAGGAAATACCTAAGCTGGGATTATCAGAAACGTTAATATTAAAAATAGTCTATAATTTTTATCCACAGCATAGTGGATCATAGAATTTCTCTGTTTTTTTTTCAAGTACAAACTTTTAGTTCATAGCTTCGTCATCTTTTAATTTTTTCAAGAATTAATTCCACATTTGCACTTACGAGGTTTATACCCTTTGGACTGATGTAGCTAACTACGGCCAAAGTCTTATAGATTAATTTACTGTAATCCCGCCTAAAAAGCTTCAAGTTTAGGGTAGGCTGATATAGATCTTGAAAAGCAACAAAATTTATCGGGTATCACGTTTGGTATTTATTGGTGGTGCACAAATGTTAAGCAAATAATAATGAAAGAAAACACTCATACATTAATTTGCCCTAATCCTACCTCAAAGAATGTCAAGCGTCGCGGCTATTAAAGGGTTACTCCTAGTTTCATTATGATTTGTGATTCAAAGAAAAGATATTAGAAAATAGCTTAGATTTCGACATCACACCTTTTAGAAACATCAAATTAGAAACAAAGAACTTTACGCCTTTGTTTAGGTGCAATTATTTTATTGAGTTTATTCACTATCATTGAGTCTATTTCAAAGATATTATAAACAGATAAAAAATGCCATTTAAGTTGTTTATAGATATATATAATGCCATAAAATATCGAATGAATTGGTATTTTAATATTCGAAAAAAAAACTTACCGCATGTTCGGTAAACGGCAAGATATGCTACAAATGTTTAAGAAATCAGATATAGAATATTTTACAAGGTTATAAATAGTAAAACAGGATAATTTGCTGTAAATGAAATAATTGCAGTCATTGCTACTTCATCAACTCACCGAAAGCAGGAATTGGATATTTCAAACAACCATACAATACAAATATTTTATAAAAAACAACAACATGTTAACAAATGAGATTTCAGTGTTATATTTTATATGCTAGTATAAAAGGCGGTCTAATATTATGGGAAACCATCATTTAAAGATTAATGAAAGTTATAAAATTTGACTAAATTAAAGTTGTTTGTTCCTTAAAATACACCTATTCTTTTTTATTTCATCAGTCTGAAAGTAATTATTGAATAATCATATTTCAAAAAAATGTAACAGTATTTGTTTCCGCAACAACAAGAACATTAACAGCATGCCTTGTTTCGTTTAATCTCTTCCAATTTTTAATTAGACTTAACCAAACAAGTAAGACATCACTAATTTCTCTTGCTGTAGAAGCAAAATTACCACGTCTTATTTTCACAGTCTGGGATATGACAGAGACATGGTGTAATAACATCTTACATTTAGAGCCGTCGAACTGTGAACAGGTCAGTATATACCATGCTCGTTGAATACATAAACAAATAGTTATTTTATCTGTAATAATGTACTTTTGTTTCGATCACGTACACTGGGAATTTTTAATCGGTTAATCAAAAGCTCGTAGGTACTTTGTATGCTCACTGAATAAATAAGCATATGTTTGAAGTGAAAGTTAATCTTGGATATTATACTGACAGAAATAGTTTATCGAAACAACATGTGTATTATGCGGATGTGAATCGAAATTTAACATAAAAATTATGTATGGAATTGCAGTTTTTAAAAGATATAAATTTTTCCTATTTGGCACTTTAGGGTTTTGACCTGTTCAAATGTGATAAATCCATTCTAACTCGAACTTTGAACTTCTGAATTATGTTGTTACTAATGTATAATTATAACTATCTATACATTCTTAGCTTTCTCATCACCTGAAGCTCAGGTCTTTTACACAGTCGCTTATTTTAGATGAGTTATCTCTGTAAGGCATAACTAATTTGTTTTGCTACTTTGGAACTTTCTTGGCAACCATGATTTTCGTTCTCAAAATCTCTAAAAGTATTATTTCGATTTACTTTGTTGACCAGCTGGTTATTGTTATTGGTTTATTGGCTAAAAATACACTGTATTGTCTGAAATTTTTCCTACTGTTGTGTAATTGAACCCTAGATTTCATTACTGTAAGCCCGTAAATTTACCACTAACACACTGCGGACTGGGAAATTGAATTTATTCAACTTAACTGTTGCTGTAAATGTTTGTAAAGCAAAATGAAATTTGAAAGGTAGATAAATGCTTGCTTTATGAACTTAGGTAACATAAATGACCAATCGGGAAACATCACATAAAAATATCGCAAGACAACATGTATTTTCTGAAAACGACGATCTTAAATTATTTCAATTTTTAAAAAATCGTATTAAAATTCGTTTTTTAAATTAGTTTAGTGAAAGGTGACATTAATTAAAAATAATAAATACGAATAACTTTAATTTCGACTTGGCGATAAAAATTTGCATTTAAAATGTAATTCGTTTGCTTGATATAGTCGTATTAAAATTTCTTGACACAAAATTTATTTCTAGAATTGTTAGAAACGGTTGAAAAGCGCATTTAAAGCTAAGTTTTGTTATTCATGCGTTAAGGTAAACTATGCAGAAGCGAGTATGTTATGTTATATTAATTGATTATTCGTAAAAATTAACGAAATTTGTAGATTCTCTATTGCAGAGAATCCGAGTTTAATTTAGATAGTAAATCTAAATGGCATTTATCAATTTCTGTAAACTTTAGTTTTTTTAGATTCAGTCAACTGTTCATATTTTGAATCTTACTATAACTTAAGTATTTTCAAGGGTGTGAGGTTACGGTGTGTTGATATAAAACTTGTTTACCTTATTATTGTCGACACATTCTCACATAAATATGTATAGTAATAATTGTTGTACTGATGTTTTTAAATTTTAATTAATACAATGTTATATTGGTACAAAATTTAACATTTTGTTTTAACGCATTATTTCTTTAGCCATTTTTCAATCGCTAGATATTTGACATGTTTGTGTTGGATGATCAAAATTTAAAACCAACTTGAAAATATACGGTATACTAAAAACCAGATATATACGAGGCTAGAAATTATTTTTTTTTTCAAATGTAAATAAAAACTTCAACGAAGTTGAACTCAAGCTACTTCTTTTGACTCGACATTTCAACCTCAAGGGCATTTTATAAACATAACTATCTCTAACATAAAACTTCTAAATATAATGTCAGTGTGTAAATATTATTTATCGTTGGATATTTTGTATTCTTTTTTTGTGCGATTTTATAGATATTTTCAGAATCAGAATCACTTAGCCCAATGGCATCTTTCATGTATGGCGTTGAATTCGTCTGTTCAAACGGACCCGTAATTCATCAGTCTCTTCACCTGGATAAATGTGGTGCATGTGGTAGTGATGGAACGTCATGTCTGGATTGTCGCGGGATTATTTATGGTTGTGAGAGTTTGAAAAAAATATGTAAACAGTCATTGTAACTGTGTTTCTAAAATTAATGTGTCAATACAAAAATATTGATATTTTTATTTTCATTTAAAAGGAATGCCACGTTGAAATCTTTACACTACAAATAGTCATTAAAAAAAGGGATTTCCTAAAAAAAAAACTACATATATATATCCATGACCTAAGTCATAACTAAGGTGTAATGGTATACTTATTGTTTGGACGTATACAGATATAATTATTTACAAACCACAAACAGAATCTTGGTCTAACTGCCCAGATTTACAAAACATCTGTCGAGTTCCTAAATAATTTTAGACTTAGATGAGTTTCATTGTTTGATGCAATATATATATAGATGTATTTAATTTCAGTTGTTTCTCTATATTTACTTCAGTTTTAAATTTTACCTGTTAGTAGACAAATTAGTATTACTTACGAAGTGTTTCACCACCTACTCTGCTCTTACTGAATCCATTACTTCGTATTTTTCTACGGCGTTTTTTAATTCCTTAATTCTATGTATCTGTTACGTATTTTTTAATGTTTTAAGTTCTTCGTAGACTAAACGCAACAGAAAAACGCAGATAACAGCTTGTATAATTTATTACACTAAACTATTAACAAATATAACAAACATGTGATTGGTCAACTTAATTCGAGAAAGTTCTAAAATATTACCCTAAATAAATAACATATTTTACTTCGAAACAATAATATCAATATGGAAAAAAATGAATAATACAAATGAAAATTCAAACACAACACGACATGTTGTCGTTTACAAAATATTTACACATATACATAACACTCTCCCCGTTAAATGTAAAAAAGTTTGAACTTGTGAAAACTTTTTTTTTTGCTTATTTGTCTTTTTAAACCAACTTAAAAGGGTTAAATCCAGTAGATTCTGAAATAACCTCGCGAACTTCAAGCAGTAACAAGGGAACACCCTCAACCCAGTTCTTTGAGTGTTCGTGGCAGTAATTTGGTGGAAACGATCAAGAACACCTTGTGATTCAGGATGGTATGCACTGGATGAAACCTGATGGATATTTAGTTCATGTATGGCTTGTTCAAATAGCTTGGACATAAAATTTGCGTCTTGATCTGATTGCACATCTTTTGGAATTCCGAACATGGTAAAGGATTTAACAAGAGCCTTACCAATGTTGGGAGCAGTGATTTTTCTCAAAGGGATTGCCTCAGGGAAACGTGTAGAAGCACACATGATCATCGAGAGGTATTCATTTCCTGCTTTGCTTTTTGGCATTGGGCCAACACAGTCGATAATGACCCTTGAGAACGGTTCTTCAAAGGCAGGAATAAGCTGCAGTGGTGCTTTGGGAATCCCTTCATTTGTTTTTCCAGTGATTTGGCAAGAATGACATGCCTTACAAAAGCTAACAACATCTTGGCGCATCTTTGGCCAGTAGAAATGTCGTCGGATACGATCTAAGGTCTTTCTTACACCTAAGTATCCCGACAATACATAGTCATGAGCAAGACTAAGAATATCACTCCGATAGTATTTTGGAATGACGATTTGGTGAATAACATTCCACTCTTCATCAGCAGCAACGTCAGGAGGTCTGTATTTTCTCATTAGCACACCTGACTTCTGGTAGTAACAAATAGGGACAGTTCCTATTTCATTTTCATTAACAGCCAGTTGTAGAAGAGAACGAGTTTCAGGATCATTGTCCTGTTCCTCAATAAGTTTGTTTCGATGAAGAGAGTCGAAAAATGTCTTAGAGTCATCAGTAGAACTTAAAGTTGAATCAGAAATCTCATCGATGTGAGACATGAACGTATCAGACAAAGAGAAATCCTCTTTAGACTCCTGAGAACGTGTCTGAGAACGAGTAACAACACAGGCGGAAAAAACATCAGGAAACTCTTCAACGAGTTGCTCTGTACTGGGACTAACAACAGGTGCTTCAACAACACGAACCTCTGGTACCACTTTACTACCAGCCAAATCATTCCCCAAAAGCATAGAAACACCTTCAACAGGCAATGAGGCTTTAATACCCACAGTCACTGGGCCTGAGACTAAGTCCGAATGTAAATCTAATCTATGAAGAGGAATAGAAACGACGCCACCTTCTACACCAGAAATGAGCACATTGGCCCCAACGGATGACTTTTCAGAAAACGGAAGTACACTTTCCAAAATCAAACTCTGAAAAGCTCCAGTATCCCGCAGGATTTTAATTGGTTGTAGACGTGAATCGCCAACAAAAGAAACAAAACCTTGAGTCATGAAAGGCTTAAATTTGTCCTCAACAATATCTTCAGGTACATCAATAACATTGGACTTGGAATCCACAGTAGACTGAACAGGGTTAAAATCATTGGGAACCAATGATATATCAAACAAGGGCGAAATGAAACTATTGGGTGATGGCTTGTTTTTGAGCTTATAGCACTCAGAAATCAGATGGCCAGGTTTCCTACAATAAGCACATGTTTTGGATGAGAATGACACGTTTTTAGTAGATGATGAGCTTATAGAATGAGATGGAATCTTCGTTTGAGAATTAGAAGTTTGCTCTTTTTTGTCTCTGACGATATTTGCATAATATTTGAATGAGTCATTGGGTTTCTTTGTTGTGTGAGATGTTTTGCTTTTGTATGAGAAATCTTTGTGAGTCAAAGCATATTCGTCTGCCAAGACAGCAGCATCATGAATTTTGGAAGCTTTTTGTTCATCAATATAAGTTTTTAGCTCTACGGGAATACATCTTTTAAACTCTTCGACTAACATGAGTTCTCTGAGTTTCACATAATCATCTTTAATTTCTCTGGAATCACACCACCTGTCGAACAGAGTTTCTTTTTCCCGAGCAAATTCGACATAAGTTTGGCTGTCAAACTTTTTGTAACCACGAAATTTTTGTCTGTATGCCTCTGGCACCAATTCATATGCATTCAAAATGCATTTTTTGACGTGCTCGTAATCATAACTTTGCTCGGCTGTGAGCTTGGAAAATACTTCTTGAGCTTTACCCTTGAGAACACTCTGAAGTAGTACTGTCCAATATTCGGTAGGCCATTTTTTCAAATTGCTGAAAATATGTATCTACAGCTTTTTCATTGAATGGAGGTACTAAACGAATTTGTCTGGAAGCATCAAAATTATCCAACTGCATTCGGACAGCCTTTTCTTCTGTCTGTGCCTTTCTCATACTGATTTCTTTATCAGCTTTAATGCGTTCCATTTGTATTTCGGCATCAAGGCGTTTGCTTTCTTGTTCTGCCTCAAGAACAAGGCGTCTGTTTTCCTGTTCTGCCTCAAGTCGTTTGGTTTCTTTTTCTGCCTCAATACGTTTAGTTTCTTGTTCTGCCTCAATACGTTTAGTTTCTTGTTCTGCATCAATACGTTTATTTTCAATTTCTAAACGAAATTTCATTTCCATTTCTATTTTTTTTATTCGAAATCTGGGTCAAAATGAGCGACAGGCAATTGTTGTGCAACTGTTTGAGGTAATACCTTTTGGCTGACCAAATGTTCAACAATAATTTGTTTAATATCTGCTTTCTTCATTGATTGCTTCACTTCTAAATTAAAATGTTTACCAACATCAAGTAATTCAGATTTTTTTAATTCACTGATTAATTCGAAAGAAGGATTCCGATTAAATTCGTTTATAAAATCTTCAAGTTCGAATGCCATTTTAAATATACAAGCTGTCTATCTGTATAGAATATAAATCTTATTTTATAATAAAATTAAATTGTTTGTTCGATATCCCGGACGAGCCCCCAATTTTCTGTTACGTATTTTTTAATGTTTTAAGTTCTTCGTAGACTAAACGCAACAGAAAAACGCAGATAACAGCTTGTATAATTTATTACACTAACCTATTAACAAATATAACAGATATAACATAAATTATATGATAACAGTGACCGATATTAAGTTATAACATTCGAAATTAATTACAAAACAAAATACTAGTTTCAAACTTCAAAATTAAATCACAATACAAAACGGTACTGGCCTGTATCTAATACAATGAATTAAAATGAAAGTCTCAAATTCCAGTCTAGGGTGTGAATTTGGTCCCACGAAGAGATCCCGAAACAGTTCACAGTTCAATAAATTCGCCGACTCTCAGCACAAGCAGTAATCCAGATATATCGTAGAGATTACAAATAATATCACAGCTTCCGTAGATCTAACTTCAGACACAAATCCAAGTTGAATAATCACAGCAAACACTTAATCTTTCTCAAATAACTCATTCTCTTCTTTTCTTCGAATAATAACTGATGTCTGAATCTCACACTTGTTCTTTGATTAAAACTAATGACTGAATCTCTCTCCCTTGAATAAAACTGATGACTGATCTCTGAATCTATCTCTCGTCACCGTCTTTTATAACGATAGGCCTATTTCTCGAACAATCTCGCAATTTCCATACAACTCCAGAGCTATCCACGCATATCCGTTCTTGCACGAGACTACACTTCTAGACAGGAAGTCACCAGCACTCATTTACAAACATGTGATTGGTCTACTTAATTCGAGAAAGTTCTAAAATATTACCCTAAATAAATAACATATTTTAGTTTAAACTTCGAAACAATAATATCAATATGGAAAAAAATGAATAATACAAATGAAAATTCAAACACAACACGACATGTTGTCGTTTACAAAATATTTACACATATACATAACAGTATCAAATTTGTTTTTTTTTCAAATGTGGTTCTGCTGTTATGATACTGTTTTTTCGAAGTTGAGCACAAAGCTAATAATGAACTATCTATGCTCTGCTCGCCATCGGTATTGAAACGTGGTTTCTAGTGGTAGAGTCCCACAGACATACTGCTATACCACGAGGGAAATTTGTGAAGTTAAGAAGAGTTATTTGTTTATCTTTCTCCTATTTAATGGTGAATTTAATATTTGAATGTGCGGAGCTAGTGCGGTTAAAAAAAGCTATGTGCGTATTTTATAGATGTGAATCTGTCAAAGGTTCCATCTACAGGTTCCCATCAGTGAGGCTGTGAATGTAAAGCTGAACAGTTAGCTTGAAACTGACTATGTGCAATAAAAATGTTTGTTAAGATTATTTACATGAGATTCCCCACATATAAGTTATTTATTTTTATGAAGCTTTTGTTGTTAAACGTAAAATTAGTTTTGAAAGTAATAAATGCTATTATAGTTTTAACTGGTTGTTAAAGGTTAGGCTAGGGTCTCTGATGTAAAATTCTCTAGCTATGCTAGAGGTGTTTGTGGCTGAAATTTCAATGAAGATAAAGAATAAATCGAAACTAACCAAATAATCTTCATAGTTTAATTAACAAAATATAGCTCAAAGGTAAATGGCGTCTTTGTAAAAGAGTATGTGCTTACTTTTTTGCAAAACCTTCAAAAAAGAAATTTGTGGAGATTGAAAAATTTGTTTGGATTTAATTTAATGCCATTCATTTTCTAATGTACTCATTAGATGGGGTAAAATTAATAACTTCTGCCACAAAAACGAACACAAGCTCAAATAACATGACAATATGTTTTACAGTGCAAAAGTTTGTTAGTAAAACACAACAGATGGCGCGGAATTGATGACCTAGTTTTGCAGTACAGATAGCCAGGTACACGTTCTAATGCAGAATGTCAAAAAGAAAATATTAGTTTGGCTCATGCAACAGAGTTGTGAAGCGTAGATTGACCCGACAGTTAAAGTGCCCAAATAAAGACACCAGATAGTCTCTCGACTGGAATGTTAAGTATACTTCTATTTTAAGATAAATCGCTTTTAAGGTGCTCAAAATATTTCGATGCTTCGCTTCAGTGGGTATATCCTTACTATATTAAGAATCTTAGAGAAGATATTGCAAACAAAACTACCCACAAATGAATTTATCAATCGACGATTTTAGAATTGTTAATCTCTACATCTATTTTCAAGAATACGTGATACATCTCACAAATAGACTCTTTTAATAACAAATTGTGTAGAAAAAACGAAATAATGTTGAAGATGTTAACTTTGTATCTTAAGAACTTTCTATAATTATTTATATTTTATAATGTTAGTTTTACATGTGAAAAAAACAAACTCGGTGCTTAATAATCTCAACCATAGTAAGACAAGTTACTACGCTATGAAAATGAAAAATTCCAACAAAGCCAGATTTCGCAAACACTTTTTCGATACCATTAAACGGTCGCCTCAATTGACCAGAAATAGGATTTCACACCCTCCTTGGGAGGTATATTTATCACATAAAGAAATACTGGTTGTTGAATTACACAAAAATAACAGCTAAAATTGGTATTTTGATAAATACAAGATATTTTTGAAAAAAAAATGTTTGATTTTACAAATAGTATTTTTGATGAACAGGTCAAATTAGTTTATAAATTTGATAATTTCACAATCTACCTAAAAATATGTGTAAAATGTCAACGTGACTATTCACATTTACGTCCAATGTCTTGTAGTTCCTGATGATGATGAAAATATTATTTTTTTACAAATATTAGCATAATTTTAGTTGATTAAATCATAATACACAAATCTATTGTAATCAAACTATTCCAAAATATCTGTAATTACCTGTTTTACAGTGATGCCTAGACTACCCACTTCTTAGTGTAGTAAACTTCATCAAAATAGTCTCAATTATGTTTTCAAACACTGTTATTTTGTGCCAGATTCAACATACGAGTGTGGTATGTGCGTTGACAAAAGAAATTCATCTAATTCTCAACACAGAGATTTTTTCGGAGTTTGTGGAGGTCAAAATACCATGCTTCTTTCAAATGAAAAGAAAGTATGTCTTGCGTAAGAAATTTTAAAATTTGAATAATTTTTAGACATCTTAGTTTATATATAATTATTTTATTCGTAGCCAAAAAACGTGGCTTGTTGGCCATGAATTCAATGCGTCTTATATTTTCAAGTAAATTACATCCAGAATTTGAAAAGGTTTACTGAACTTTATTTGAAGTACGAAAGCTAAACTCGTATTCAATATGTACACGTAAATGAAAAATAATCAAATATTTCAATGAAAACTCTCAACATCTCTAAGAAAACAGCACTGTAATCCAATATTACAGCAAGAAACACCTTTTCCTTTTTCAATGAAATAACGATATTAGAAACTGTCCTAGTAATTTAACTAGAAGAAATTACAACATGTAAGGAAATAATAAACTGTCAGCTGACGATCAATGGCAAAGAAAATAAAATGACATTCATCATTAATACTTATACATACGAAACTCAGTATCGTGTGTTCAAGCATAATATATACGATTCGGTTTGTTTAAACCTGTAGCAGAAGGATTAAAAAGTATACACAGCCAAAACTTATATAAATAAACAAGGTAATATGATTTTAAATGAGGTAAGATGATTTCTAAAAGTAAGCAGGATTTCTTATAAAGGGAAGTATTTATAAAGTACCTCAATCGAAATAACATTTTGTTTTGTTTTTAATACAAAATAATTTTACTCAGTTTATGTGTTAAAATATATGACTAAATATGAACATTTTGTTCGTAGTTTTTAAGCATTTCTACTTTTGTTATTATTCCTAATATTTCTTAGGTTTGAATTGATATTTACAAATTAATACAAATTTTCTGTTAATGTGGTGTCCAATGTCAAAGCTGTTCACGCCAGAAAAAAGTTATTATTTAAACATTATGTCTCAGCAAATTAAATATATATATATATAAAACTATGGTGTTGCTCAACTACTCTTTTTTGTGAATATATTTGATTAATGACATGACTGTTTCAAATGAAAGATACAACCATTTCCAAGACTATCTGATTTTGTTTATATTTCACATGTAACAGGAAAGAAGACGGAGAAGCTTTCTTTCCTTGAAAGGAAGTGGGGAATGCTTCAACTTATCTTAACAGGTAATTAGATTTTTACTCTTCATATTTATTTATTAAATAAAAAAGTCCTGAAGATTTAAAAGAGTGTTCCTGTACTCGTACATATTTGAATCACACTAAATATTAACTGTAAAGCCGTCGACCAGTGAAACACCAGATATTTCAAAATGACTTTTACAATATCGTAATAAATATCACTTGTTTTTTCAACGTTAAATTAATATTTAAAACCTCTATTGCTGAAAACGTTTCAAACACAAAACTGTGAAATATACTGAAAATAGTTTGTTTGTCAACTACGTTTAAAACATGGAGCATACATATGAATATAATTTATGAAATAAAACAAATTATTATTAAGAAAAATAATTAATAAAACGTGACAGTAAAATGTTTGATTGAGAAAATAAAAAAAATATTTTAACTATTGAAAAACTAAAATGTTCAAACTGGATTTTTATTCTTATCAACTTTTATCTAATATGTTAGTAAAAGCAGCTGAAGCATTTCCTGATGCATAGTATTCTATAGTTTTATGTTTTAAATGCACCACTCTAATCGAATTATCTAATGATTTAAATCTCGAAACAAGACAAGCGGATATTTACTTGATATCAATTTTTTAACGTTATTGAGTAAACTCAAACATTTATCAGACTGCTCTATCTTTCCCCTCTTTCTTGTGGCTCCACACTGGCACAACGATATGTCTGCGGACTCAAACCGCTTAAAATGGGTTTTGGTACCGGTAGTTGATAGATAAGGGATAACCTGTTGTGTAGCTTTATTCTTAACTCTAAACAAACACGTTCAAAACTTTCCATGAATAATAGGATAGTTCAATCAAACTTAACAAAATAAAATCTCATCTTTTAACTTCGTTTTAAGTTTTATATTCAACTGATGATATTTAGTGGGTGGACAAAAAAGTAGCTCCTTTGAAAATATTAATTTATTATGTCTGAACTTCTAAAAAGTTTAGTTACATTCTCTCATGAAATCTGTAGTGTGTACATCTGCTGTAGATTATTGGATCTTTTTATCACAATTAGCTTACAAAATAATCAAACATTTTCTCTGTAGTTGGGAGTTATTTAAAGTTACCTCAGAAATATAAGCATTAATGTTATAAAATATCCAGTTAAATCATCTCATATCAATACGATTGAAAATTTATCGGCTTAGTTGAGTCAATTAACGAAATATCACAAGTCAAACAAGAAAGATGAGCTTTCTGAAGTACTCAAAGAAACATAGCAGTCAATCACTAAGGAATGTCTGCCCAAACTAATTGAAAGAATACCCCGTCATTGTAAAGCAGTACTAAATCCTAAAGTATGACGACTAAATATAAACTTGTGAAACTGGTTTATGTTATTCTGAGGTTCATTTTACGTTTGATTACTGCAGAGAAACGTGTTTGATTATTTTGCAAGCTAATTGGAATAAGTTTGTTTAGGAATTTTTCGCAAAGCTACTTGAGGGTTATCTGCGCTAGTGGTTCTTAATTCAGCAGTGTAACACTGAGGGAAGGCAGCTAGTCATCACCACTCCCCCGCCTACTATTGGGCTACTCTTTTACCAACGAATAGTAGGATTGACCATGAAATTATAACGCTCCCACAGCTGAAAGGCGCAACCCGCAGATTACAAGTCGCACGCCATAACATACCTGGTCATGCCGGACATATTTAAAGAAAATGTCTTCATCAGCCGGTATTTCCTATGTGGTCACCCTCTCATGTACTAAGCGGGCCTGATGTTGCATGACTTCGGAGATTTCACCGGAACCGATGTTCGGAGTGTGTTATTAACAATTGTAATAACAATATATCAGAAAGTTATGGAGTTGTACGACATTTTTTGATAAAATGTAAATAAAACAATGAAAAGCAAGTATGTACAAGAACCGCTATTAAAATTAAAATTTGAGATCATATTTTAACATATTTCGTTGAATGCGTTCTAAAAACAAGTAGGACACTTAGGTGTAAGAAAGACCCTAAATCGTATCCGACGACATTTCTATTGGCCAAAGATGCGCCAAGATGTGGTTAACTTTTGTAAGACATGCCATTCTTGCCAAATGACAGGAAAACAAAATCAGGGGATTCCCAAAGCACCACTGCACCCAATTCCTGCCTTTGAAAAACCGTTCTCAAGGGTCATTATCGAATGTGTTGGCCCGATGCCAAAAAGCAAAGCAGGAAATGAATACCTCTTGACGATCAAGTGTTCTTATACACGTTTCACTGAGGCAATCCCTTTGAGAAAAATCACTGCTCCCAACATTGTTAAGGCTCTTCTTAAATTCTTTACCATGTTCGGGATTCCAAAAGTTGTGCAATCAGATCAAGGATCAAATTTTATGTCCAAGCTATTTCAACAAGCCATGCATGATCTAAACTTCCATCAAGTTTCATCCAATGCATACCATCTTGAGTCACAAAGTATTTTTGATCGTTTCCATCAAATTACTGCCACAAACACTCAAAGAACTGGGTTGAGGGTGTTCCCTTGTTATTGTTGGAAGTTCGTGAGGTTATTTCAGAATCTACTGGATTTAACCCTTTTAAGTTGGTTTAAAAAGACAAATAAGCAAAATAAAAAAAAGTTTTCATAAGTTCAAACTTTTTTTTTTACTTTTAAAGGAAAGAGTGTTATGTAAATGTGTAAATATTTTGTAAACGACAACATGTCGTGTTGTGTTTGGATTTTCATTTCTATTATTCATTTTTCCATATTTATATTATTGTTTCGAAGTTTAAACTAATATGTCGTTATATATTTAAAGTAACATTTAGAATTTTCTTGAATTAAGTAATCCAATCATATGTTTGTAAATAAAGTGCTGGTGACTACGGGTCTAGACTTGTAGTCTCGTGCAAGAACGGACATGCGTGGATTGCTCTGGAGACCTGTAGAACTTTCGCGGTCTTTCTAGGAGTTTAGGCCTACAATATATAAACAGACAAAGATGTGAGAGAGAGAGAGAGATTCAGACATCAGTTTTTATTCGAAGAAAGAAGAGCCAGACATTAGTTTTATTTCAAAAGAAGAGAGTCAGTTATTTGAGAAAGATTAAGTGTTTGCTGTGATTATTCAATTTGGATTTGTGACTGAAGTTAGATCTACGGAAGCTGTGATTTTATTTCCTCAATCTCTACAATTCATCTGAATTACTGCTTGTGCTGAGGGTCGGCGAATTTATTGAACTGTGAACTGTTTCTGAACTTCGTCATTTTAGCTTCGGAATTTCTTCGTGGGACCAAATTCACACCCTAGACTGGAATTTGAGACTTTCATTTTAGATCATTATATTAGATACAGGCCAGTACCATTTTGTATTGTGATTAATTTTAAAGATTGAAACTAGTATTATTTTGTTTTGTACTTAATTTCGAATGTTGTAACTTAATATCTGTCACTGTTATTATATAATTTATGTTATATCTGTTATATTTGTTAATAGTTCAGTGTAATAAATTATACAAGCTGTTATCTGCGTTTTTTCTGTTGCGTTTAGTCTACGAAGAACATAAAACATAAAAAATACGTAACACAGCCATTGGAGCATTATAATGTGACGGTCAATCCCACTATTTGTTGGTATTAGATAAGCCCAAGAGTTAGCCGTAGGTGATGATAACTATTTGCCTTCCCTCTAGTCTTACACTGCTGAATTAAGGACGGCTAGCAGAGATAGCCCTCGAGTAGCTTTGGGCGAAATTCAAACAAACAAACAATACACACAAGTGATTTACGTTTTATTACAGTTTTTTTTAACGGATCAACAAATTAGCTTTATCGAATATCTTTTTGAATCAGAGCTATTGTTCAAGCCGAGATTTGTGGAATTTGGTGTGTTGATATTACTGCTACAATTTTAAACTTGAAAAAAAGTGTTTATTTTTATTTTTCTTATTTTCATCTTTCGAAGCTTTACTCAAATAAGTGGTTGAGTCTAACAACACCAAATGCATATTTTTTCTTTATGTTCATTGGCAAGATATTTCCAGCAGTTAAAATTAGGATTTTAACATATAAAATGTCTTATTTCTTAAGGAAAATGTGAAACAAGAACATATTTTGTATTTATTTAATCGAAATGAGCTTCATTGGACTTAATACACTTCCGCCAATAATTTGAACTTCAGAAGTGCAATATCTATATAACTGGATGTCTTTTGATGAAACAAAGTCCTTAAGTCTTCAAAGACACTTTCCATTGACCTTTGGTTTGCAAACTTTTTTTCCTTTAAAATGTTCAAATGTTTAAAGATGTGATAATCTATAGTGGAAAGATATACTCAAAGGTGTTTAGTTTTTGGACAGCAACCCGTGAAACATGAGGTGGAGCACTTTTTAAAGCAGTATAGGTCTTCTGTCATTCGATATTTTCGTGACAACAGTTGATGCATAATTAAATGATTTTCAACTGTGATTGTTTCTGTTGGATTAAAAATGAATAATGAACAGTAAATCAAACTCGCTGATGATCACCAAACAATGAACATAAGCGTTTTAGGGTGCAGAGCTAGTTTTGGCAAATGTTGTGGCGCTTCTTTATTCTAAAGTCACTGCCCGGATTTTAAAGAATCGACTTACGACTAATGAGTGAGGAACAAATTTCAAATAGTTTCAGTTACTGGTTTTCAGTCAGTTTTTGAGGTACCCATTTATCAAGCTTTATCAACTTTATAACTGCTTCACGATTCTGGAAAATTATTAACTAATGAAGATTAAGTTTGTCAGCAAATTCTTAAACGATTTGACAGGTATCCGATTCGGTTAAGACCTTGAATTCTTCCTTACTAATAGCTGTCCGATAGCGGCTTCAAGGTCTATTTTACCAGAGCAAAATCTCCTACACCAGCACTGTGCTGTGCACTCAGTAGCTGTGGCATCACCAAATGCATATTTGATGTTAGAAGTAGCTTTCGTTTCATTTTGACCAAGTAAATTACACTAATAACAATTTTACCCCTAGAGTGTATGTTTGCGTTTTGTTGGAGAAAAGCCATAATGAGCTAATTGTTGAGTCCACCAAGGAAAATCGAACCCCTGATTTTAGCGTTGTAAATCCGTTGACTCTCCACAGTTTCAGCGAGGAACTTACCCAGAGCGACAAAACTCAATAAAAATCACTTAGTTTCTTAAATAAGAAAAAAAGTGAACACTTGAAATAAACCGAACAATATACTATATTAATCTGGAAATTTGACAATTATATTTCTTTTCTTAGTCACCAGATATCGAGTTTCGAATTTTAACGTGAAAATCCTACATTTTTTAGGCAAGAACTTGATATTATTTACTCTATGACGTTACATATAAATTATGAGTAATAATTATTCGCATTATCAGCACTTACGCATTTCATTAAAAAAACCCATATTTCCATAATCTATTGTTTTGTTTTGTATTTGTGATTTTACAGTTGTGGTAATTGCGTTGGAGGAAATACAGGATTGCTACCAGATTTCGGACAAGATCACTGCGATGTATGTCATGGAAACGATGAATGTGTTGGTTGTGATGGTGTTTCAAATAGTGGATCGATTCTAGATTCCTGTGGAAAATGTAAAAGTTCAGATCGTGATATCGGTATGTAAATAAATTCGTTATTTTGTAACAATATATATAAAATGTTATATTGCTTATATAATGAGTGTAAGTTCCTTGCACATAAAGAAATCAGAGATTCCACACATATCAAAATTACCAATTATATACAAAAGGCCAAAGTCGTTTAACCATTACTGAGTATAATATGAGCTTTGTTTCTTCTTCAGTGATATAAATCTATTGTTATCCCTTTAGATAATATCATATTGAATAGCTGTTTTCTTGTATCTTGATTTTAAATGTCTTCCGTAAAGTGTAATTCATGAGTCGCTTGTCAAGACTTATGTGCGTTTTTTGTTTCAATTATGAAGTAGCTGGTCGTGAATCTTGGAGAATCTATGAAAACAAAAAAAAATATTTATCATTTCGTCTGTCAAAAATGAGGATCATCATATATCCATACATTAATAAACAATTCAGTTGAGAGGAAAATTATACTTCTAAGTCTTGAACTACACTTGTTTGTTAAACTATTACAAACAGTATCTTATATCGATGCATGTTGTATGTGAAATGTATTTCTACCATGTTTAAAGCTAGTAAAAAAGACAGACTTCGCAGGCGGTCCTGGAGTAGTTTGGAAATGCTCTCTTTTATATGCTTTGGACCAAAGTGATGTATTTTCAATTCATTTGGAAGATAATCTGGTCGCTGGATCAGTATCTTCCATAAGATGTATTTCAGACATTCTTTACCATCTCTGAAAACCATTGTTCATTCCTTCACTCAAAACACTTGTGTGCAAAGTTTAACTCCGGACTTGACAATTTGCTATGTTGACTATTTTAATTTTTGTATCATAATAAGTCTCTGTAAAATAATTTATCGTAGATATCTTTCAAGTAGCTCTGCACGAAATTTAATAATACAAAGAAAATGTGAATCATTATTGTTGCAAAAAGGTCTTTACTGTTGTTGGAAGCGCGGGTATTTTGTAGTACTAGATGTGAAATGATAATAACTGACACAAATACGTCTAAGTAAGTTCTGAATACTTTGAAGATTTTATGAATAATAAGACAGAGAATAATTATAACATTGTTTTGTTTAAAACGATTTTATATATTTTATTGATAACATAATTTTAAAAGACGCTTAAATTTGTACAAATTTCAGATTTTTCAGATTGTAAGTAATTGTCTTCAGTGAAATGTATTTTTACTCCTCAACGTTCTAAGTATTTCAGTTTTATTTGAATTATTATTAATGTAGCAATATATGTTGTAATTTTTTAGGTGTGACATAACTTCTTTAAATTAGGAATAATATGCTGAAGATGGAAACTGTAAAATTACGAAACGTTTCTCTGTGTCTGTTTTTTTATGTAAATGATGTTCTTAACAGTAAGAGTTGTAAACCATTTTATTGTCAAACATTGTTTCACCTTGAAAACATCGATTACTAATAATTGTAAATGAAAGGATCTGAAGCAAGCTTACTTGCTAATGCCACAGTTTGATATGGTTTTATTTTATCTTCTTAGATTGTTTCACGATTAAACTACATCAAAATTATTCCTTGGATGTTAACAAGAAGTATGAAATTTCAAAAATTATAGTGATTGGAAAAAATTTACTGAGTGTATCTGTATTTACTTGTCATCTTATCTCAAAATTTAATGTATCAAGTAAGGTAAGACGTTAGTTACAAAACAAATTGTTGCTTGTACCTGTTTTCAATATTATAAATAGACAACAATAATTCGTTTTGTAACCTATAGAGATGTTCTAAATAATTGTGTAGCAATGAAAAAATTCTATGATAAGATTAAAAAACTGTTAAAAATTTATAAGAAAACCAAAAAATAATCATTCTTCTTCTTCTAGATAAAATTCCCATTGGGAAGTTACTATTAATATACATATCCAATTATATATGTTGTTTCAACCAAATTTTTCAGATTTTTATTTCGTAATTTTACTCGGAAGTTATTTTATATAATTAGTTTGAGCTACACAACGCCTAATATGCTAAAACCTTCTTATAGTAACTTTTATTGATGGTTCTCTCATTTCATACATAACTTATTTGTCTTGTTCTGTATAGTTTTGACCCATTTTATTGTTTCAATATCATTCTTAAAATTATAAGAATTAGTTATGTTTCTAGTTTTTTCCCTGGACGTAAAAATATACTGAACAGTCAACATCATTTTCAATACGGTAACATTATTACAGTGAATCATTCTTTTCTAACACTAACGTTAAACTACAGTTAACGTTTGCAATTCTTACAGTCAAGAAAATTAAAAAATGTATAATGTTTTATAAATCAAACTCTGAAAGTACAGAAACCACACTAATTATGTCATGTTACGTATAATAATTGTCATCAAACTAGCCTGCAGTTTTTTATCTTGGGTATTATAACTTCAAATAGTTCGAAAATGAGTTAAATTTTAATCTTAATTTCGAAGTTTGTTCAACGCAGATATATATCAAACTTATGAAGCTTGCTAACAAGTTAACAGATACATTTTTTTTCTTAATAGAAACAAATTTTAATACTTGTAATAAATATATCCATTACAAAAATTATAGATGATGGTTTATACACAAAAGTTTTACTTAACTGTCCAATATTATTGAGTGTTTTAAGTATCTGCTCAGGAACGCTTTTGATATTTTATGGATAGTTCAAGGTGAGTAATTATTTTGACTTAAAAAAGAACACTTCACTTAATAAAGACGCTAACTTGGTCTTAACACGAAAGTTTCTTAATGGTAAAGTTATAAAAGATTTTCGTAGAAATGCTAACCTTCAAAGTTAATTTGCTGAAGTTAAACGGTTTATGACTTTAGAAATCTATAAACAAATTTCAAAACAAATATCGGTAGTTTATCGATCAGTACTTGTTAATCGCACTTATACCTTCTTAGGTATATGGTACACCAATTGTAGCAAACGAACAAAGTAAGATGACTTTTCGATTATTGGTTTCTAAATGGTAGATAAATTTCTCGAAATTTTATGAGGTAATTGTATTGAAAATTACTAGTATTTACATACACGAATAGCACATTGATTATTCTTACTCTCGATAATCATCTGCAACTTCAGTTAAAAGGTTGGAATTTCGCTATACAATTCTGATGACTCAATCTCTCTCGCGTCACCGTCTTTTATACCGGTAAGCCTATTTCTCGAACAATCTTGCAGTTTCCATCAAACTCCAGAGCAATCCGCGCGTGTCCGTTCTTGCACGAGACTACACGTCTAGACACGAAGTCACAAGCACTCATTTACAAACATATGATTTGTCTACTTAATTCAAGAAAATTTTGAAATGTTACCCTAAATAAATAACAAAATATTAGTTTAAACTTCGAAACAATAATATAAATATGGAAAAATGAATAATAGAAATTAAAATTTAAACACAACACGACAGGTTGTCGTTTACAAAATCTTTACACATATACATAACAGTCATCTAAGAAAGTAATTTTATAGCGTTTGTCAACAGACTTCGGGATCAAAGTTTCCTGTAGTCCGATAATGTTTCAGGATTCTGGATACAGTACGCTTGGAGTTCCATACTGCTCTGGCCATGTGCTTTTGCCTCATGTTGTTTTTTTATGACCAAAAACTTAATTCTTGTAACACTTGGCTTGTGTGAAGGCATGACGACAATTGAATACAGGTTAATTTTCTTAATAAAGTGTTGATAAGTTTTGAAAGAAATTATACTAAAAAGTGAAAATTTTATAAAAAAAAAATAAACACGTGAGCATGCGAGACTTGAGAAACAAAAATGGATGAAACGTACAGATCAGAATAACAACTCGTACATATTTGTCTGATCATACACTATATTCTTTGACACTAAGCAATTATTTCATTCATGTTAACTGGTTGAGAATCAAGCATGAGGTAAATTAACTTATATAAGCGCAATGAAAATTAGGGTTTTTATTAATGAAAGAAATAAGCAAAGGCAAAGAGTAACAATTATTTTTCAGACATAGATGAAACCAGTGATCCGATATCTCAGGTTTCAATACCTAAATTGATTCCAAACGATCTTCCTGTTAAAGGTTTAACTGTTCACCAGCACTAATGTATTTAATTGCGTTTATGTTTCTTATACGCTACTAAGTTCAACATAATTAAAAGTGTTTTGCTCATGATTTTCGTTTATATTCAATATCCGGTGCATCAAATTGCAGTGTCCAACTATAGTCAGCAAGCATTGTCGGATTCCAGTTGCACTGATATCGTTTTTTCATTGTAGGAAAACTGAAGATTTCGATGAAACGAAACGTGATTGACAAATATGGATGTGATTTGCGTAATCAGCAGCCAAAAATCAATACGGAACAATGCTCAAAAAACAAAAACTTTGTTGTGCAGTGTTATCAAATTAAAAATAAATGTTTAACTGTTCTAAGCTATTATGAAGACTTAAATGTATTTCCATCCAATCATTTGATTATTTAAGTGCTATAAAGAGACTTTTACATCCGTATAAACCTTCTTAATAGTCTTAATATCTTCAATGTATAAAGGTTACATACATAATTCATTATTTAATGTTTACATTAGTAGATCTCAAGTAAAAAACAAAACAGTATGAGGTTGTTCCATGAGGTACTGGATTTCAAACGTATAGTTTACTAATATTCATATAGCAACGGTGATTACGATGATTCAGTTTTCCAACAATGTGAACATGCTTAAATATTTTGTTAAAAGCACAAAACCTACTGATGAACTGTGTTTCAGGCTGATTTTATGTAAAGCTACATTTGAAAAAAAATATACCTTTCACACCGGACTTTTCGTTCTCCTTATTTGCATTTCAATACTGAAATCAAAAGGTTTAAATGTTTTTTTTTTCTTATAATTTTTTATAGGTTGAGCTGAAACTGGAAGGCTTTCCTACCATGAAATATGATATCTATTGCTGGGGAATTCATGCTTCAGAAAAAAGTTCCATTTAAAACAAGATTATTGCAGGTGATAATATTGAATGTTATGAACTTGACATGCTTGTTTGTGAATTTAACGTTACCGTGACAACATTCAAGAACATTAATGAAAGGTAATGTTTATTAAAGTACTTGGTAAAATTTGTGATTTATAAATAAATATAAACAATATACAATTTTAATTACTACAAACTATCATCAAGTATATATTGAAAATTTTTCTTTTCAGGAAATCTGATAAAATGATCATGCAGTTGGGTTTTAATGATAACAAATAGGTCGAATTCATAATCCTAAATAAAAAACTAAAACATTTCGCGTTTCACTTTTACTGTCAAATTTGTTACATAACTTGAATAGTTTATATTTCATTGTTTAACAGAAATTCTAAATTTTATGCAACAATAAATTGACTGTGACCTTTTATTACAGAAGAAGTTTTACAAGAATGTCCCACTGTATTTATATACTACATTATTTTTTTACTGATATACAGGTGTAAATGATTAAAGAGGAAAACTAGAGTTTTAGGTTTATCAAAAGTGTCTGAAATAATGTTTGATTGCAGATGTTTTATTAATACCAATTTTAATTTCTTCACCATGTAATTCGGATTACAAGTATCTTAAACCACCACTTCACATACATTTCATATCAACTTGAAGATGATATTTAGGTTTACTAATAACAAAAATCAATAAAAGGTACTTTAATGATTCTTCTTACTGTGAATCCATGCATTAATGTAAATTTACGGCAACCTCCACAATTTAAGTTGATCAATATAAATAAAATAAATAGTAATACCTGTTGTACACCATATAATTAGTTCACGGGCGTAAGGTTAAATATTTACCAAAATCGGTAAGAAGGTTTATGGTGTTCATATGGATAAACATTCAAATTTTAGGTTTCACACATTGTGTTTTGCAGTTTTTTTTACAATTACATATAAGAGAAACAATACTTTTATTTGTCATGAATCTGCATATTTCCACTTATTTATAAATACAATCAGCACTGTTATTAACGTTTCATTATTCGTATATTTTAATTAATTTAGGTTATCAACTTGAATTATTAGAATATATGTTAATAAATATATGGATTTAATAATGATTTCATTACACCATATAATGTAGCAGTTCGTAGCTGTCAAGCACATGTTGTATGTTGAGAGTATAGACAGGTGGTTGGGCCGCTTGACTGTTAACCTGAAGGTGTTGGTTTGAAATCAGATCTTCCAAACATGTCTTCATTTAGTCATGTGGGCGTTATTATTTGGCGGTATGTGATGAGGACTAGTTTCCTTGTTCCTCGCCCTTCACCGGTAAATCAGGTACAGTCAACAGACATAATCTTCATGTAGCTTTTTGCAAAATTCAAAGAAACAAACAAACCATAATTAAAGATATCTTTATTTTTATCCATTACCTTTTGTATTATTTACATTTGTTTGTTTGAATTTTTCTCACAGCTACTATTTTACTAATGAATAGTAGGTTTAACCGCCACATTGTAATGACCCCACGGCTGAAAGGGCGAGCATACCAAACTGGCCATGCCGCTGTATTATTGAAGGCATGTTTATTATATAACAAAACTCTGGGCACGAACATATATTTCATGTCACTCACCTTATGTATCAAATTAAGCGTGTTTTGTAAATTTATGACTATGGTTTTTGACAAGGTAGACCTTTTTCTCAAAGATACTTAAAAACTTCAAAAATTATCCCTTGGTAACAAATGCTTTGAAATTCTCATTGGAAAGTATATGTAATCTTGGCCAAAATATCTGTGTATTTTTCAACAAATGAAATACAAATAAACTTGATGTGTAAATCTGGGATTCACATGTTATATTAAACATCATAATACGTAATTAGTAACAGAAGGTAGCTTATATGAATATCATGAACGATTTATTAGTGAAGGAAACAATTATGTTATACACATATAGAATAATGTGTATGTCTGTATTAATTCTGTCGTGACAAAACACGTGTAGAAACAAAATATAACATCAAGTTATTATAAATACTATCTGTGACATTATATCAATCTGAATTACACATGTATTTAATACATTAATTGTCTTCTTTTTACTGTAATAGCTATCGTTGATGAAGTTATCGATATAATTCATCGTGGTTTCACCACACATCAGGAAGCTCCAACTCAGATACAGTGAACGATATATGGTCTCAGTTAGAAATTTTCCTACTCAGTGTTTTCCAACTGTTCCCAAAGAGGTTAAAATGTGGAGAGTTTGCTGACTATGTCAGTTTTGTAATGTCCGACTGTTCGATATACTGTGAGCAATGGCAATGTCATCCTGTAGTACAAAGCTATAACTAAACCTTTTCCTAGTTTATGGCAGACATATCGTTTCCATATGATAACTATAAATGGCGCAATTGATATTTCCCTGAAGGATTTGTTGAGCAGTTCTTCTACGTAGATGAATAAGTTCCAACATATACTAACTTACTTCCTGCAAATGAGAAACACGGCTTTTTCCGTCAGCTTTGACAAACTGGAAACAGGATTCATCTCAGAAAATGAAATGTAAACATTGTTCAAACTATATGTTGGCATGCTGTATTGCCCATGTAACACGATTTGTTTTGGTTAACATTGGTTTGCAATTAACCTTTCTTGCAAAATAACGTTGTTTGGTCAGTCTCATATGCATTATTTTTCAGGTAATCCAAGAAATAATGAGGTAAAGCATTGCTTTGGTAAAGTGTCGCAAAACTCCTTTCAGCTTTGACATGTTAACTTGAACAATGCAAGGTCATTGTTACGTATTTTTTCATCTTTTAAGTTCTTCGTAGACTAAACGTAACAGAAAAACACAGATAATAGCTTGTATAATTTATTACACTAAACTATTAACAAATATAACAGATATAACACAAATTATATATAATAACAGTGACAGATATTAAGTTATAACATTCGAAATTAATTACAAAACAAAATAATACTAGTTTCAAACTTCAAAATTAAATCACAACACAAAACGGTACTGGCCTGTATCTAATGTAATGATCTAAAATTAAAGTCTCAAATTCCAGTCTAGGGTGTGAATTTGGTCCCACGAAGAAATTCCGAAACAGTTCACAGTTCAATAAATTCGCCGACTCTCAGCACAAGCAGTAATTCAGATGTATCGTAGAGATTGAGGAAATAAAATCACAGCTTCCGTAGATCTAACTTCAGTGACAAATCCAAGTTGAATAATCACAGCAAACACTTAATCTTTCTCAAATAACTGACTGTCTTCTTTTCTTCGAATAATAACTGATGTCTGAATCTCACTACTCTTTTTTTCTTCGAATAATAACTGATGACTGAATCTCACTACTCTTTTTTTCTTCGAATAATAACTGATGACTGAATCTCTTGCATCTTCGTCTGTTTATATATTGTAGGCCTAAACTCCTCGAAAGACCGCGAAAGTTCTACAGGTCTCCAGAGCAATCCACGCATATCCGTTTTTGCACGAGACTACACGTCAAGACACGAAGTCACCAGCACTCATTTACAAACATATGATTGGTCTACTTAATTCAAGAAAATTCTAAATGTTACCCTTAATAAATAACAAAATATCAGTTTAAACTTCGAAACAATAATATAAATATGGAAAAATGAATAATAGAAATGAAAATTCAAACACAACACGACAGGTTGTCGTTTACAAAATATTCACACATATACATAACACTCTCCCCCTTAAAAGTAAAAAAAAAAGTTTGAGCTTGCAAAACTTTTTTTTGTTTACTTGTCTGTTTAAACCAACTTAAAAGGTTTAAGTCCAGTGGATTCTTTAATACTCTCATGAAAAGCAAACAATGACAAGGGAACACCCCCATCCCAGTCATTTGAGTGTTCGTGGCAGTAATTTGGTGGAAACATTCAAGGACACCTTGTGATTCAGGATGGTATGCACTGGATGAAATTTGGTGGACGTTTAATTCATGTATGGTTTGCTCAAATCGCTGGGAAATAAAATTTGTGTCTTGATCGGATTGCACAACTTTTGGAATCCCGAACATGGTAAAGGATTTGACAAGAGCAGTGTTTTTTCTCAAAGAGATTGCCTCAGGGAAACGTGTAGAAGCACACATGATCGTCAAGAGGCATTCATTTCCTGCTTTGCTTTTTGGCTTTGGGCCAACACAGTCGATAATGACCCTTGAGAACGGTTCTTCAAAGGCAGGAATAGGCTGAAGTGGTGCCTTGAGAAATCCCTGATTTGGTTTAGCAGTGATTTGGCGAGAATGAGATGCCTTACAAAAGTTAACCGAATCTTGGCGCATCTTTGGCCAGTAGAAATATCGTCGGATACGATCTAAGGTCTTTCTTACACCTAAGTGTCCCGACAAAACATGGTCATGAGCAAGACTAAGAATTTTATTCCGATAATATTTTGGAATAACGATTTGGTGAATAACATTCCACTCCTCATCAGCAGCAACGTCAGGAAGTCTGTATTTTCTCATTAACACACCTGACTTCTGGTAGTAACAAATAGGGACAGTTCCTATTTCATTTTCATCAACAGCCAGTTGTAGAAGAGAACGAGTTTCAGAATCGTTGTCCTGTTCCTCAATAAGTTTGTTACGATGAAGAGAGTCGAAAAATGTCTTAGAGTGATCAATAGAACTTAAAGTTTAGTCAGAAATCACATCGATGTGAGACATGAACGTATCAGATAAAGAAAAATCCTCTTTGGACTCCTGAGAACGTGTCTGATAACGAGTTATAGAACAGGCGGGAAAAACATCAGGAAACTCTTCAACGAGTTGCTCTGTACTGGAGCTAATAACAGGTGCTTCAACAACACGAACTTCTGGTACCACCTTACTACCAGCCAAATCATTCCCCAAAAGCAGAGAAACACCTTCAACAGGCAATGAAGCTTCAATACCCACAGTCACTGGGCCCGAAACTAAGTCCGAATGTAAATCTATTCTATGAAGAGGAATAGAAACGACGCCACCTTCTACACCAGAAATGAGCACACTGGCACCAACGGATGACTTTTCAAAAAATGGAAGTACACTTTCCAAAATCAAACTCTGAAAAGCTCCAGTATCCCGCAGGATTTTAATTGGTTGTATACGTGAGTCGCCAAAAAAAGAAACAAAACCTTCAGTGATGAAAGGCTTAAATTTGTCCTCAACAATATCTTCAGGTATATCAATAATATTGGACTTGGAATCCACAGTGGACTGGACAGGGTCAAAATCATTGGGAACCAATGATTTATCAAACAAGGGCGAAATAAAACTATTGGGTGATGGCTTGTTTTTGAGCTTATAGCACTCAGAAATCAGATGGCCAGGTTTCCTACAAAATGCACATGTTTTGGATGAGAATGACACGTTTTGGGTAGATGACGAGCTTTGAGAATAAGATGGAGTCTTCGTTTGAGAATTAGACGTTTGCTCCTTTTTGTCTCTGTCGACATTTACATAATATTTGAATGAGTCATTGGGTTTCTTTGTTGTGCTGGGTGATTTGTTTTGCTTTTGTATGAGAAATCTTTGTGAGTCAAAGCATACTCGTCTGTCAAGACAGCATCATCATGAATTTTGGAAGCTTTTTTTTTATCAATATAAGTTTTTAGCTCTACGGGAATACATCATTTAAACTCTTCGACTAACATGAGTTCTCTGAGTTTTGTATAATCATCTTTAATTTCTCTGGAATCACACCACCTGTCGAACAGAGTTTCTTTTTCACGAGCAAATTCGACAAAAATTTGGCTGTCAAATTTTTTGTAACCACGAAATTTTTGTCTATATGCCTCTGTCACCAATTCATAAGCATTCAAAATGCATTTTTTAACTTTGCCCAGCTGTGAGTTTGGAAAATACTTCCTGGGCTTTACCCTTGAGAACACTCTGAAGTTATACTGTCCAATATTCGGTTGGTCATTTTAGCCTAAGGGCCAATTTTTCAAATTGCTGAAAATATTTATCTACAGCTTTTTCATTGAATGGAGGTACTAAACAAATTTGTTTGGAAGCATCAAAATTATCCAACCGCATTTGAACAACCTTTTCTTTTGTCTGTGCCTTTCTCATACTGATTTCTTTATCAGCTTTAATGAGTTCCTTTTGTATTTCGGCATCAAGAACAAGGCGTTTGTTTTCTTGTTCTGCCTCAATACGTTTATTTTCTTGTTCTGCCTGAATACGTTTTTGTTCTGCCTCAAGTCGTTTGCTTTCAATTTCTAAACGAAATTTCATTTCCATTTCCATTTTTTTTAATTCGAAATCTGGGTCAAATTGAGCGACAGGCAATTTTGTGCAACTTTTTGAGGTAAAACTTTTTGGCTGACCAAATGTTCAACAATAATTTGTTTAATATCTGCTTTCTTCATTGATTGCTTCACTTCTAAATTAAAATGTTTACCAATATCAAGCAATTCAGATTTTTTTAATTCACTGATTAATTCGAAAAAGGGATCCTGATTAAATTCGTATATAAAATCTTCAAGTTGGAATGCCATTTTGAATATACAAGGTGTCTATCTGTTTAGAATATAAATCTTATTTTATAATAAAATTAAATTGTTTGTTCGATATCCCGGACGAGCCCCCAATTTTCTATTACGTATTTTGTATGTTTTAAGTTCTTCGTACACTAAACGCAACCGAAAAACACAGATAACAGCTTGTATAATTTATTACACTAAACTATTAACAAATATAACAGATATAACATAAATTATATACAATAACAGTGACAGATATTAAGTTATAACATTCGAAATTAATTACAAAACAAAATAATACTAGTTTCAAACTTCAAAATTAATCACAATACAAAATGGTACTGGCCTGTATCTAATATAATGATCTAAAATGAAAGTCTCAAATTCCAATCTAGGGTTTAAATTTGGTCCCACGAAGAGATTCCAAAACAGTTCACAGTTCAATAAATTCGCCGACTCTCAGCACAAGCAGTAATTCGGACGAATCGTAGAGATTGACGAAATAAAATCACAGCTTCCGTAGATCTAACTTCAATCACAAATCCAAGTTGAATAATCACAGCAAACATTTAATCTTTCTCAAATAACTGACTGTCTTCTTTTCTTCGAATAATAACTGATGTCAGAATCTCACTCTTCTTCTTTGGAATAAAAACTGATGTCTCAATCTCACCCCTGTTCTTCGAATAATAACTGATGACTCAATCTCTCTCGCGTCACCGTCTTTTATACCGGTAGGCCTATTTCTCGAACAATCTTGCAGTTTCCATCAAACTCCAGAGCAATCCGCGCGTGTCCGTTCTTGCACGAGACTACACGTCTAGACACGAAGTCACAAGCACTCATTTACAAACATATGATTTGTCTACTTAATTCAAGAAAATTTTGAAATGTTACCCTAAATAAATAACAAAATATTAGTTTAAACTTCGAAACAATAATATAAATATGGAAAAATGAATAATAGAAATTAAAATTTAAACACAACACGACAGGTTGTCGTTTACAAAATCTTTACACATATACATAACAGTCATCTAAGAAAGTAATTTTATAGCGTTTGTCAACAGACTTCGGGATCAAAGTTTCCTGTAGTCCGATAATGTTTCAGGATTCTGGATACAGTACGCTTGGAGTTCCATACTGCTCTGGCCATGTGCTTTTGCCTCATGTTGTTTTTTTATGACCAAAAACTTAATTCTTGTAACACTTGGCTTGTGTGAAGGCATGACGACAATTGAATACAGGTTAATTTTCTTAATAAAGTGTTGATAAGTTTTGAAAGAAATTATACTAAAAAGTGAAAATTTTATAAAAAAAAAATAAACACGTGAGCATGCGAGACTTGAGAAACAAAAATGGATGAAACGTACAGATCAGAATAACAACTCGTACATATTTGTCTGATCATACACTATATTCTTTGACACTAAGCAATTATTTCATTCATGTTAACTGGTTGAGAATCAAGCATGAGGTAAATTAACTTATATAAGCGCAATAAAAATTAGGGTTTTTATTAATGAAAGAAATAAGCAAAGGCAAAGAGTAACAATTATTTTTCAGACATAGATGAAACCAGTGATCCGATATCTCAGGTTTCAATACCTAAATTGATTCCAAACGATCTTCCTGTTAATAGACACTAACCGACCAGGTTTTCCCATTAAAAATGTTACTCTCATCGGCATTAAAACATGATTCAAAACTAAAGGTGCTTATTGTGTCACTAATGAGAACAATGTTTGACTTTGTGGAATCAACTGGATTTTGGAACTACAGATATGCGATCATTGATTTCATTTCTGTCAGAATAAACCTTTGTTCATTATTTGCTTGTTTATTTCATTGAGCGTAACCTTTACTTTTCTTTAAAACTTACTCTTTATTTAAGATAATATTCCGCACCTTTTTGTATAAATTAAGTAGCATAATATGTGTCCAGGTGTCACCTTTATATTACTTAAATACATTAGCATAGATTTTGATTTTTATTTTTAACCATTTATTCAGCAAAATATGCTAAACACAGGTTAGTAACACTCTTGTCTCCTGTCAAGTAGTACCGTAAATGAAGCATGCTATGCCCAGTACACAGTAAAATATACTAAAGTCTTCCTGGAAAAAAAAAAACATTCATGACGTCATTCAACATCCTTTATATATCACTCATATCGATTACACCAACAGTTGTAAAAAAAAAAAGATTGTATATTCACGTTTTTTATGGATCAAGTAGTAGATTTTACACGAAATAGAAAAAAAAACGATTTCTTGTCCATTTCGTCACAAATATTCATGACAATTTATTATTAATTGTGGATGAGAAAATCTTCGTTTATTCATGATATGAAGTTAAACACTTTATTTATTCAAGATCTGAAATAATCGAAGGAGAAAAAAATAGCATCTGCTTTATCTCCGATGTCCATTTAAAAAATATGACAAGAATCTCCCGGAAAAAGGCTAAGAGATACCAGTGGGTCAGAAGAAGCAGTTGGCTAGGACTCAAAATTGTGCCTGTAAACATTTAAATGACAAAATACGTGGGTAATTCCGTTGATGGCACCGTCATTCTTATTTTCTTCTGCAGAAGAAAGGCCCACCTTTTTATAACCCTTGGAGTATATGGGTTCACTCATTTTGTATCAAGAAGTTTCGAACTTATGCGTTTTTCTGACATCATGAATAGATAGTGTAATTTAAGAGAAAATTGGTTCCTTTTCAGAAGGATACATGTCTATCTTTTTCAACGTAAAATGTGCGTATATTTAGATCATAAAATGTGTTGCGATCGGGACTTAGATTTTCTAACAGGAGATATCTATCGTACTTAATAGCATTTTTTAACTGGCGGGTATCCCCTAATGCAAATGTAATTAGACAAATTCGTCCAAAAGTTCCAAGAAACAATGCTTAATAACAAAATATTTCCGTCTTGAGAAGCGACATAAGCCCCACAAACACAAACTGTTTCCACGACATATAATTTCAACTGTTGTGTACCTTACGAATGTGAATAAAGAATGGGTTTTAATATCATTCCACAAACTAATATGTCATATAAGTCGTTAATTAAAGTTGTAATGGGTACCTGTACAGTCAGATTGTTCTAGCATTGCCATGTTGAACTGTCATTATCAGACAATAGGTGACTTATGGAACCAGTAAGGTATTTGTGTATTTTTGAAAATAAAAGCTTTACGTCAAAGTGTTTTTGAAATGGAAGTTATACTGAATATATCTTATAAAGATCTTCAGTCGTCGTTGGAGCATTATCGGACTTGTCAAGTTTAACTAACGACGTATGGAGTTTCAAAATTGCTTCTGAATAACATATTTGACACCTTTGTATGAATTACATTTTTCACACAAACAGAACACTTTCTGCATATATTTCAAATATATTTAATTCCTTCGATATTAATAAAATTCTCTGCATGCCTTGTAACTTACATAAACGCAACGAGTGATTTTAATTAATAATATTTGTCCTTTCCACTAAAAGTAGCATTTATTTAAAATGAATATTTTTATGAGAAAATGGTCAGTTGATAAATAAAACAAAGATTAAAAGTTAATTACTCATAAATATATAAATTACGAAAATAAAGTAATATAAGTTCCAAACTGAAGAGTATATTAAACCAAGTGTATCTTGAGTTTGTATTTATAACACTTAAAAGAAGTAAATTTTATTTTATTTTATACCAAATTCCCTTAAACTGTTCCTTTTATTCAATAAAAGTACCTCGTAAACCTGAATTGTTTTTTATATGGTAAGCTTACTTTGGTTATTTGTTACAGGTGTTCGCATATGTTTGTCTTTTCTTGTCACTCTATTGAGAGAATAGAGGGTAAAGCAATCATTATATTTGTAATTTTGAAAAAAGACAAAATAAAACAGTTATTATTCAGTTCTTTCATCTTTAAAAAGTACATTGTACCTTTAACATAAAAAATAATATTTTACAACTATATTTTGCTTATTAGCTTATTTTTTTCAATATGTTGATTCAGAAAGTGTAGACGGGATAAAAGTAACGAAGCGCCCAGCAAATTTAAGATATTTAAATTGACTGATATGACGGATATTGGCTGATATTATAAACTATTATAGAAAATGAAAAAAAATTGGTCAAACTGGAAGTTTGGACATCAAAAGAGAATATGTGAAGAAACGTTTGGTTGACAAAGTAAAACTAACAGTGAATATTTCTTTAGAAACGTAAACAGTATAGAAAATATGAAGGGTTATCATATCAGTAAATCATCCTGTTTTGAACAGGAGTCACGTCTACTTTGTTTGTTTGTTTTTGAATTTCTTGGAAATCTACACGAAGGTTATTGACGTGAGCCGTCTCTTGTCTAGCAGTGTAAGACTAAAGGGAAGACAGCTAGTCATCACCACCCACCGCCAACCCTTGGGCTACTTTTTTACCAACGAATAGTGGTATTGACCGTCACGTTATAACACCCCCACGACTGGGAAGACGAGCATCTTTGGCGCGACAAATAAAATGTGAAACTTTCTTAAATTACTTTATAAAATACCTCAAAAATCCTTGAACATTCTTTGAAAAGGTTGTTGTTTATAAAGATAAAGGTAAGGGTTAGATTTCGTTTGTCTAGGTTTTCAGGAAGCACTTCACAAGGTACTGCATGAATGACTTGTAAAACTTTATTTATCGGTGTATGAATTAGATCGCTATTTGAAAAGAAAAGTAGCTAGATGAAAGAAAGTAGAAAGTTATTATTAATGGACCTCAGTCAGATTAGATTAATTACTCAAGTAGCATACCTCAGCGCTAATTCTTAGTACCTATGATCTTTCTGTTTTACATCAGTAACATAAATGAAATAACGATAAATAAGTTCCAGTTGCTGATAATATTAAATTATTGGATGTTGTTCGTTGTCAGAAGAATGCTTACATCTTACAAACGGCTTGTTTGCTTGTTTGTTTAGAATGTCGTTCAAAGGTACGCAATGGACTATCTGTGTTCTTCCCACCACGGGTATTGAAACTCGGTTTTTAGAAGTCTGTGCCACTGGAGAGCTTGTAAACGAATTGACAGATCTTGCTGAATGATGCGAATGATGGCTAACATCTTTTGTATAATTAAAGCAAAATAAAAATTGTACAATTAGATTATGCGTTTTAATTTAGCTTTAACGACATAATTTGAAATTAAAAATGAATATCGTTATGGTTTCAAATGATATGAAATATTATTTTTTGTCGGTCTAACATTACATCTCTAAAACCTGTAAAAGTGGTGTCGGATCCACCTGCATTACTTTCAGCTTATGTAACCAAGGACCTTTTGGAAATTCATATAAATTTTAATTGGAGCATACAACCTATAAACAACAATTGTTCTCTTGTATTGGATGAATCTACCCTACTAGAATATAGTTTAAAAGGTAAGTATAACAGTTTGTGATATATTTTTGATAGGTCGTTTTATTTAATTGTTCCATATACATGTATTTGATTCACTATTTAATAACTTTATATGGATAAGAGTATTAATATATAAATGATATAATACGTAAATCTTTATTTTTCTTTGTGGTACTTCCATGTGTGTTTGTCTTTTGACTTATGAAGAATTTCAGAAAAAAATTGTTAGATAAGTTAAAGAACAAAAATTTTTAAATGGAAAAATTACCTAGAATAACATCCAAGAAAATAAGTTTTTAATGTGGTTGTATCTTCTGATAGATAGAAACATTTTGTTTGTCTCTTATTGAAAAAATAAAAATAAATAAAGTTCGATATGGCCACATGAAGTAGGTGTTGTGGATAGAAGTTACAAGTTAATTTTGGTCTTGTCTCTTTCAAAACATAGAAACTCATTCTACTGTTATATAATGCATGTTAGCACTTAATTATTTTTTACAAATTATAGTCTGAAAATGTATGTGTAAAAGGTCTTTATGTGAATTGACTACACGATACGTAGATTCAAATGAAATTTTTGGTTTGCTATAAACAATAATTCGGTCCCACCATATGATAAATAAGGCACAATTTACTCTGGATTCAACATCAGAGACTAAGTAAATTACTCATACAGGCTGAAGAGTGCTGCAGAGTAATGCACACATTACATAATTACTTTTGTTCTTTGAATTCAAAATGCTCAAAAAATTATACTCACAAAACCAGATTACTTTCTTGAATATGACGATACTGATGAATCAAAAGATTGTGTTCTAACATTTATTGGTAAAATGAAAATAGGTTTGGTGTTTAATTTTGCACTATTACAGATTATTGGATGAGGTAAAGAAATATGAATATTTGTAAAATTAAAAGGATGGCCAATATTCTAATCTTATAGACCTTATCATTTTCCACTGTCAAGATTTTCTGCTTGAGAAGAACAGCTATATTTTTCACCATTTTTCTTTGACATTATTTCTTTTATATTGTGTAATTCAAGACCACGTGTTTAATTTAACTAATAATTGATTTCAACTTAAAAAATTTGATCAGAATTTGTATATAATACAGATTATCATGTTCGAAGAAAGACCCAAAGTGTTGGTATAATATTCATTTTGACCACACATTTACGTACGTGACGTACTTTGTCTGAAATGCCAATAAACATTTTATCAGTATCGATCTCACTTTAAAATATATGATAATAATAACATGCAGTATAAAGTGAAAAGTAATAATATATATTAAAACTTGGCTCTATTGAGCATTAAAATGGTCACGTATGTAACACTACGTTTTAAAAAAAAACTGACTTGGATCTGGATTGAGTATCATTCGAGTCGACAAGTATCTCATGTTTAAATACTAAAGCACCCATAGTCGGGTATGTATAATATGAAATGGGGATGAAAAGGACTAGTTGTAAAACATATGTGTCAGAAAATTGTGAGCAGTTATTTTTTCGAGGATACAATCATTCAAATACACAGACTTGAGTGAAGGATAAACCACAAACTGAAAAAAAAATTCTGGGCAAAGTTGGGGCTATAAAATTTCAAATAATATTTGCTGTACACCAAGATGTAGAAAAAAGAAACGGATAGTTTACGTCCCCTGTGTTCATAAATTTTCACACATATTAGCGGAATGAAGTGTTAAGAGAAAGAACCTGAGACAGTATATCTCGTGACTCAGAACAGCTTCTTCGTAAAGTTCTAACTAGGTTGTAAATTCTACTGGTCAGCGAAAACCTATGAAATAAAACAAAAAAGTGCCAAACCATAATAAACTTCCTCTTGTCTATCTATTTATTTCATTTAAATCATTTTACATCCGTAGTTCAACAAGCATCGTATTTTGCAAATTACGTGAAATATTACGGATTTTAATGAACACATCACATCTTAATATTATTATGATTTAAATGTCAGAAGTAAGATCGTGAAATATCTACTCTGATATCGTAATCTTCTCATTATGAATGTTGAAACTTGATATAATACATCCTCTCAAAAAAAGCTTTGTAATTTCCTTGAAAAATGTGCAAGTCAGTATCACAATGCCTAGTCAGTATGGTAAGAATTAAGTGTGGCACAAGGAAATTAAAAGTAATCTTTAAAGTCATGATTATCTTCGTAACTAGTGGTGTATCAAATACTGTATATGTTGAGGAAGTAAGCAGGAGTTTTCTGTTTATAGGAATGAACACAGTGTTGAAAAAACAGGTACATTATCTTTGGGTTTAGACATTTTCAGGTTCTGTTTCAGATAAGTCAATATATCTAACATAAGATGCAATATTTCATATCTTAAAAGAACGCTTGGTTTGTTTATGATAATACTCAATTGCAGTGAATCTTTGGGATATGGTGTAAAAAGTAGTTACTGCTCTTTGTACAGAAATTAATTGTTATTATTTCATTGCAACTATTTCATTGAATAAAAATAAATAGATATATTTTATTTCGCTTCATATATATTTCTTACGAAAAAGTATATTTTCTAGTGTTTTGGTAACAACATTTAAAGTTTATTTATGTTAAATATACACGTTAGTGTAAGAAAAACTGTATTGTAGTTTGTTTATTTCTCAGATTCTGTTTGCAGCTCTTATGGAACTCGTTTATTCATTACTTTGTCACCTTAAGCTCATCACTCGAGAACAATGAATTTCGCATTTGCGGAAAACAATGAAATACAAAGCATGTGTTGCTATGGTAAACTGCATGGTTGTGTGGAAGGAAATATAACAGTACCAATTTTACAAACGGTAAAACATTTAGCATTTAAATATGTGTAAATCTCTATTTATTGAGGACATATGTGAGATTTGCCCCAAAAAAAAGAATAAAAGCAATAAAAATATAAATACATATTTACATTTTCTCTGAGATATATATTTCTACTACAACGACTTTCTCTTCTCCACCAAAACCACTAGTATCCTCACCCTTTTAAGTAATATTTATGTACATTTATAAGTATTATCAATAATGTTCTACGTCTGCGTTTCATGAAATACTGACTTAAGTGTTCAAATCTATCCGTCATTCCACGGGTCTAAAATACTTTCGTAGAAAAACGAGTGTTCTCCATTACCTGAGTGGTTAGTACTTTAAAAATTCTTCAGTGTTTATCAAATATTCATGTAACAATAATCTTGTTTAATAGTTTTTTCTTCTTTTATAGCAAATACGTGCTAGGTATTAAGTTATTAAGAATAAAAAAATATTAAAAGACGATAAATATTTGAAAATGATAATATTTTTCTGAAATCCTTCTATTCACATACATAATTCCTATATTGTCGCTAGCTTTGGTTTCGTATAAGATTTTGCATAACCCAGAAACTAAGGACTGCTGTTTATTGCAGTATTATTAATATTTCACTCAGCAGATGAGAACGCCAATGAACAAAACCTATTTTGTTAGAATATTTGAGATAGAAATATCTAATTTTTTTTTCAGATAGAACCATCGTTTTTTTCTTGTGGGACCTACTCATATATGTACAGAAAATATATTATTGTTCATATTATGAACGTTGTCGGAGCTGGACCCTTTGGACTGGAATATGTTTGGAATATTTCACCAAGTTTTAAAACTAATGGTGAGTTAACACCTATCTTTACATTGGTTTCTATAGATAACTGTTGGATACACTTTATCAGCGTAATTTAATTTTGCAACTGCTCAATTTGGTTGTTCAGCACACCTACTAATACCGAAAAATATGCATTAGCTTTTCTTATAAAAAAATCAATGAGGTAAAGGTACACGTGCACTTCTGATACTACATTACAACAATATATCGTAATTTGTGATCAATGTGAAGAAATATATTGAAACAGTAATCAGATACCATCAGTTCATGTCAAATCATGGCTACTTCAGAGTACTGAGGGTAAGACAACACAATTATATCTCAGAAGACAACGAAGTAGTTAATCAATCAACAGAATAACAACAGAATGATTTTTATTTTATTCTATTGCATAAAAGCAATTTAAAAAGTGATTATTTATATTCGTCATAAGACATCAGTGTTCGTGTTATTGTATTTTACTCTTATCAAAACAAATATATTAGAAAATTATGTTTAGATCTCTATTCTGTTAGTTTTATCCTAGCCGCATTGAAGAGCTCTCAGTTGATAGATAAGTTTTGTTAGCAACGAATATGACGAATGTAAGGTAGGTGTTATTGTGTGTTTTTGTTCATTTTACGCAAAGCTAAATCACGATTATCTGCGTTAGCCATATCTAATTTAGCAGCGTAATGTTAGAGGGAAAGCAAATATCCATTACTACCCACTGCCAACTTTTAGACTAGTCTTTTACCAACGAATAGTGAGATTGACCGTCACTTAATAACGTACCCACGGCTGAAAAGAAAGGCGTATGTGGTGTGACGAAGATTCGACCCCTTGACCCTGAGATTATGATTCCTTCGCCCTAACCGTCCAACACGGTTTAAATATTTACCACAGTGGTATTTTATATAAACGCACGAGCTTAAATCCATTATTTATGAATGCATCTTTTTATACTGCATTAAGGATAATCTTATACAAGCAGCTTCGAATATATATATTGTTACATAGTATTTAAATATTTTGTGGTGTAATTTATAGGAATGAAAACTGTATACTTACTTAGACGGTCGTAAGTACATCTTGATAAAATACATAAGAATTGGTATGTATATATTTATGTGTATATAAAACAGCTATTCCTAGTTTGAAGTTCAAGTCAGGCGGATTTTAGATTTTCATAAGTATCTGTTAAAATATGTATACATAACATATGAAATATAGAACTTTGAGAAATCTATAAAAGGAATTTGAAATAAATAATCACATATAATTGGTGTACTTTAAAATTCTCACAAAATTATATGAAAACACATAGTGACGTATGATTTTTTTTTACCTTACACAATACACTTATGCACTTCGACTAAGCCAAAATAAAGCTTTTCAACGATGTTTATCGTCAGTTTATTATTCCTGGTAAACGAGTGAAAATACCTTTGTCTCTTTAATAAACCACGGCTGATAGCCCAGGAAACAAAATAGAAAGGATAAGAGGTTTAAAATGAGAACCAATTTTTAAAGCGACACCTGACTACCGGTTCAGAAAATAACTAACTCAAATTATAATGTAAACTGGTTTAAAAGGGAGTTTGTGTACAGACTTTCGTTTATTAATAATTAGACTTTTAAAGGGAGTTGTGATAAATCAGTTTCATTTGATACACTAACAGTAAAATAAAATATAAAGTTAAATGTTTGACGTAGCACTTGAGTGTTCTGGGTTATTTGATATTTATCACTTTAAATGTTTTCCAAATAAGTTATATACATATATATAATCATACACGTTTTTATGAGCAGTAAAGCATAATATAGCACAACATGTCAGATTTTTATCTTTTTTTTTTTTTTTTTCAAATGTAGCTTAAGTGCTGTGTATTTTTTCAATGTAAAATAATATAAAGTTTGAGTTATACATTTGGTACTTACCAAAATAATAACTTTGACAATAACCAGGAAATAGAAAAGGCCATGCACAAATCCCGTAGTTTATAACGTTACAAATTGAAATTTATTATCTACAATGGAAACAGCAAGATAGAACCTGATGCAGCCTGGTTAGTTTGGAAACCGGTTGCATTGGTAGGGAAAGAAACTTCATCACATTAGCTTGCCGGAACGTTGTACATTTATAACTAATCATTCAACCCACTTTTTTGTGTAAAAATTGGTTCTCCGTCATCATAATTGAGTAACCCTCTGCTTAACAGTAAACAAATAAATTTTACTCATTGTTCTTTACTATAAACATTGAAAAATTCCTCTCAGTGGACTTAGAAGATAGTCTGTTATGGCTTTGCTATAAGAAAACACACATTTGAAAAATTCAGGTAAAACGAAATAAAAACAGCATATACATTTTAAATGTATATAAACACACGTACATATGCAGAAATGCATTAATGTGTTTCACATAGACTTCACTTCTTATCGATACACTTTTGTACGCATACACATCAAAGAAGTAAATTGAAACATACGTAACACAACTGTGTTTTGAGTGATTCATGAATATGGCACAGCGTTCTAAACTGTGAAACTTCAATTAAATAGTTATTTGTTATTCTTGTGAAGCTTCTGTCAAAGTGTTGAAACCTTAAATTAATAAAATAACAGTTTAACATAATTAACGGCTATAATTACTGAAAGTTTCCAATATGCGTAAAAAAATGAATAAATAACAATAAAAACAAAAAATATAATTATTGAGTGAAATATTTAATTTTTTTCAAATGTTACAAGGATTATGTATAATTTTAGATATATCTAAAACTGTACTGTTATTTACATAAATTTTTAATGAATTTATATTTTATTATATGCTGTTTTTTAATAAAGCTGGGGTACTTGTAATATTGTTGGATTTGTTTTAGCAACAATGGGAACAGTTGCTCAAAGTAACCTGGAGTTCTCGTTGCTTCTTAAGAGGTAAGTTTATGATGGGTATAGAAGATGTGTTGGTACATTTATTATTACTACTGTTCGTTTCTTATGCCGTGAAAACAAAAGCTTAAAATATCATACGAGTAAAAAAATCACCAATCGCTACTATTACAACCATACCTCCTTCGCTAATATACTTTAATATTAATCTTGTAATTTAAACAATAGTTATCTGTTAGGAATTAATTAATAAATTACATTATTCCAAACGATATGTTAGTCGTACCAATTTCATAACAAATGTTTTCTTGTGTATTATTATTACTTCATTCAGCTTGTATTTTTTGATAAAAATTTTTAAAAATCTAAGATACTATCTTTCTCAATACATTGACAAACAAGTTTCTGTTGTAGTAAGTTAAATATCAAGGAAACTTGGTGAGAAGAGAAAGATAAGATAGGTAATAAGTTTTCAAATTATCTATAAGACATTCATCTATTGTGGAATAAGGGTTTAGAATATCGAAATTAAGGTTTTAGTTTGAATAATGTAATGACATCTTTTGTAATAAACAAATTGTCTTGTAAAAAATAGTATTTATAGACATATGATACTTACTTTCAATTTTGTCTGCCAGTGGCACAGAGGTAAGCATAATTACGCTTAGAATAAGCTTTCCAAACTTCTTATTGTTACAGCATAGATTGGATTTTCTGTAACTTGACGCTTAACAACAAACAAACAAAACAAGTATACTTGTTAAGCTACTTCGATATAACTTCTTTAAAAAAAATTTTCTTTTCACAATAATGTACGTTTATAAAGTACCACAATAAGATTCACAATATGCTTATTCCGAGAATTTTTTACAAGCAAGTTACCAAACTCTACAAACTTTGTGAACTTTATTTTAAATTTGCAGTTTTTCATATAGAAAACTTATTCATTATGTTAAAAAAAATTGTTATTAACAGTTTAAAACATGGATTTGTTTTCCAAAAGTTAATATTTTAGTTAGTAACTAATGATTTGAAAATTAATACTTCTGTAATAGTATAAATCAATGACAAGTTTTGAGCGATAAGGAAGAAAGAAAAAAATGACTATAATATATTGGCATTCTTACTCATTTGTTTACATTAGCAACTGTATGGTTTTGTTTGTACATTTACAGAATTTTAAAGTAGCTTTCAGGCATTTATTTTATAAACACTGAAAAGAACTGATTCTTTGAGAAATAATGTTGTCGATCCAGTTTAAATTAATATACTAACATTGATAGTTTCTTAATTTATTAAATTGATAATACGAATAAAGTTAAAAGATAATAGTGCAAATTTATTATACAATAAATAAATACAGGCTAATTGGAATTGACACAGGATCTTTAACAGAAACAGTTGAGTTAGAAGTAGTCATATATGATAAAAACGTAAAAACAAAGCCATTGTAAAAATAGCTAAAAACCAGCTTGACAAAAGGTTGCGTAGATTTTAACTTCTTCTCTTTTGTATTGAATTATTTAACTGTCGATCGATTTAAGAAAAAAAACTCACTTATCACGTTGTCTTCAATATATTTACTCCGCAAGTTAATATTATTTAAATAGACTAAATGTTCTTTTTTTTTCAAAGATTTCTGGCAGATTTCGGCGGGTACCAGGCTCTTAATTCGTCCAGGTGTTGCTGACTGTTACTCTTTATCAAAAGAAGAAGTAAGCCTTCGTATTTGACCTTTGTGATATAACTTTTTAAATATGCAAATTCACAGAACTTATTTCCCTTCTTGTAAATATTAAAATAGAAAAAAATCAAATAAATCCTTTGTCCGAATTTTTAATACCATACAAGTAAAAAAACGACTGCATTATTGTAAATAATGTGCAATTTGTATCACGCTAAAATAGTTCAGTTTTGTAAAATGTTGTGTTTCGTTTGTTTGTTCATTTATGAAAAAAATTCGTAATGAGCTACTCTTGCTGCACCAACCAGGAGGAATGGTAAACCGGTTTTTAACATTATATTTCTTGAAGCTTATCGCTTTATCACAAGGAAAAAGATCATTTTTTATGAAAACCTATTCGTTATTGCAGTTGAAACATTATTCAGACAATATCTATTACTAATACTTTGTTAATTATTTACTATGCATTTGTATTAAAATTTATTGTTTTGGATTTTTTATCTCTTTTAGTTGTTATTGATAGAAAACGAAATTGAGCATTTTAGTTATTTCCTCTCAGACAGATTGACTTCTGATGTTTAACGTAACATACTTTCTATTTTTCTCCTGACCCATCGGGGGCATTTCATTATACGAAATCTAATATTTCGTGATAAACTTCTTTATTTAATTCACCTTTTGTATGTTTCATTTAATGAAATGTAATATTTCGTGATCGACTTCTTTATTTAATTCACCTTTTGTATATTTACACCCACAATTGTCCTGGACCTTATTTAAAAACGTTAGGATTGCATCCTTCCATTTTAATGTTTTTGTGTGAAATAAATTTAACGCCTGTTTTAAAATGGCAGATATTATTCCTTTTAGAACTGCTAATCTTTTTTGTGTTAAATCTGAACTATGAGTTAAAGCAATGTATCATGAAACATTCTGTTGAAAAAAATCATTCTCATTAGCTTTTTTTTAAACATTCACCATTGAATTAATTTCGAAGCTTTGATATTTCAGAAAAGTGAATTAAGAAGTGACATCAATTCCTGGCTATGCAGAAATGAAGAAATATGTTGTCTTCACAGTTTCAATGTTTTTATATGCATTCATTCACCTTCTTCTTTTCTGAAAATAAGTGAATTTAAAAAGGCATCTCTTGGACAACCACTGAGTAATATTGTACACCTCAAGATGTGGACTTTTGACAATGATTTAGAAAGCGAACTCAAGGATAAAAGTGTCACAATATCATTCCCAATTCTGACTAGTATAGAAAAAGTGGATGAAATACAAGTTTGTTTCAGGTTTTCAGAAGAAAGCAGTATACTACTCATATCAACCTATTCATTTTTAAAATTGTATGATACTCACACCTTAAAGTCTGCAGATTTACGATGCCGGAAACCGGGTTTCGATATCCAATGGGGGAATAGAAAAATATCCTCTTTGGTAATTTTATGATGAACTTGAAACAAACAAGGGTTAAAAGTAAAAAACGATTTTAAAGGGTAAACCCATCAAAAACCAATAGTTCGAGAATTCTGTTGAATTATTTCATTATCGTCTTGCCATACCCACCTCACAGAGACATGTCAGTTTTAAAAGGCTTTATGGTGCATATTATAACCTGCTATATTCTATTGTCGATTTATTTTTAGCATAATGTATTTTTAACTTTTGTCTACGTTTTGCTGAAATATAGGTAGCATTGTTAAACATTACTCATTTCTGCGTAGTTTCATTTTTTGTTTAATAATTTCTTTTGATCTTTCTTTCCATCCTTTTTCAAAATTAACTTTATTTACGTTATCTTCCATTTGTAATTATTCTGGTTATTAGATTTACGTTTTCATATATGTTATGGTACTCCAACATAACATGTGGCAGTGATTGTTGTACCCTCTCGCCTAGGGCTGAAAAGCGACTTGAAGTGACAGAAATGTGACTTTCTTGCTACAGGTTCCATTGGCAAACAATATTTTGAATGAGGAATTATTAAAAAACAGAAACACAGAGGAAGCTAATCATAACCATTAGCGAAAGACAACTGAGTTTCCTAGAAAACATAATGGGAAAGAAAGAACTTCAAACTATAACAATTACATACAACCTTTCCCTAGAGTTGAAGAGAATAAAGTCGAGAAACAGCAAGGTTAAACTACATCAGTACAATAAGCAGATAGATAGGTGCCACTGTGACTGAAATTTTGAAATATTCCAAAGATACGAACCCAAATAAATCGAGATTACCCACGTTTTAACTGTATATAACACCGAGATAGAAAGATTTTGTCAATGTTCCCCACCTCCGCATTTTTTCACAAATGTTTTAAATTTATTTCTGAAGAAATTCTTCCTTTCTGGCTTAAATTTGAAAATTTTCTATATGCTGTGAAATGTGGTTGAAACTATGCAAGCAAGGCAAATTGAAACTTGCCATTGACATACATACAATAGACAAAATCATAATTGCAGAATAACTGATGACACTCTCATAATTTTCATAAAAACGGATTCACACGTAAGCAATCTTTATCATAAACAACAACAACAACATAACATGTACTAATAGTAAAAAAAAAACCTATATTCATTAATTAACAGAAATACAACATTTAGTATTAAATGTGTTATGTTAAATTTTGCTTATTTGATGTATGAAATAAATAAGATATATTAAAGTTTTGAAGCATTTATCACTGAAATAGTATCTATAAATCGTTTCAAGTGAGCATTAATAACATTCTAAAACTTTCGTCAAGAGATTATGGTATCAAATATTTCATAAACTTGTCAAATTGTTTTATGTGCACCACAACTACTTTAAGTGTGATAATCAGAAGACCTGGCTAAGAATATCTAGCAGAAGAGATGGTTCATCATTAAATATGCTCTGTGTATACATATACTTTAGTACTGTAAAATGCATACAAAGTCCTTGAAGCTGTGGGTCCTTTTAGTTAATATATTAAAATTAGAAACAGTTACATCCGAAACTAAGTTAATTACCGCTGACATGTTGATTTAACTCTATTTTCTTTCATGCAGAAAATCCCAATTCCTAGCTATACAATTAATACAAAACCTCGTGGTGTTAAAACTGAGTTTTTACGTATTATACAAATATATTTTTCATAAAATGGTTTTGTGTACTTTTTAACGTTGTCTTGTTTTTTCTTATTTTTGGATAACGTGTGGTGATCTCCAAAACCTATTTTTTATAATGTAAAATCATATCATGCACAATTAACAGTTGAAGGCACGGTATCAGAGAGGTTTCTACATGCAGAATGATTATAAAAGATTTTTCCTTTTACACATAATCTAAAGCATAAATTAATAATTTGTATGATTAATTAGTAAATTTTAGATCTCTTGCAGTATAAACTACAACATAAATACGTAATGTGCAATTCCTTTAATATATTTAACATGACATTATTTACTTTCCATCAGTGTGTGACCTGGAACAAAAATATCTGGGAAGCAGTACCATGCCTGAATGTTAAATTTATTCAGCAAAATTTTGAATGCAACTTTCACATAAAAAAATACATAGGGCAAGCATTACTTTTTAAAAGTCCTTTATTTTTAAGTATTTTTGCTGATTATATAACGTTTATTAGAGCCAAAATAAAAAAAAACTCTGTTTCTCTAATGTCACTGAAGGTTTGTTTGTTTTTTGAATTGCGCACAAAGCTACACGAGAGCTATCTACGCTAGCCTTCCCTGATTTAGCAGTATAAGATAATAGAAGGCAGCTCGTTATCACTACTCGCCGCCAACTCTTTTACCAACGAATAGTGGGATTGACCGCACATTATAATGTCCCCACTGCTGAAAGAGCGAGCACGATTGGAGCTCTGTGGAGCATAAGGTGTCGCTATTGTACATAACAAAAATTGACAACTTTTTGCAGATTTCAAAGTAGTCACCTTTGTCATAAAATTAGAACATGACTTTAGAGTTCTTTGTCGACTTGAAGAACTTGTAAGAAACAAGGAATTACGCCTTGTAGGAAAAAGGAAAGCAACTTTTTAGCGTTGTAAGAGCACACACTAAATTATAGTGATGATACATTCAGTAGAAACTCATACATTTATCCTATATTTAACACTTTACGAATTGAGTGACCGTTTAGTATTTGATTTTGATAACCGTGTTGATTGTTTTACTTTTAAATCATAATATATCTAAAAAACGTGTTCACGTATATGTTCTATTGAATATATACACACTTGTGATTCACTATAATATTTGAATGCGTGACTTGAATTTATTCAAAAAAATAAAGGCAGTTACCGAATCAGTTTAAATAGTGATCGTTATTGGATGTATAATAATTTAATAGTAATAAGTGTATCCTAGGAGACGTTAAGATAAACCATTAGTTGGAACGTATTTGGAAATAGCCTATACTTAGACATGGATACGAACTGTCGGTTGGATGTGATTAAATTAAGGAATTAACTGCTAATTTAACAGGACCATATGTGCTGAGGAAAATAAATTACGAACAACTTGAAAAATCATGAATGTCATCAACGGTAAATTACAAGTCTTAGAAATATGAATAGCTTAAATAACTTCCTCACAGCTTGTTAACACATCAACATGAATTATTTTTTTCTTAGCAACGAGAACATAGATCTATGATAATTTATCAAATTACTTCCAAAACTGTTGTTTATTTGAATTTAGACTGAGCGGTTTTCCCAAAATTAATCATTGTGGACAAAATTACAATGAACAAATTTATTTTAAATATAATCATCTGATTGTTAAATTATTATAGTGCACTAAACAGATATTTCATATTTATTTTATACAAGATACGAGAAAGGCACATAAATATATATATATATATATATATATATATATGGTATGATGCGGAAAAAATACTTTTTTGGTCTATTAATATTCTCGTGATTATTTTTAACTTTCCAGGTTTTAACATCCACATAAAGTATGAAGTGACTTCATCTTCAACAATAATACCAATAACTAAATATTGTCACTATCAAGCTGCATTTCAAGACACACGAATTGTTGTAAACACTTTCAATGTTTTCCCAGCTGAACACATCTTATTTCATTTCACATTGAAGCCAGTTCTTTATTCGTGCAGTTTTTGTTTGACTAGTGTAAACTCCATTCGCACCTTGTACATAATTCAGAAAACCCTTTACTTAGCATGTTGACTTACCATTTCCTTATTTAAATGTTAAGACTAAATTGCATAACTTGGGAAAGAAAATGACTCCAAGGATTGTATTTTATCCACAGGAATGAAATGTTTGTCTCCTATTGCAGCAATTGTTTTTGTGTTAGTTACATCAACTTTTCAAAAGTAGCAGATACGTGACACAATCCAAATGTTTTGGTCCAGAATTCACATAGTCCTCCTTTATTGTGTTTACAGCAGTATCATGGATGATTTTATTATCTACTTCAATAACAAGCCAGACATAACAAAACGAGCAATCGCCACCTCTCGATGCACTGCACATAAACACTTACTTTCACGTATGTATCACAGATAGAGCATATCAGTTATCATGTTTGGAGTATAAATTTTAAACAAATTATTTCTATTTCTTACTTCGTCCTAACAGTGAAATAAAATATTCTGAACGTTCTCTTTCCATTTCTTCAATACCCATTTCAAGTCAACACTAGAAACATGCTTCAAAATTCTAAGGGAGACTGTATGGGACATATGTTTACTGGACAGATATACGATGTGTGTATATGATGGTGTGTAATTTGTGTATAACTGAAATTACAATTTAGATCCATGAACATGTTAACAAATTCTCTGAACAATTTCTAGAACTCAAATCTTTGTTTTGAGCCCAGATTATTAAAAGACTAAAAATCTTGATATTCCAATAATTTTGAAAGTCTAATGATTTTAAAATCTTGTACATTTCTTTACACAATGAAATCGCTATGTAACAACTTCTTACAAGTTCATCGATAACATTTTACACAAAGAAACCATTGAGAGAATGGTGCACTTTTATTCATGATAAGGATGAAAGAAATGATAGTAAAATACCATACTTTTATGTCACCCCGAAGCTATATCTAAAGTTTTATACCATAATTCTCAGATTAACCACGTCATTGGTTATTCCAAACAACATGCATTACGAAGAAATCTTCCATCTCGTAATAATTGATATGTGATAATAATAATATTTTTTTCAGATGCTATTACTTCATTAGATGCATATTCATATCATTTGTAAAAAGTAAGGCTATGCACGTGTAAAAGTTGAATGTGTTTAGGTGAAGAGACAGTTTGAACAATAAGCGCATACTTTTGTTCATAATATTTCTTATATTTAGTAACAGACGTTTATGGCTGATGTTTAAAGCACTTATGATCGAAATTTTTATCAAATTCACATTTTTTAACACACAATTATTAACCAAAAGCAGTGTAGTAATTCTTATTATTTTACACAAAAATACAATATCCTATAACCTGAGAGCTTTCGAAAGGTGTATGTTTTCTTATTTTTTCTCCAGTTTAATCCTAAAAATGAAAGATTCATCTTTCGAAAACGCTCGGTGTGTGCAGTTAATATTATTTTATAATGATCATGTAAAGTATTCTATTTATAGAATAGATAAGATAGACAATCATTTTCATTTCCACTCAACAGACAGATTCTGATAATAATAAATCTAAAATGATATTTTCTTTATAACAATGAGTTTTCTTCTCTTAGCTCTTATATTGACATTCTTATAATACTTTCATTTTATTTGTGTTGTGTAAATAAAACCAATTTACAAAACATTAGTCATTTTTTTCATAATTTCAAGATTACATAAGTAGAGTAGTACTTATGGTCAACTAACAATGTGAGAAGTAAGGGTGAGCATACTTCGTGTGTCGCGAGTTCGAATAACACATGCTCACCCTTTCTGCCTTGGGGACATTAAAATGTGACCTGTTAATCCCAATATTCATGAGTAAAAATGTAGCCCAAGGAGCTGGCGGTGGATAGTAATGACTAGCTGCCTTTCCTTTAGATTTACACTGCTAAATTCGGGAAGACTCTTGCAGATAATCCTCGTGTAGCTTTGAGCGAAATTAAAAAAACAAACAAACAAGTAAGACCTATTACCTCTTCGTTAATTTTGTTTTTAGCTATTTATAACACAAGCCTTTCAATCAGATATAATAAATTATATAATTAGTACTTACTATTATTTTAAAAAACCAGAACTTTCAGGCTGTATATAGCTAACACACGTAAAAATGTATAAATGCAGTTTCTTTTACACGTTCACAAGACTAAGAAACAGATGTCTGTTTAGCATTAATTCACATGTAGAAAGTGAAAATTGTAACTGTAATTAGTTTATATTGATGTCAAGAAAAATTATGAAAATAAATTACAAAATATGGCTCCCTGAAGATTAAAAATAACAAAACTGCAGTTCTGATTTCACTATGTAATTTATGCTGCACTGTAGTGTAAAACAAACTGCAAAAAGTCGATGTAAGGTCAGTGACAGAGAAAGTTCTATGTTTAATACGAACAAATAAATGTTACAGTACTACACAGTCTGTCTATCAACAAAGTGATTAAAATATTAATAGCAATTAAGTGTTCATGAGAAAAAACGTTGTCACTGTAATCGTTTTATAAAAAAATCCTAACATTACACAAATAATCAAAGTTCTCTTCATTTGTAAAATTATACAAAACATCTGAAAACTAAACTAGCTGTGTAATTCACCCACAATTTTAATCTGACATTCAATGCACGAAATAATTCTAAATGGCACACTTAGAGAATATCTTAACGTTTGTTCATATGATAGTGTAAAAAAAACAAATGTATTACACATAAAGAGATATGAGGCAAAATGTACAAACAATCCAGGAATAATGTTTCAGCATTTTCAAAGTTGGTTATGATGAAAAAAAATTCATACTTTTATTTCTCGTTAATTAAATCTATAATGTTTAAATTCCAAATAATTTGTTATTTTCATTATATTGAGTTTAGATCAAGAAGTCGAGTATTTGTGGTTTAAAAATAACACGTAAAACCTGATACATGATCTTAACATATTCAAGGTATAATAATTTAACTACATAAAGAGGTAGCAGTATCTCCTATCTCACAGTTTTTAGTAACTGTATAATATCCTGAAATATGTATGACTGAAAAAGTTTTCATTCGAGTTGGTTCACAGTAATTTTATATTTAAGATGTTATTCAGTAAATCCAATGTAACATATAAAAAAAATGAAATTTGAATTCTAATTAAATATGTGAACGTTCAAAGACAATTATAACTGTAAAAGACCTTCTAGTTATAGATCAAGATATTATTCTTTGACTATTGAAAACAATTACCAAGCATAGATTAATAGTAAATGTGCTGGAAGTTAACGGTGTTTCAGTCCACTTGGAGTAAAATAACAATTCGATTCTATTTAAACGTGCAGCAGTTACAATATATTTAATATGTACGGAAAACGTTTATTAAGATAAAAATTATTTTCAATACATTCTTGCTAACTCAGTATTTACAATATATTTAACATAGATGGATCATTTTACAAAACCAACTATATAGTGAAGCATAGCAGTTAAATACAATGTTTGTATATATTTGAATTGTAGGTTTGTAAAATGCAATTGTCAATGATGTAATTTTGTCGCTATATATGTAAGTTGTTAAACATTACATTGTTAAACACAACATTCGCTATAAATGATCAATATTTTACTGGACAGTGTACAATTATTGCATATGATTCCAAACCTACCGAAAACAATCAGACAGCATCAGTCGGCTCTGAAGAAACGGTCGATTGTACTTCAGTATGTGAAACTTCATTATTATTTTTATCACAGTTTCTATATATTAGACGAGGATGTTGATGTTACGTATTTTTAATGTTTTATATTCTTCGTAGATTAAATGCAACAGAAAAACGCAGATAACAGCTTGTATAATTTATTACACTAAACTACTAACAAATATAACAGATATAACATAAATTATATGATAACAGTGACAGATATTAAGTTACAACATTCGAAATTAATTACAAAACAAAATAATATTAGTTTCAAACTTCAAAATAAATCACAAAACAAAACGGTACTGGCCTGTATCTAATGTAATGATCTAAAATTAAAGTCTCAAATTCCAGTGAATTTGGTCCCACGAAGAGATTCCGAAACAGTTCACAGTTCAATAAATTCGACGACTCTAAGCACAAGCAGTAATTTAGAAGTATCGTAGAGATTGACGAAATAAAATCACGGCTTCCGTAGATCTAATTTCAATCACAAATCCAAGTTGAATATTCACAGCAAACACTTAATCTTTCTCAAATAACTGACTCTCTTCTTTTGAAATGAAACTGGTGTTTGAATCTCACTCTTTGGCTTCGAATAAAACTAATGACTGAATCTCTCTCCCTCGAATAAAACTGATGACTGATGACTGAAACTCTCTCTTGTCACCGTCTTTTATACCGATAGGCCTACTTCTCGAACAATCTTGAAATTTCCATACAACTCCAGAGCTATCCACGCATATCCGTTCTTGCACGAGACTACACTCTAGACAGGAAGTCACCAGCACTCATTTACAACCCAAAAATAGGTCTACTTAATTCGAGAAAGTTATAAATGCTACCCTAAATAAATGACAAAATATTAGTTTAAACTTTGAAACAATAACATCAATATGGAAAAAGGAATAATACAAATGAAAATTCAAACACAACAACACATGTTGTCGTTTACAAAATATTTACACATTTACATAACAGTTGAAACCATTGATAATAACCTTTTTTGATTTATTTAACAACTGTATTAGATTTATTTTAAATTAAAGAAAGGACAAATGAATTGTGTGCACAAACATTTCCATTATTATTTACTATACTGACAATCAATGTCCAAAAACTATACATATGTCATACTAAACGTTTAAAATATCTTGGTGAACACCAATAACCATATTAATTACAAATGAAACATACTCTTACGTCTTTTCTCATCTGTCAAAGAATCCATTTTTGCTGCAACTAAGAGTAATAAATCAAAATCAATGACTTATTTATTACTCACATTGTTCTTTCAAAAGTACATGAAACATTCAACTGACTCATAGATTCATTCAACAAGATGTTGTGTCTAAGATGATAATGCTCACACTTATGCTGTGAGAAAAGGATCGTGACATCATTGTCTGAACACGTCATCAATAGTCAGAAAAAAAAAGCAGTCACTGTTTTAGAAGTCATCGAATATTTTTCATTAATCAATTAATTTACTAATACTTAAAACAGAAAAACTTACAATTTTCTATCAATCATTTACTTAAAATAATATCATACAAATAAAATATATCAAACTTTGCATCCTTAATTCCATGTCATTGAAAGCCACTAAATAGGAATAAAACACAAAGTTATTTTTATCAGTACAATGCTAGTCAACCTTTGACACTTCGTCATCCTTCCGTTGTCTTAACAAGATCACTGACACAACAGTTGGGATGTCAGTGTATGTAAAAACTGCTGTAAAACACTTGTTTTATCGTAGTATTAGTAACATAAAAAAATCATTATAATATTGAAAATTTAGTTGATAATTATTAACTGTAAAAGACCTTCTAGTTATAGATCAAGATATTATTCTTTGACTATTCAAAACCATACAATAAATCACAAAGCCTCAATCAATAACATTACCAAAACATTAATATTGACGATAACTATTAAACTTTGAGACAAAATCTAAACCTTAAACATAAATTCCAACTGATGTTAGTATTAACAAACCTACATCGCTTCCAGAAATTAGAGTTTCTGATAAACGTGTTTAAACTCATCCCACGTTCATAATAATACAAGAAATTTAACTTTAAACAAAAATGCTCCCAGTCATTTCTCACGTATCCTGTTTATTCCATCTCTTTGTGCAGTGTTTCTTCCGACCTTTTGAAAATCAAATATTATTTGTATTGTCCCCATAAACGTTGATGATATTAGCATTTGTTGCTAATAGCATTAAAAGTGTTTTAAAATGGAAAGAAAAGTTATAAGAAAAGCAGCCACAACAACTTTACTGTTTCAGGCAAATTAAATAAATTATGAACTAACATACAAAAGCACTGCTTAATTGGTTAAATTAACCAACGCTGTCAACCATAACTTTAAGAAATATAATGTAACAATAGTCTAATTTGTTGATGTTTAAAATTCATTTGACATTGTTTGGCACAATGGCCTTGGAAAGAAACAATCGATTAATAATATACACATTTATTCATAAGATTGATTTTTGAGCTTCATGAAAGATAGAACAAGTAATTAAAAAAGCACACCGTCTTACCATTTACACACCAGGTAAATATATTTATAATATTATCAAGATTAAACACCTAAATGGAAATTTTTCGAACTAGCCACATCATCGCAAAGTTGTATCAGGCTCAAAACAATATAACCTTGCCATGCAACTTCGCGTAGCTATTTCGAACTTATTGAGGTGGTCAACCAAAATTAGAAAATAATCATTCCTTTCCGTGAACCATTAAAGTAAGATCAAGAAATTTAATAATCAATTATCCGAGAGTAGAGCGATGGAAAATCGAAAATTCTAAACACCTCAGGTTTAAACCCAAATACTACCTCGATGATGAACAAATACACTAGCTAGAAGACAAAGGACATCACTGAAAAGTAGGAAAAGAAGACATAGTCTTCTGTCCTAGTGTTTCTACAATTGGCAGTTGCCGTCCGTTCAATTAAGTTTTGTCATGAATATTCTCTCCAATTAATCTATCAAAGGCTACGAACATGTTTCTATCATTCAGCTTTATTGCATTTTGCACTTGGTTCCTCTTCAAAGTTTGATATTATACAACAAAACCTACAGTAGCTATATTAACTTACTACAAAAGTCACGACTTGTTTTTTAATGATGAATCAGAAAACCTATAACCATAGCGCTTTTGAAGGCTAGACGTTTCTTTTTCTGGTCATTTTAACTGTTCTTTAACTTTCTTGTTACATCAAAATTATTCGAAGAAATTTATTCTATTTTAAAAGTGTTTTATTAAATAATAACGTATTCAGGTTTTAATGTCATTTAATTTCAACTGTTCCTTTTGAAATATTTTAATATTATAAAGGATGAAGCTAATAAAATATCAACAAAAACAAATCCGTAGCCACTTTAATGCTCTTATGATAGTTTGTTGGACTACGATAATTAATACAAGTAGCCACCCGATAGTACAGGGGTAATTCTACGGATTTTCAACGCTAAAATAAAGGGTTAGATTCCACTCGGTGGGCTTAGTAGATAGCCCATTGTGACATGTTATAAGAAAACACACACATTTAAAAATATTGATCTACTTCTCCATCAATGCTTTATTCAAACCATTGCTTAAAAGTGTTAACTGTACACTTGTTGCCTAATTAGTCCTATAACGGTACATAATTTCTTTTAACATAGAAATTATATGGTTTGGTATTAAATTAATCCATGTTTTAAAAATTTCTTACTTTTCAATGTAAATAAGTTTCCACGCATCCAGCAACCTGTAATGCTAATCCCAAAGAAAAAGGGTCTGAATTTCTTTTACGACATCCACAGCGTCACGAGGTAGGAAGGGATGTTTTTCGACTTTAGTATTTTGATAAACTGGCACTAATCTATATCCAGAATCTCTTAATACTACTGTAAAGAAAATTGATACAAAAAATTAAAAATATTATACGTGGATAAATTTCAATATTATTTTATGATGATTGTTATCTGATCATTATGTTTATATTTTGTAGACAATGATTAAAAATATATAAATAACAGAATAACACCATTTTACACACTTATTTTCATACAATAAAATTTGTAAATGAATGAATTAAATACAAATTAAATAAAATAAAAGATAAAGAATCACTATTTACAGCTGCTTAAATTTGAGATCCCATATGTTATGTTAGATTTAAACAAAATATCGCAGAAGTTGTATACATATTTGTAACAGTCAAAGTATTTAGGACGACACATAAATTAAAGATATTATACTATAGAGGAACTTTAGTTATATTTGTTTTGAAACATGAGTCGTAGCTTTGGGAACGGCCGCTGTTTCTATACAAATGCACTTAACCATACTACAGAAATATATAAAAAAGTAATAAATGGAAACATTTGTGGTTTTATATAAGCAGCTATCTTCATTTAATATTAAGGAGATGTTTATTTCAAGTAATTATACTGAATAGTAGAAGATATCCTGTGATATAACAAGGTTATTTTGGCAACATACAGGGTACAATTAATTTAGGTTTTTTTATGAGGAGAAAAACAACAGCGCAGCCTTTGTATACATTAGCATTTTGTGGGTGTGAAAATTTTCAAAACACTTCCGGAATAAATACGTAAAATTAATAAACTAAACTAATTAAAAACATTTTAAATTATTTTATTAATATGGGTTAAGAACTGTAACTGGATAACTAAGTGCAGATAATGACATAAATAGTTCTTGTAAATAACATTTGATAGAAAAAATGACTTCTATCTATAATACTTTAGTGGAAGGAGTATATTCATTTATGTAAATAATTGAGTAATTACTAATTACTAAACTGTAAGCTAGAAATTAAAAGCTAGAATAATTAGAATTATGCACACAAAATCCTCAAATAATTTCAAACCCGAAAGGAAATGAACACAGTATAACAAGGCAGAGTAAGAATGTTTTCAAAATTAAAACTTTTGAACCGTTGGTGCGTTATACAAGTAACTGTTGAATATATGTGGAAATTGAGGGTTTGCTATTGAGCTAACCTGTATAATTAATTATGTAAACTTTGACCAAAGTTGGTATTAAAATTCAATATTTAGCTTAAAGCTGAGTTACCAGAAGGAAAAGGTTACTGATTAATACTGATTAAAACACTCGTATGAAGCTCTGAAAAATTTGAGAAAAAATTCTGATTGTAGTATATAAATAAGTGTCAAAGGTAATCACCACTTTATTTTTCTAAATATACAGAAACTGAATATCGAAATTTACTGTAAAAACAAAATATAAAAATGAAAAATAAGTTAACATCTCTTTCGAAATAAATCATTCTGTTCCCTGTTGTTCGTGTCTTTATGACAGTAAAATATTTGTAAAATAATTTCATATTGGTCTTTCCACGTTCTCCAAAGGTCGGTAAAAACGTTGATATATGAATATACCATTTTCTATGAACCATTTACTAAACATCAAGTATATTTGTCAAACAAAAAAGAGATTGAGAATATTTTAAATTTTTAGCAAAGATTAAAAAGTCGAGATATAACTATTAAAGGTGAGCTGACGTATGAAGCTAGTTACTTGTTGCAACATGTCAAATATCAGAGACGTTTATTGTAGAATGCAACACGTACATGAGAGAAAGATCTAACAAATGTGGTATACATGCACATAATTTTGAAAACTTTTAGCTTAATTTTAGTTACATTACCATTGTTTTCGAATTTCTATGGGTGCTATCTTTTGTTAAGTCGAGAAATGATATCCTGCAGTTTTGTCTGTTTCAGAGCCAAGCTACAGTAGTAGCATAGAAGGAAATAATAATGTAAGTTTGTAAGTTTGCAGCTGTCTTACTATGGAACAATACTGGATGGAAAGCAAATAGTCAAAACAATCTACAGCCAAAACTTGATTTTCTTTTGTTATACTAAATTGTATATTTAGACCATTACACCTATAAACAGAGGAATGACTATAAACGTCGAAGCAAGATGTTTTTTTTTCAAACGTTCTAAGATTACGGGATGCAAATATTGAACACGCAATTTTGCAGTTATTTGTATATTTGACGATACCGTTAAGGCCTGGAAAATGACAGTTACTGTTGTATGTTCTTCCCGCTCCAAAACCATATAGACAACAAACGCATTCTACTGATGAATGTAAATTAAATAAATGCATTCATATTTTCCATTTTATGAAGAACCTGCAAACATCTGAAGCGTAAGAAAACAGCTCGACTTAAATACTTTCATCAGCTTTGAATCTAATTGTTGATAACAATCTCTATATCTACGACTCTAAAATTTATATATTAACATTTTTGTCTTCCTACGAGTACATGAATTTCTATATTTACTGCTTGTAAACATTGTTGGTATTATAATGAAATATTATTGTCTGTTTGTTTTGAATTTCGCGCAAAACTACCTATCCTCCCTAATTTAGCAGTATAAGACTAGAGGGAATGCAGCTAGTCATCACCACCCACCGCAAACTCTTGGGGTACTCTTTTACCAAGGAATAATTGGATTGACCTCATATTATAACGCCCCAATTGCTAAAATGTCGAGCATGTTGGGTGTGACGGGGATTCGAACACTCGACCCTCGGATTACGAATCGAATGCTTTAACGCACTTGGATATGATGGGTTCGACAAATATTAAACAAAGTATGAAGATCACAATGGTCGAAGTTTAGATATTTTAATTTGTAAGTATTAATGCCAATGCAATTAAAATCAGTATGATTTTAAGAGTATTTACTGATAAATAAAGATATGGTACGAACAACCATTAACTGCTGCAAAAAGACAACTGTCCTTGTCCTGGCAACAAAATTTTTTTACATTTTGACTTGATCACCTGAAATTCTGTTTTGTTCAGTTACGTACACCAATTATATGTACATTGCAATATTACACAAATAGATGTTCCAGGGAGAGCCTGGCACACTTCATTCTCTCTTCCATTGCTTAATATCTAAATGAGTTGGCACCTGGTACTTTTCACATTTGCCCAAAGAATTGACATAATGGTAAATATTATAAACACCAGGAGGGCCGCTGCACGTTTCTGAGAAAAATTTTTTTTTTTTCTGTAATTCTTTGTTTCTGACGTTTAAGTATGAAAAGCCTCTGTCATGCAAGTTCATGGAATACACAGAATACATCAAGTCTAATTGTTTGCCAACAGATTACCTAAATCATGAATACATAATTTACACGTGATTAATTAAATGACCTCGTAACACGAAGTTGCAGGCTTGAATCTCCCTCACCCATACTTGCTCGCTCTCTCAACTGTGGAGGGAGGAGTATAATGTGAAGTCAGTCTCACTATTCGTCAGTTGAAGAGCAGCCTTAGAGTTGGCGGTGGGTGGTGATGACTGAGGATGGCAAGCGCATATAATCCTCGCATAGCGTTTTGCGAAAGTTAAAAACAAACTTACCTAAACAATGGTTTTCCTTAAAAACGCAATAATAATAGTATTACTGTTGTTTTATAGAAATAATTACAATTATTCATATCATAAATATGTTTGTAAAATTATTTTGAAAATGTATGTTAACAAAATCGGTTGAAACATTGCGATAGCAACGTTACAACAAAATACTTATTTCTCTGAACTCTTGTTATGTGTGTGTATTTTCTTTCAGCAACACCACTAGGGCTATCTGCTGAGTCGAACCCCTGATTTTAGCGTTATACATTTTCAGACTTACTGCTGTAACAGCGGGAGACAACTCTTGTTATGAGTTAAACTTTATTATAAGACCTAGAATTACAAATATATTAAAACATGATTTTAAGTTCAGTAACAATTTGTTAACGCTTTGGTAACATACAAAACATTTAGAAAGTCATATCAATATGAATTTCAATATGCATGTAATAATGCTATATCACAGTTACAGGCCGCGACGGAATATCCCGTATTGTTACTAAATTTTACCACAGTTTGTAAATGTGTAGGTTGTAAGTTGTTAATGAAAATTGTTAAAAAGTTTTAATGTTTTTACAACGCAAACTATGTACATGTTCATATCTTAAAGATATTATCATATCAAGAAGTTAAAAGTTTTAAGTATATCTTGTATTTAATGACATTTTAGAAAAAAAGGAATATGGATCAACTGTAAAATCTATAAAAGAGCGCGTATGTTCAAACGTTTTATTCACCAAAAAGCTGGCAAGTGTAACGGATATGTATGTACCTCATACCCAGACACACTTTTCATGTAACAGGACGCAGAACGAGTTTATTTGATTTTAATTTCTCACAAAGTTACACGAGGACTTTCTGCGGTAGCAGTCTCTAATGTGGCAGTGTAAGACTCTTTATAACAGACCCACTCTTGAAAGGGCGAATATGTTTGGTGCGACGGGATTTCGTTTCGACCATTGGATTACAAATCGAGCGTCTTAAACATCCCTTTGGTGTTATTTCACAAGTGGAATTTACAAGATTGTAATTATATATGAGAAACTAATATTAGTACTTTACAATATGATAATCAAAATATAAAAATGTTCAGTAAGTTATAAAAAAGCTGTCAATAACTAATAAATTTAGAATAAATTAATTAAAGGACAATTGTCATACAGGACTCATTCACTTAACATTCTTGTGCAAAACGAATGTACAAGGACAGCAAGCATCTATAATTTTGAAAGCTTGAAATACAAAATTTGTCACAAAAAATAAATAATTAGCTTGTTATTTGTATAATTATTCTGTGTTTTTGTCACATATCAGCTTCATAAGCAAACAAAGTAGAGATAATGACATGGATTCTTCTCGTATAACAAGGCTACTGTTATGTATATGTGTAAATATTTTATAAACGACAACATGTCGTGTTGTGTTTGAGTATCGTTTCTGTTATTCATTTTTCCATATTGATATTATTGTTTCGAAGTTTAAACTAATATTTTGCTATTTATTTAGGGTAACAATTTAGAATTTTTTTGAATTAAGTAGACCAATCATATATTTGTAAATGAGTGCTGGTGACTTCGGGTCTAGACGTTAGTCTCGTGGAAGAACGGACACGCGCGGATTGCTCTAGAGTTGTATGGAAATTGCAAGATTGTTCGAGAAATAGGCCTACTGGTATAAAAGACGATGACGAGAGATAGATTCAGTCATCAGTTTTTATTCGAAGAAAGAAGATAGATTCAGTCATTAGTTTTATTCGACGAATAAGAGTGAGATTCAGGCATCAGTTAGTTATTTGAGAAAGATTAAGTGTTTGCTGTGAATATTCAACTTGGATTTGTGACTGAAGTTAGATCTACGGAAACCGTGATTTTACTTCGTCAATCTCTACGATTCATCCGAATTACTGCTTGTGCTGAGAGTCGGCGAATTTATTGAACTGTGAACTCTGTTTCTGAACTTTTTCATTTAAGCTTCGGAATCTCTTCGTGGGACCAAATTCACACCCTAGACTGGAATTTGAGACTTTAATTTTAGATCATTACATTAGATACAGGCCAGTACCGTTTTGTATTGTGATTTATTTTGAAGTTTGAAACTAATATTATTTTGTTTTGTAATTAATTTCGAATGTTGTAACTTAATATCTGTCACTGTTATTATATAATTTATGTTATATCTGTTATATTTGTTAATAGGTTAGTGTAATAAATTATACAAGCTGTTATCTGTGTTTTTCTGTTGCGTTTAATCTACGAAAAACATAAAACATTAAAAAATACGTAACAAACTTCACAATTTTTAGCTAAAATTTTACTTGACGTAAGTATACTCTCCCAAGATCAACTTCTTAAAATTTGTTATCTTCACCATCGAAGACGGACGCATGTTTTTTCCTCAGTGTGTGTTTCTCAAAGAAACTTCTCAAAAACGACTGAATGGATTTGAACAAAACCTGATAGACATTTAAGTTCTGACTCAGATTAGAAGTGACTAGTTTTTGAAGGCTCGTGGTTACAAGCAGTACACTTAAATCAAATCAAATATTTGTTTGTTAACAGGAGGTAAAATTTTTTACACTATTTTTTTCTATAGGTCAGTCATTTTAAGAAGTTTTTCTTCTGTGAATGTTCTAAAACAAAAAATAAATATATTATTTTAACCATTTTTTTCGGCTAAAGACCACGCAGATCTTTTGGTATATTAATATACCAGGAAAATGGATTTTAATATACTTCTCCGTCAATAATAACTTTACAACATTCTCAAGTTAAGGAAGTTATATTTTTAATGTCGACAAAATATACTATGTTAAAAAACGTGTTGCTTGATCTATATACCTGACTGCTTTATAACAATAGTAAATATACTTCTTTGGTAGCTGTTACGTATTTTTTAATGTTTTATGTTCTTCGTAGACTAAACGCAACAGAAAAACACAGATAACAGCTTGTATAATTTATTAGACTAAACCATTAACAAATATAACAGATATAACACAAATTATATATAATAACAGTGACAGATATTAAGTTATAACATTCGAAATTAATTACAAAACAAAATAATATTAGTTTCAAACTTCAAAATTAATCACAATACAAAACGGTACTGGCCTGTATCTAATATAATGATCTCAAATGAAAGTCTCAAATTCTAGTCTAGGGTGTGAATTTGGTCCCACGAAGTAATTCCGAAACAGTTCACAGTTCAATGAAATAATATCAATATGGAAAAATGAATAATAGAAATGAAAATTTAAACACAACACGACATGTTGTTGTTAACAAAATATTTACACATATACATAACACTCTCCCCCTTAAAAGTAAAAAAAAAAAAGTTTGAACTTGTGAAAACCTTTTTTTTTGTTTATTTGTCTTTTTAAACCAACTTAAAAGGGTTAAATCCAGTAGATTCTGAAAAAACCTCACGAACTTCAAATAATAACAAGGGAACACCCTCAACCCAGTTGTTTGAGTGTTTGTGGCAGTAATTTTGTGGAAAAGATCAAAAATACCTTGTGACTCAGGATGGTATGTACTGGATGAAACTTGATGGAGGTTTAGATCATGCATGGCTTGTAAAAATAGCTTGTATATAAAATTTGAGCCTTGATCTGATTGCACAACTTTTGGAATCCCGAACATGGTAAAGGATTTGACAAGAGCAGTGATTTTTCTCAAAGGGATAGCCTCAGAGAAACGTGTAGAAGCACACATGATTATCGAGAGGTATTAATTTCCTGCCTTGCTTTTTGACATTGGGCCAACACAGTCGATAATGACCCTTGAGAACGGTTCTTCAAAGGCAGGTATAGGTTGCAGTGGTGCTTTTGGAATCCCCTGATTTGGTTTTCCAGTCATTTGGCAAGAATGGCATGTCTTACAAAAGTCAACAACATCTTGGCGCATCTTTGGCCAATAGAAATGTCGTCGGATACGATCTCTTTCTTACACCTAAGTGTCCCGACAATACATGGTCATGTGCAAGACTAAGAATATCATTCCGATAGCATTCCGAAATGACGATTTGGTGAATAACATTCCACTCTTCATCAGCAGTAACGTCAGGAGGTCTGTATTTTCTCATTAACACACCTGATTTCTTGTAGTAACAAATAGGGACAGTTCCTATTTCATTTTCATCAACAGCCAGTTGTAGAGGAGAACGAGTTTCAGGATCATTGTCCTGTTCCTCAATAAGTTTGTTTCGATGAAGAGAGTCGAAAAATGTCTTAGAGTCATCAGTAGAACATCAAGTTGAGTCAGAAATATCATCGATGTGAGACATGAATGTATCAGATAAAGAGAAATCCTCTTTGGACTCCTGTGAACGTGTCTGATAACGAGTGACAGCACAGGCGGGAAAAACATCAGGAAACTTTTCAACGAGTTGCTCTGTACTGGGGCTAATAACAGGTGCTTCAATAACACGAACTTCTGGTACCACCTTACTACCAGCCAAATCATTCCCCAAAAGCATAGACACACCTTTAACAGGCAATGAAGCTTTAATACCCACAGTCACTGGGCCTGAAACAAAGTCCGAATGTAAATCTAATCTATGAAGAGGAATAGAAACGACGCCACCTTCTACACCAGAATTGAGTACACTGGCCCCAACGGTTGACTTTTCAGAAAACGGAAGTACACTTTCCAAAATCAAACTCTGAAAAGCTCCAGTATCCCGCAGGATTTTAATTGGTTGTAGATGTGAATCGTCAACAAAAGAAACAAAACCTTCAGTGATGAAAGGCGTAAATTTGTCCTCAACAAGATTTTCAGGTACATCAACAATATTGGGCTTAGAATCCACAGTGGACTGGACAGGGTCAAAATCATTGGGAACCAATGATGTATCCAACGAGGGCGAAATGAAACTATGGGGTGATGGCTTGTTTTTTACCTTATAGCACTCAGAAATCAGATGGCTAGGTTTCTTACAATAAACACATGTTTTGGATGAGAATGACACGTTTTGGGTAGATGACGAGCTTTTTGAGATGGAGTCTTCGTTTGAGAATTAGAAGTTTGCTCTTTTTTGTCTCTGTCATCATTTACATAATATTTGAATGAGTCATTGGGTTTCTTTGTTGTGCTGGGTGATTTGTTTTGCTTTTGTATGAGAAATCTTTGTGAGTCAAAGCATACTCCTCTGCCAAGACAGCAGCATCATGAATTTTGGAAGCTTTTTCTTCATCAATATAAATATTAAGCTCTACGGGAATACATCTTTTAAACTTTTCGACTAACATGAGTTCTCTGAGTTTCGGATAATCATCTTTAATTTCTCTGGAATCACACCACCTGTCGAACAGAGTTTCTTTTTCACGAGCAAATTCGACATAAGTTTGGCTGTCAAACTTTTTGTAACCACGAAATTTTTGTCTGTATGCCTCTGGCACCAATTCATATGCATTTAAAATGCATTTTTTGACGTGCTCGTAATGATAACTTTGCTCGGCCGTGAGTTTGGAATATACTTCCTGGGCTTTACCCTTCAGAACACTCTGAAGTAATACTGTCCAATATTCGGTTGGCCATTTTAGCCTAAGGGCCAATTTTTCAAATTGCTGAAAATATGTATCTACAGCTTTTTCATTGAATGGAGGTACTAAACAAATTTGTTTGGAAGCATCAAAATTATCCAACTGCATTGGGACAACCTTTTCGTCTGTCTGTGCCTTTCTCATTCTGATTTCTTTATCAGCTTTCATGCGTTCTATTTGTATTTCGGCATCAAGAACAAGGCGTTTGTTTTCTTGTTCTGCTTCAATACGTTTTTGTTCTGCCTCAATACGTTTATTTTCTTGTTCTGCCTCAATACGTTTTTGTTCTACCTCAAGTCGTTTGCTTTCAATTTCTAAACGAAATTTCAATTCCATTTCCATTTTTTTTATTCGAAATCTGGGTCAAAATGAGCGACAGGCAATTGTTGCGCAACTATTTGAGGTAAAACTTTTTGGCTAACCAAATGTTGAACAATAATTTGTTTAGTATCTGCTTTCTTCATTGATTGCTTCACTTCTAAATTAAAATGTTTACCAACATCAAGCAATTCAGATTTTTTTTAATTCACTGATTATTTCGAAAGAGGGATTCTGATTAAATTCGATAATAAAATCTTCAAGTTCAAATGCCACTTTAAATATACAAGCTGTCTATCTGTATAGAATATAAATCTTATTTTATAATAAAATTAAATTGTTTGTTCAAAACCCCGGGCGGGCCCTCAATTTTTTGTTACGTATTTTTTAATGTTTTATGTTTTTCTTAGATTAAGCGCAACAGAAAAACACAGATAACAGCTTGAATAATTTATTACACTAACCTATTAACAAATATAACAGATATAACATAAATTATATAATAACAGTGACAGATATTAAGTTACAACATTCGAAATTAATTACAAAACAAAATAATATTAGTTTCAAACTTCAAAATAAATCACAATACAAAACGGTACTGGCCTGTATCTAATGTAATGATCTAAAATTAAAGTCTCAAATTCCAGTCTAGGGTGTGAATTTGGTCCCACGAAGAGATTCCGAAGCTTAAATGAAAAAGTTCAGAAACAGAGTTCACAGTTGAATAAATTCGCCGACTCTCAGCACAAGCAGTAATTCGGATGAATCGTAGAGATTGACGAAGTAAAATCACGGCTTCCGTAGATCTAACTTAAGTCACAAATCCAAGTTCAATATTCACAGCAAACACTTAATCTTTCTCAAATAACTAAAACTGATGCCTGAATCTCACTCTTATTCGTCGAATAAAACTAATGACTGAATCTATCTTCTTTTTTCGAATAAAAACTGATGACTGAATCTATCTCTTGTCACCGTCTTTTATACCGGTAGGCCTATTTTTGGAACAATCTTGCAATTTCCATACAACTCTAGAGCAATCCGCGCGTGTCCGTTCTTGCACGAGACTACCCGTCTAGACACGAAGTCACCAGCACTCATTTATAAACATATGATTGGTCTACTTAATTCAAGAAAATTCTAAAATGTTACCCTAAATGAATAACAAAATATTAGTTTAAACTTCGAAACAATAATATCAATATGGAAAAATGAATAATTGAAATGAAAATTTAAACACAACACGACATGTTGTCGTTAACAAAATATTTACACATATACATAACAAGTTCTAAATATATGAAAACATTTAGAACTTTATATTTTTTATGCTAAAATGTTTTAACAATCATTCATCTTGGTATTGCTAAACTATGACTAAAATGCATCTCTACTCACGAGATCGAAACAAACACAGAAAGTTTTGTCTAATTGAGCAATACTAACATAAATGACTGTTAAAATAGCTGTAACAAAACATAACTGTAATTACTGTGCGTTTTATATATGAATTGTTTGTCTACCAACATGTAACCTAAGCACTAGATCGGTTAATAAATGGAAAACGTCGGCGTGTGTCTTCCAGGATTTCTTTAAAATAGTTGTTGTTTTTTCGATTTTCAAGCGTCATGCAGAAAAAAACATCAAAAACAACTTATTTGTACTGTTGGTTAACATGAGCTTACCTGAAGAGTATGACGTTTTATTATTTAAACAAAGTTTTGGAGAAAGCGAAATTGTACCAACTGATCTGATTAACGAACTGTGGAAAATGAATTAAAAGTGTCAGTATCTTTCTTGTAAATTAGCTTGTGTAGCATAATGATATTTTTACTGCAGTAAAAGAATAAAATGGTGTAAGAGTAGTAAACAGAAGTTGAGATAATGTTTAGAAAACACAATTATTTTGTTTTTAGATCACTAAGACAGTTGTCTGGAATGTTTAGTAGTTGTAAATAATTTTATCAGTAAATCAATTTAAAACGCTAGTGTAAGTTTCTAGCCAGAATTTCTTAGCTTTATTAAGACGTTCAGAGGCTAAACTGTGAAAATATTGATAAAATATTTCCCATTTCGCAATGTTACATAATTTTCTCTATATTAAACTAAAATAATAACCATGTTTACAAATTATGAGATTTGTATTATTTTAAAATGACAGAAATGTTAATTTAATTACATAATTACTTATCTTGAATTGTTATGTGATGAAAGCATTTTATCCAAATTGCTTATTGAATAGCCTGATAATTAATGTGAGGTAACGTAACTCTTTTGTTTAACAGATGTTTTCAGCCTTAAAATACCCGTTAATTTTCCTGTTCCTTTGAATTTTATCAAATATGTATAATTTGACAGAAACACTAAATGGTTTTAAATTTTTTATGTCTATGATTCGTCAGTTCACTTTTGCTGAACTTTTCCTTATTGCTGAGTCAGTTAATAATGAGACACGAGATGTAAGTGACAACGAAGTCGTGCTAATCGAAATTATTGTTGAAAGCAATCACATTGCTTTTTACAAGACTGTGGATAAGTGCAACCAAAATAACTTTGATATTTTACTAAAAACTACTGTGCTAATAATTCTTTAGGGCACTAGGGCAGTAAAGTGTCAATGTAAACAGTTATTATTATTGATTGCTAATGTTTTAAATTTTGGTGGAAATTTTACCTTTTTACTGTGTGTATTATTTGTTTGTTTGTTTTTGAATTTCGCACAAAACTACACGAGGGCCATTTGAACTAGCCATTCATAACTGAGTAGTGTAAGACAAGAGGAAAGTAGCAAGTCATCTTCACCCACTGACAACCCTTGGTCCATTCTTTTACCAACGAATAATGGGATTGGCCCTCACTTTATAACGCCTCAACGGCTGAAAGGGTAAACATGTTTGGTTTGACGGGATTTGAACGTGCAACCCTCGTATTACGAGTCGAGTGCATTTACCACCTGGCCATGCCGGACACGTTAGTTAGGAAAACCCAAACAAACTTATCTTTATTAATTGAAATAATCAATAATGTATAGATTTTATTGATGAACAAGTGATATTTACCTTGGTAAGAGCCAATGTATTTTAGGAATAAGTGAAACCTAAGTAAATATGCTAAACATAGGGAAAACATAACGAAGTTTTGATATGTTATCCGGTTTCAAATCTTAAATAATTTCTATTTATGAATGCCATTAAAATACTGTTTTTATTGCTGAGTTGTTTGTTTGCTAATAAGCACAAAGCTACATAAAAAGCTATCTGTGCTCTGCTCACGTTTGGTATTGTAAGTCCACAGACACAATGCTGTGCCTCTGGGGGCTTATTACAGAAAAAAAAACGAACAAACAAATACATTTATTTAACACAATTCTCTTACTCTTTGTGTATGTCTGCATAGCTCCGGTAAATTGTTTGTTTAAATGCCACTAAATATGGTATGTACCCTTAGGGTTTCCAAAGAATTATGCATAGGAGATAGAGTTTTAGATCAGAATTTTTATTTCACCCAAAGAACTCCTATGTTTTCCCTATGCTTCGAAAAGCTACATTACTTTCTATACTATAAAAGTATTTGTATAAGCGTAAACAAAATTAGAATCTGTATTTCCATCATCTCACTTCATTAGCTCAATAATTCGCTTTTGCAAAATCCCGTTGAGTGAAGATCAGAATATCCTGATTTATTAAAATCAGATTCAACATGATTAATAAACTTGCAGAATATCGATATCTCTTAACTGTGCTGCAAAACGAATTACTGAGGTTGTAAAAATTTTGTCAGTATATAGACTGTGATTTTATTTACGTTTATGGAAATGTTTCTTTATAAACTTAAGTTTGCATTGAATAATAATAATAATAATAATAATAATAAAATTTGCTGAGAATAATATTAAATGCATTTTATGCACAATATCATCTCAAATTTTCTAAATTTTCCTAATAGTTTAGATATTATTAAATGGAGTTACCTTGTTAAAATTGGTATATAATATATCGATAATAGCGTATAAAAATAATGAGTAAATATAGTTATTCAAAAATGAATTTTATAGTTGCATATAAAAATATTTCCTTAATACTTAGGAGACCTTACGTGAGACTTATAACCACCAAGAAATTAGTAGAGAAATTGTTTACTTAATGGTCAGAAGTATGAACATTTTTTTTCTCCAATGAATTGTATATTTCAGTCTGAAAAACACAGTGTCATAAAAAAAAAGAATTTCATTTTAAAAAGTGAACGTTATTGGAGTTTTTCACCCAGAATAGAAATTATCATTTATATCCTCAAATTGTTAACTAAAATACAATTATTTAGGAAGAAGGAAACGTGAACGTGAATTGTATCTTTATTTTTGAAAATACGAAAAACATATTCTTCTATAAAATCTCGTGAAAGTAAATTATGTTAATTAAGGCCATTTTATGTTTAGCGTCTATTTTCTCCAGCGTATTTGATATTTTATAAAACAGAATTACTGATTTACAAATTCTAGGATCAGCAAAAGTGAAGAAACGTTAATTTTGAGCTTTGAAATCACGTGTATTAATTTACTTTCTTCATTTCTAGAAATAAGCAACTGAGAGAAGGCATATCTATTTCTGAACCTAATTCATTCTATTCAGATTAAGATATATAATCCATTAATTATTTAACATAATAACTAAAATCAATAGTACTTAAAATAAAAGAAGTTAACTTGATTGTTAGAGGAGAAAAAAGTCAAATGTTTTCTTTACTGAGTACGTTTATGAATTGCTCACTTTGCCGAAATGACATAATTTTTTTATTTATTTTAATAATTCTAATGTTTTTACATTTTTGTTTAAAGTTTGAGAGAATCCGTTTACCTTTTGATTGGGGATTTACGTTTATCGTTGATTTGAAGAGAAGACTCAAAAGCAATTTAATATGAAACAATGTGCTAATATTTCGAAATTCAAACTTTTATCATATAAGAGGTTTGAAACACTTAGATGTTTTTCATATTAAACCTTTTTTACAAAAGTTGTGAGAAATATACAGCTTTAAAAATGAAGCAAAACCAAAGTTTATTTCAGTTTGTAAATAATTTAATGAACCTAACTTTTATTATACCTCTTCTGATGTATTATGTAATAAAAACGTCGTCAGTTTTCAATAGAATTGTGCTTCAATATATCTCTGTAATAATTTGTTTCAAGATATATTAGTGAAAATGAATGGTATAAATATATATGTATTCTTATTCCAACTTACATTTTTTCTTTTATAAATAACTAATTTTCCTTTTTTATTTGAAGTATTTACCAAATAATTTCACAATTTAGACTCTCATTATTGGCTGTGAATATTAAAACCTTGGTTAAAGGATTTTATTTGTTTTGTTGCGAACAGAGTTTCCCAATGAACTATCCATTGTGTAGCCACAACAGTAAATGAACTTTGAATTTAGTGTTGTTATCTCTAAAGGATATGTAATGAATATAATATTATTATTCATTATAGTCATTTGTTCATAGCCGAAAGTTTGGAATATCTCATTTCAAGTTTTGCTACTGCTTCAAATTATGTTTTTACTTTGAAAGACCTAACTGAAACAAGTTTATGTAGTGTCAAACAATAATGAAATAAAGATTTCAGTGTTCCATACAAAGAATTAAGCTTAGTTTAAATAGGCTGATTACGATATATTCAGACAGTTTTGTAGTCTCAATGCGTCATTAAAGGCCACATCACTTTATTCGTTATTAGTCTATTTGACGACCATTAATTTAGATATACAAACATTGCCGTATAGTTTCCGTTATTGGTCTGTCTGATGCTTGTTTATTCACATAAATTATATATTGCTGTATAGTTTACGTTCCAGATGGTTCCTTGGTAAGACAATCATTTCAAAGCTTACCTGACTGTAGCTTTTCATTACACTGGGGAACACTCATTTTGTTGCATTTTAAAAAAAGACCTTTTTATAGTCAATTTGAGTGTGTTGATTTCAAATCTGAAGTCGCTTTTTGTCTGCAAGCTACAGATTTTATGAAATTTGATATTTTTATTTATTTTTTAATTTTTTCGTTATTATAGGAAATTATAGGAATAGCTTATGAATTTATTTGTGTATTTTATTCAGGTAGGAATTTGCGTTTGTACACTTCATCTGGACAATCTCGTTTAATGCTCCAGCAGTAGTCAACCATCATACTTTTGTCTCAGCGCCCTTGGTAACGTTCTTCCATGACCTTTAGGTCTTGGTGGAATCGTTCTCCTTGTTCGTCACTCACAGCCCCCAGGTTGTCAGGGAACTTATCAAGGTGGCTGTTCAAAAAAATGAAGCTTCAGGCTCATGTTCACGAAAATCGAGATAACGAAAACGAAGGAGCATTCTGTTCACAAGTTCACTGCAGTTCTCCGCCTTATTGTTTCCAAGGAAGTTCTAAACGACTGCCACAAAGGATAACCATGCTGCCTTTTCTAAAGCGGTCATCTTAGCAACAAACTGATCATCACGAATTAGGGTTCGAATCTGTGGGCCTTCAAACATGCCTGCTTTGATCTTCTCAAATGATAACCCTGGTAAAGCTGTGATGATATGTTGGAAACATTCACCTTTGGTTTCCAGTGCCTTGACAAATTGCTTCATCAAACCTAATTTGATGTGAAGAGGAGGAAAGATGATCTTATCTCTGCTTACAATTGGGTCTTGTATGATATTTGGCATGCCTGCTTCAAGGGTGTCACGAATAAGCCAGTCCTTCTGGATCCAATGTCTGTCTTGTGCTCGGCTTTCCTACATACAGAGGAAACATGGAAACTTGGTGAAACCTTTCTGTTGTCCAAGAAGAAAGTTGACCATCTTTAAGTCTACACAAATGATCCAATTGTGCTCATGATATTTTAATAAGTCCATGACCATTCTCATATCATCATAGTTTTCCCGCAAATGCACTGAGTGACCGACAGGTACTGCTCCATAAACATTCCGATTATGTAAAAGAACACACTTTAGACTGCGTTTTGAACTATCTAAAAAGAGTCACCATTCAGCAGGATTATAGTAAGGTATACCCAGTTTTTTGAGAAGCCCTTGGATGTCATGGCAGTAAACAAACTGTCTGTCTTCTGAAAAGAAGGTCACAAAAAGCTGGTCACGCTTTCTGAAATATGATACTTTAACAGAGTAATCAACAAGATTTCTGCCTTGTAATCTTTATGCCAAAAGCTCTGCTGCTTTCTTTGAAAGACATAAATCCCGCACTAAATCATTCAGTTCAGCCTGGGGAAAAAGCTTGGGGACGGGGAAAGGTTCAGTGTCTGAAGAACAGTTCTCCGATTGTGTACACTTTTCTGACAATTCACTGTCACAACTGTCTTGTTCGCTTGTATCATGTCCAATGTCTTTATCGTCCAATGAAAGCAAGCCTTTGAAAACTGGAACAGGAACTTCTTCAGAGTGCGGAGCAGGCCCAAGAGCTGAGGGAATGCTCGGATACGTAATATTATGTCGGTTTTTCTTCCCAACACCCGTTGTGTTTACCATGCAGAAATAACAGTCAGTTACATGGTTGGTGGGTTCGCGCCAAATCATTGGAACACCAAAAGGCAGACCATTGCGTTTTCCCTTGGTCCAGTCTCGAAGCATTTCCTCACAATTGTGGCACACAACATGAGGAGCCCATTGCTTGTCTTGACCACCAAGATGAACTTCAAAATATGCCTTGTAGGCACGCTTGTCGAACGAGGATATGTTACGTCTCTGACGATTGAGTGTGTTGCATCCACATATGTAGCAGAAGGCATCAGGCTTGTTTCTGCAATTATATATATTTTTTGAAGCCATGTTTAATCTGAAACAAAAGACGAATGATCAAAATATTAGAAGCTATCTATATATATGGACGTGAAAATGCTTATACAAAGTTTACGCAAGTTCACATTTGCACAATTTCATTAACCTCAAATTGCATACAATCTAGAGCTTGTAGAGAAAACTAATTTCAGATTTTAAATCAGCGCCTAAAACTCCTTCAGAATCAGTTAAAATATCTAATGTAACTCAAAGTTACTGATAAAGTGTTCCCCGGTTTTATATATCTATGGCAAAAAATATTACTGTTTCTAGATACTATATCAACAGTTCTGTTGCACATAAATCTGTTCTGCGTCCCGTGACATGGTGAGTATGTCTTTGTATGAAATACGAGTGTTCCTGTTTAACTTTCCAGCTGCTTGGTATATAAAACGATCAATGCTTATGTTGTGGAAGCATCACGCTCGCTTGTTTAGGGATTGTGCAATAGCTAAAAGCTGATCCATTATACTTTTTTTCAATGTCATTAACTACAATATCTAGTTTTTTATATTAGCAATGGTTAACCTGTTAATAAAGATTAGCTCAAACGAACAATTTGGTCATTTTTAGTTTATTGAAACGTTGTCATACGGATGTTTCAACGAGTTTTGTAAACATACATCTTCAAAATAATTTTACAAACACATTTTTGGTATGAATGATTCTAATTATTTCTGTAACACAACAGTACTATTATTATTATATATTCAATGAAATATACTGTTTATTTAAGCACGTGTAATTTTTGTTCTCGTAAATTAAGTAATTTACTGACAAAGAAAGAGACTTTATGTGTTCTATTATTTCATGAACTTGCATGATAGAAGTCTTTTATACCTAAGCATCAGAAACAAAAAAAATATAGAAAATCGTTTTTACTTAATGACCTCCACGAGCCCACCTGGTGGTTATAACAATTAGCACTTTGTCAGTTCATCGGATAAATGTGAAAAGTAAGAAGCGCCAACTCATTTAGATATTAACCAATGGAAGAGCGAGAAAAAGTGTGCCAGCCTCTCCCTGGAACATCTATTCGTGTAATATTGCAATTGAAATATAAACTGGTGTACGTAACTGAACTAAATAGAAATTGAGGTGATAAAGTCAAAATGCAAGAATATTTTATTGCCATTACGTGGACGGTTGTCTTTTTTGCAGTCGTCAATTGTTGTAAGTATCACATCTCTTTATACTAGTCAAAACATTTAAAATCTCGTTATGTTTCACTTGCATGTACATTGCATGTGTTGATCAAGAGTTTGTAAATTAGAAGATTTAAGCTTTGATCATTGTGATCTCCAAAGAACGTATTTCACTCGGATCACACTTTGGTTTATATTTGATAATAATATTAACAATGTTAAAAATTGAAATTGTGAACATTCATATAATTATATTATTAGAGGAAAATGGTAATCTAAACTATATCTCAGTATCGTAGAGAAGATGAGAGAACGGTATCTTTAATTTTATTATGAACTGACTAAATTAATTCAGTCGAGCCGTTTTTCTTGCTCTTCAGATCAACGTGTTTGATATTCGAATTCCATTTTGACTGTGAATTTTGAAATAAAACATCTTTCGAAGTTTGTAGCCATTAATCCATTTATAAAGGTAGTTAGTCAAATTATATACTTTGGTATGACACGAGTAGACGAAGTTCTAGTTGTAAAAACGACTGGTTTGGATTGTGAAAGTTTTGATTTTTTTCTCTTGAAGTGGGTTTTCTCGTCATCACTGATAAATATTTTATCATGGCAATTGTACGAGATGTGTAAGTCTTTGTGTTTTCTTTATGCATTTGTACTGACATACCTATCACCACTATTACAACTACACGCTGGTACGATCGTAAAGAAACCAAGAGACTTAAACCAAAGAATTATCAAAAGAAGAAATTACATATATTTCATTAAACAATGTAGGAAGAAACAACTAACCCCAAACTTTGTAAAGGTAAAACTATCAAAAAATGTAATTAATGCAAAATTTACACACAAAAAAACTACTTAAAGCCATGTTTAACACGAAATACAACTAATTCAACACTAGGAATGACAGAGAAAATAGATCTGCCAAAACAAAAAACTGGGGAAACTAAGATGCAAACAACAGAAAAGATACCAACACGACAAACCGTTGACTAACCTCATAATAAACAGATTCAACCGACAATTAAACACAGATGAGATACCTCAACTTAACAAAGGATTCAACTCCGCTAAAGTACCTAAGTACATTCCAATCTTAGAAATTAAAACATGTTTGTAAGACCTGGCCAGGAGACTTGTCATACTTTCTACAGAAAACAAAAACAAGAAAATAACCAACAGAAATAAGACAACTTCGACAAATTTTGTGAAAAGATTGGATAACACACAAACTTCTCGAAAAGAAATTCCAGAAACACCTAAAAACAACATCATGAATGATTATTTCAAAGAATATTCTCACAAAACAATTAATATAATTTCACAAAACAGAAAACTGAAAAACAATCTTACAAAGAGAGACATTAATTCCATTGAAAACCTTAAACAAGACAAAAACATAAAATTATAAAAGCAGATAAAGTAAACGCTGTATTCATAATGAACACGAATTAATGCATCCAAAAAATAAAGAACATTCTGTTAGACACAAACAAATTTAAACCAACATACAAATGTCCAAAAAGACACTCGAAATGCAACTAAACAAAATACTATTAAAAATATAAAAGCCAACACAATTTCAAAAAGACATTATTCCTATTTACGCAAGACCGACTCACTACAAATATACGGTATCCACAAACCTCATAAACCAGATTGTCCATCACGACCAGTAATATCCAAATATGGATCATTTAATTACAGTCTTTGAAAATACATTGCATGGACAGTTTCCAGATATGTTACATCAGCCAGCTCATTCCTCAAAGACTTATTTAATTTCAAGTCTAATCTTAATCAACTTAATCATCAAGCCTTAATGGCCGATTTTAATGTTATATCCCTCGTTACAAAAGTCCCAAACGGTGAAGCCTGCAAAAAGGCCTGGCATGGCCAAGTGCGTAAAGCGTGCGACTCGTAATCCGAGGGTCACGGGTTCGCTTCCGCGTCGGCTAAACATGCTTGCCCTCCCAGCCGTTAGGGTGTATAATGTTACGGCCAATCCCACTATACGTTGGTAAAAGAGTAGCCCAAGAGTTGTCGGTGAGTGGTGATGACTAATTGCCTTCCATCTAGTCTTACACTGCTAAATTAGGGACGGCTAGCACAGATAGCTCTCGAGTAGCTTGTTCAAAATTCCAAAACAAACAAAACGAAGCCTACAAAATAATCTTAAAACTTTATATCCGAGGCCTTAATCCATCAATAGAAATTCCAAGCAAACAGTTAGCAACCCTCATAAAATTCGCCATGATGAAGGCAAACTTTATGTTCAACAACTGCAACTACACAAACAAATGACCTAAACATGAGCAATCTAATATCACCAGTTATAGCCAATATTCTTATGACACAAGTTGAAACACAAGCTATTAACACAGCATTATATTCACCACTATATCAGCAGAGATATGTAGACGATACGATTGCGGGATTCAAATGTACAAAACTCAAACTTAATTTTTTCAATCACATTAATTCTTTTCATCCCAATATAAACTTCAAATGTGAATAGTAAAAAGCAATCAAATATCATTTCTAACCTCAAAATTAAAAGGAACGATTCATAATTTGAAACAGAAATCCACGGAAAACTCACCCATACTGGACTATGCATTCCTTAGGACTCAGCACACGAAACAAAACAGAAACTCAACACACTAAAAGAGCAAATAAACACAGACATAAAATAAACTATCAATGAAACAAAACAGTATTTCATCAACTTCATAATGTTTCTTTCACAAACCGTAGAAAACATTATACGCACACACCTAGAGAAAAAGCAAAATCAACTAACAAAAGGGCCTGACATGGCCGAGCGTTTTAAGACTTTAGACTCGAAATCCGAGGTTCGTGAGTTCGAATCTCGGTCGCACCAAACATGCTCGCCTTTTTAATTGTGGGGGCGTTATAATTTGACTGTCAATCCCACTATTTGTTGGTAAAAGAGTAGCCCAGAGTTTGAGGTGCGTGTTGATGACTAGCTGTGTTACGTTTTTTTTTTCCATGTTGTTTTATGTAGACTGAACGCAACAGATAACAGCTTGTATAATTTATTACAATAAACTATTATATATGTAACAGATATAACATAAATTATATAATAACAATGACAGATATTCAGTTTCAACCTTCAAAATTAATTACAATACAAAATGGTACTGGCCTGTGTCCAATATAATGATCTAGAATGAAAGTTCAAAAGTCCAGATCAGAAATCCAAAACTTCAGTCTAGGGTGTGAATTTGGTCCCACAAAGAAATTCCGAAGTTTGAATGGAGAAGTTCAGAAATAATTCACAGTTCAATAAATTTGAAGTTCTTTTTACGATGTTTTCGACGAATGTCTCAAATTTGTTATTTTCTAACTTGCCTCGTTTTCATTTAAACAGCCCTGTACGTGTTGACCTTCAGTATAACCAGTAATTCAAATTAATCGTAAAGATTGACGAAATAAAATCACAGCTTATGTAGATCTAACTCCAGTCACAAATCCACAAATAAACGATCTACCTAGTTCTAGAAATTTCTACATGAATAACAACATATTTTATTGGTTTAAATTTCAAAACAATAATATAAACAACAACATGGCATTTTAAACGCTTTATACATAAAAAGCTGACTTCCATTTAGTCTTACACTGCTAAATTAAGAACGGCTAACGCAGATAGTTCTCGAGTAGCTTCACGTAAAACAAAAACAAACGAACAAAGTAAATATATAACATGAAATAAAAAATCACTAAAACATATACTGCTGCATATTATGTATTCCCTACATCGGAAGAAAAAAAATACTTGGCAAAAACTTCTAACAAAATATGACATTCCAGTTAAAACCAAATTTACTTAAAAACCAGAAACAAAACTTAGGTCTATACAAAATATGTAAGATTTACACTGACAAACACCACACCAACTTTGTTTATAAAATACAATATGATAACTGCCACAACTTCTATATTGGAGAGACAAGTGGAAAAATGGAAACCAGATTCAAAGAACACAAAAGTCACCTTCAGACGTTTTCGAACACTGAAAATCAAATAAACACATCATAACCATAAAAAACACCTAAATACTAAATAAAGAAACAAACATAAATGCAAACTAAAAGAAACCTTACTCATTCAATAACTCAAGCGCAAAATAAACCAAGGAACACATTTTTACCTATATTAATAAATATAATCGAACATTTAAGTACACCCTATACATTCCTACACTCAGTTACACAATCCTCTTCAAATATGTGTTCAGCTATTGGTCAGTTACCTCTTAGTTTCTTTGTGAACCTGACTATGATTGAAGAAGGTCGAAACGTTGTTGGCTTCTAGAAATAAATATTTTCTCAACCCAAACCAGCTGTTTTATAAAGTGTTTTTTTCGTCATCACTGATTACAAGTTCTAGTGGTAGATTGTGTTGATTATTCTTTTTCCTTCTAGTATATTCAGATAATGGATAATCGTAAACAGTGTTCGATTTCATTGAATGGATAATCAAATAGTCTAATGTGGCTTTGGTCTAAAACAAACAAATTCTCTAGCATATCATTTCTGTAGTTTATAAAAGATAGTACACATAGAAATTCGAGAACAACTGTAACATAAATGAAATACAGCTGAACCTTCCTCAGTACACGCTAAAATATATACCTTTCTACACACCTGTGGTCCATACGGAACCTTCATATATTAAAGGATCATAAATGTTGAAGCTGTGATTTACATGTTGAAAAGTTAGCACACTGGCTTCTCACAGTATTGTGCAGATAAATTGTAAGAAAGACTTAGTATTATAAGTATATAATACGTGATTTATTATTTCAAAATATGAATTTTACTTTTACCTATTTTCTCAAATTTAAACAAAAGTTGTCATAATTGTCAAATTGTCTTATTGACATTTCACAATTAAATCTAATAAATATACTGAATAAAGAAACACATTTCTCGAATATGTGATAAAAAAAACTCCACACTGTACAACAATGTGCTTGGGGTCCGAAAGTACCCAAAAATGTCTAACTATATCAAACTTTGTTTCAGAAATAAATTAATCCCTAATTTTGTTATTTTATGAACACTCATCACATCAAACACTAGGTTCAGAATGATCAGCGCAAACATGGTTTTTACATGCTGTACAGGTTTAACGGACTTTGCTGTCAGAAATTTTTGGGCAAAAAGTTAATATTGTTTTTATGTTACTGGAACAATTTGGTCGTGATTTCCAAAAGCATATTTTCCGCCTTTCTGCATTTCAGACGTCTAGTGACGTCTCTGAAGTAGTTCGTGCGCATCACTTCGCTTCAGGATAAATGTAAATACGTAATCACTTTTTATCACAATGGATAACCTCTATGACTCAATACGCACAATGCTTGATGAAGACATTGTTACTGTTTTTGTATTAGAGGATAATAATGTGAAAATTACAAAAAAATACAACTGGTCAATAAAACATATTTAAAAAATAGTCATCGTCGAGTCCGAATGGACCTCAGGTGTACTGATAAAGGTTAAACTGTTCAAAATTATAAATATATATACCATCTGATGTAAAGATTGTTGCTTTATTATACATGTTTCTGATACTTGCCTTGTGTCAGATTATGTTTTTGCTACATGTAACCATCTTCATACATCAGTTCACCATTAGTATTTATATCTCGACCTTTTACTTTCTGCTGAAAAATTAAAATGCTTTTAAAATATTCTTAGTGTTTTTTGTTTGATAAAATATACTTAGTGTTTCGTTAATGGTTGATTAAACACCGTTTTCACCGACCTCTGGGAGACGTGAAAAGACCAACATAAAATTATTCCATAAATACTATACTATTATAAAGATAAAAAACGATAAATAAATTAACACATAGCCTAGGGCATTAGATGAACGAAGTGCTTTTTTTTGAGACACTCATAGGGACGTGAGCTGGTTTCAAAGAATAACTTTATATATGTTTTTCAAGTGGTTGTTGAAAATTGCATTAACATTTCAGACCAAAATTTTATGTAGACAACTATTACACTCCCATTGTCATATCAGTATGCCTGCCGACTTAAAACACTCTAATCTGGGTTTCGATACCCTTGTTAGACAGATTACAGATAGACTAATGTTGCTTTATGCTCGACTTCAAGTCAACACAAACATTTTATGCATACACATAATATTTACCTATATACACCTATTATCTGTGATTATATTATATTTTTCTGATAAAGGTGATGAACCAGGTGGTTGCAGGTGAATTATAGGAGTGTTCGTTTCATTATTACCTGGAGTTTTATTCTGTTTTAGCTTGGTAGTGAATACATGACAAAATACTTCGTTATTTATTAGTTGAAATAACAAAAGCAAATCAATATTCTTATTGACTTTATTCTGCAGGTCATCGAGTATTTTTCGGCTATGAATAGTGCATAGCAATTCATTTTAAATTGCTTCTTGGTAATTGACTGAATTACAAATTTTCAGAGGAAAAACAGCAATATTACTGGCAATTAATTCTCAGTGGTGTCTAAAAGATTATTAAATTTCTGATGAGCATATCAAAAGCTTGATCGATCTTAGTGTTAAAATTAAGATTTTAACGTTTATAGAAAACAATGTTAAAATAAAAAAAATTGAAATTGACTGTACATTTTGTACATTGACGTTCTCTGTAAACTCTAGCTTTTTGTGTACAGTAGATGAACACAAAAGGTTTAAGGTTGTAGAAGCGAGTACAAAATATAAATTTTCAATTTCATTAAACAAATTATTTATTAAACATTCGCTTTCAAGTTGAGTTATGGCGAGAAATCATTTGAGTACTATAATCTTTATTTTATATTTCATAAAGACAATACAGGTCAAATATTATTATCCTAACTCTACCATAAAAATAAAACAATAGTTTCTTATTTAATTTTACCCGACAATTTGCTGATATCTACTGTATCACTGTTACAACTGGAGATACGTTTTAATAATAATTTGTTGTTTTAACACATCTGGGTTCCTTCATTTATAATCCTTGTAGTTTATTTTCATAAATTCTATTTCATCCCAGTAAATTTTTACTGACGAAATAAAACGATATTAAGTAATAGCCAATTTTTACCTTATCATATGAATCAGAAGATTTTATTTTTGACAGAATAGTCACATGTTACAGTTATCTGTATAAGACCCGAACCATTCCAAAATTAGGACTTTGAAGCCATTCCTACTCGGTCGTATTCATCATACTTTAGTAATACTATTACTATATTCATATTTTTACGAGTTTGGCATTGATTGAGGTTTTCTGTTTGTGTGTTTTCTAATTATTCTTACAATTTTCTTTTTATATTTCAAACTTGAAGTTTTACAAGCAAACACACGCAAATTGTAAAATATTTTAATTTAATAAAGTAGTAAGTAAGTATCTTCATAAATTTTTTCATCCTTCTAGGCCTGCTATGGCCTTGTAGTTAGGATGCACGATTCTAAGTCTGTGAATTAAGAGACTCAATCTCTTACCGCTTTTACTGTTGTGAGGTAACGGTTAATTCCACTATTTGTTGAAGAAGGCTGTTCCAAGAATTGGAGGCGAATTGTAATAACACCCTTCTGTTTAGTCTACCACTTCGAAAATGGCTTTCTTTAAAATTTGAACAACAAAAAATTTTTTATTGGTTTTTCACTGTCTTCTAAACAATTTTACAGCAAAATTCCCTAAAAAAATGTTTTAAAACTAAAGACAACTCGAACATAGTAGGTAGGTTCTATTTGTTTTTTATATGTTCAGAAAAAAAGAATATTCATCCACAGTTAGCCCTTATATATAAAAAAATACGTGTACTGATTTTTCAAAACAAAATTCTCAACTGGGATATTTTACATTTTTAACACGAAAATAAAATTAATTATAAATTACCTTCTATATCAGGGCTTGTGTTGTATAAACAAGTATTTCACACTTTAAAAAATAAAAATAAATAAAATAAAATGATAAACATAATATAATAAGATTTGTCTCTTTAATAAATACGTAATAGATACTGTTCGAAATGAATTTATAACAACTCAATTATTTATAAAATGAATCATGTTTCTTCGAATAAATTCTTACAGTTATTAATATTTTTTATTGATTGTTATTTGCAATAATTATTTATGTAATTATCTCCACTTATTTTTCTACGTGCGATTTTTAACTCAGATGAATGAAATATTTTAGAGTGTCTTCAATTGGTTTATTAATTGTACTTATTTGTTCCAGAAGTGTATTAGAAAGTTTTGTACACACAAAATACTTATCTCTTGGCTCAACAGCAGTTCTTCTCTTTGATAACTCGTGTAGACCCATAATTACGCGACGTATGTTAAATCAATGATTTAGCCGTTTTACCGGATGTCTCGCCCCATAGTGGCTCAGCGGTATGTCTGCAGATTTACACGCTAAAATCCGGGTTTCGATACCCGGGGTGGGCAGAGCACAGATAGCCCATTGTGTAGCTTTGTGCTTAATTTAAAACAACAACAACAACTACCGGATGTCTCCCACTATTCAGTATAATCAACGCACTTTGGAAAAACTTCTTCTTAATATTTAATAAAGGCAGCTGCTTAAGAAGAGGCATATATGATTTCATTGTTTTCTGTTTGATCATTATCCTTATAAGATATTTATGTTGTATGGTTAAGTACAATTGTGTTGAATCGGCGGCCGCTTCCCAAGCTATGATTCATGTTGCTAAATAAAATCAACTAAAATAAGCTAATCCATAGTATAATAACTTTAATTTACCAATCGCTCAAAATACTTTGAGTGTTACAAATATGTATACTAACTTCTGCTTTATTTAATTTAAATCTAAAATATAGAATTTCCAATTTAAGCAGCTGTAAATAATAACTTTATTTTTTATATTTTATATAATTCATATATAATTCAATCATTTAAAATTTTTTTTGCAAAAGAAGAAGTGTAAAAATGGAATTATTTTGTTATTAATATTTTCTTTATCAATGTCTTCAAGTATGAACCAAATGATTCTTTAACAATCATCCACGTATAATATTTGTAAATATCTTGCATCAATTTTATTTACAGTAGCAATAGCATCAAATGATTTTGCACATGGATGGATGCCACTTTCTGAAATCTTTAAAGTCGATAAACAACCTTCCTTCTCTCGTGACACTGTTGATATCGTTAGAAAAAGGCAAACCCCTTATCTATGGGATCAACATTACAGGTTGCTGGACGCTTGGAAGACTTGTTTACTTCAAAAAGTAAGAAAATTTTAAAACAAGGATTAATTTAATAAAAAACCATATAGTCTCTAGGTTGAAAGAGATTATGTATCGATTAATGGACTGATTAGGAACTTTTTGTGTTTTCCAAACGGAAACAAATTCGCAGTTAACAGTTTTAAGTTACTGATTGAAGCCAAAATTTATGGATAAGTACATCATTTGTAGTAATTACCGTAGTCCAACGAATTATCATTAAAGTATTAGAGAGGCCACGAATTTGTTTTAAAAAGTTATTTATTGTCGTGAACAGCACTCATGATTACTGACAATACGTTTGTCTCTGGTATGCACCCGTTTCACTAATACATATTACTAAAATACTAAATTCACAAATTGAGTATACTTCGTCTCAGACAAATGAATAGAAAATGTCTACCAGACCAATCGTTCTGAAAAGGAGAAAAATAAATATAACTCACATTACACGTATCAGGTAGAGGCTTGGCGTGGCCAAATGATTCAGGTACTCGAATCGTAATCCGAAGGTCGGAGAATTGCACATATTTTGATGTATGCTTAGTGTTATTGTCGTGCTTAAAGATCCAACAACACCCAACTTGCAAGTTCCGAGCATCATTCCTGACATGTTGGGCCCGGCATGGCCAAGCGTGTTGAGGCGTTCGACTCTTAATCCGAGGTTCGCGGGTTCGGATCCCAGCTTATTCAAACATGCTTGTTTTTTCAGCCGTGGGGCGTTATAAGTGACGGTCGATTCCACTATTCGTTGGTAAAAGAGTAGCCTAAGAGTTGACGGTGGGTGGTGATGACCAGCTGTCTTCCATATAGTTTTACACTGCTAAATTAGGAACGGCTCGCGCAGATAGCTCTCGGGTAACTCTGAGCAAAATTTTATAACCGAAGCGTATCAGTTAAGGTAAGCAATAAACTATATTGTCTATTAAAATAATGTTATGCTTCACTGGAAACTTAACTATAAAAATTAATATCATGGAAAGATTGTGATAGTCTAATCAGTTGTTGAAACGCAAGTGTAGGAGACTACGCTTAAAATCTTTTTTCTGTTTTCTGTCTTCTGGTTTGTGTATTCATTCGTTATCGAGGTAAATATTTGGATTTAAACCAAGAATGTACAGAAATTTAGATTTATCCTGGCTCAACACTCGGCTAAGTGATTTTGTGTTTTTTTTATTTAATGATAATGTTTTAGTGCTTCTTGGGAGCGAATGATTACTTTCTAATTCTAGTTGACGGCATCAAGCAGTTTGGAGCTGCAAAGAGTTGAATGGATAGGTTCTCGTGTTTTGTGAGATGAAGCACCATGTCGAGCTCTCTACAAATTTATGGAGAGGGTTAAGGGAAAAGTAAAATTATCATAATGGTTTTTTTTTGTATTATTAAGTGTTTGATATGTGTGGAAGGGGAATATGTGTTCTTTCATTGATTCGAATGTTTCAGTTAATTTCTTGATTTTACTGACTAGGAATTACAACATTTACATTTTTCGTGTTTAATCTTGATGATATTATGAAACTATCAACTTGGTGTGTAAATAGTAAGACGACATGCTATTGTAATTGCTTTGAGCTGTGTTTTTCCCCAATAATTGGTATAAATTATGAAACATGTTGCTTGCAATGGCACAACTATATTCTAAAAATGATCTAATGTACATTTTTGAAGATTATTAATAATGTTTGAGCATCGCATCATTTAGAATAACTAACTGTTATCTTCAGTTAATTTACTTTTTAGTTTAATTTTCTAATTATTTCCTGAATACGAGAATTCCATATAAACTTATTGGTGAATGTTATCGCTTAAATTTATTTCAATTAGTGTATTTCATAGAGGATGAGCTTCATTTGATTAACTTTTTCAACTTTTCTTCAAGGACAGCTGTACACTGTAATTTGAAATTTCAATGGAATGAGTAATATTTGCCAGGTATTACATCATTTAGTTATATAATCTACGAATAGTTGTATTTTTGGGAGGCCACTATACGCGGATCACGTGACGTACTCCAAATGACCACTTCATCACAATAAAGCGAAGCGTAATGCTCAGTAAATTGAAGGAAATTTATATACAGAACTTTGTGGGACTCTTACATGTAAGTTAGGATGTGAAATGTCGTTTATTCTAGCATTAGAATAAATTTGTATATTATTATTCGATGGTTTCTTTCCAAAGCCATTGTGCCAAACACTGTCAAATGAATTTTAAACATCAAGAAATGAGACTAATGTTACATGATATTTGTTGAAGTTATGGTGGACAGCGTCGTTAATTTGACCAATTGATCGGTAGTTTTGTATGTCCATAATTTATTTGATTTGCCTGAAACAGTAAAGTTGTTGTGACTGCTTTTCCTATAACCATGGCCAAGCGCGTAAGGCGTGCGACTCGTAAACCGAGGGGCGCGGGTTCGCGCCCGCGTCGCGCTAAACATCTCACCCTCCCAGCCGTGGGGGCGTATATATCACTATTAGTTGGTAAAAGACTAGCCCAAGAGTTGGCGTGGGTGGTGATGACTAGCTGCCTTCCCTCTAGTCTTACACTGCAAAACTAGGAACGGCTAGCACAGATCGCCCTCGAGTTTTCCTATAACTTTTCTATCCATTTTAAAATGCTTATAACCTGTAATTTGCTTGGTTGCTAATTTCATTAACGTTTATGGGGACAATACAAATAATGATTGATTTCCAAAAGGTCGGAAGGAATACTGCACAAAGAGATGCATCAAAAAATATGTAAAAAGTGGCTGGGGCATTTTTGTCAAAATTTCTTTGACCGTTATTAACGTGCGATGTGTTTTAACACTTTTATCAGAGACTCTCAATACTCTTAGCGATATAGGTTTGTTAATACAAACATCACTGGATAGTATTTTAGGGTTTAGATTTTGCATCAAAGTTTGAAAGTTACTGTGTATTAATATTAATGTTGTGGTGATGTTCTTGATTGAAGCTTGATGATTTATTGTATTGTTTTGAGTAGTCAAAGAACAATTACTTGATCTATAACTAAAGGTTGAATGACTATTATTATTTTCAACTAAAGTTTCAGCATTGTAATGTTTTTTTTTTCTATGTGACTCATTTTGTGATAAAACAAGTACATACAGCCGTTAGTTGCTACATACCTTACCTTCAAGTGTTGTGTCAGTGATCATTATCACTTTTGACACAAGCGAAAGTCGTATAGACCTTTGAGTTAGTTTCAATGTTTTCATCGAATTTTTTAAAGAACATATATGTGTAATCAGTAAAACATTGATTTTAATTTATTATTTTTAGTCATAGCAAAAGATGAAATACTACTCAAATAAAAAAAAGATGGAGTAGTTTTTGTGTACCTGATATGGTATTTGGTGAAAGTGAAATTAGAGTTTATTGTTATAAAATGATTACAGTGATCAACGTTTTTCGTATTCACACTGAATTGTTATCAAAGTTTTAAACACTTGATTTTATTGTCTTGCTGTGTCGTGCAAAATTTATTTGTTCATTCTAAACATATGATTTTATGTGGCATCAACCTTACATCTATTTTTTTTAAGTCAGCGTTACAGTGCAATGAAGAGCAAATCACGTGATCAAGTCAGATCTTCACTTTTGTTATTCGTAACGTTGAAGGAGTTAGCGATGCCTGGTAATTTAATTTCTTAAGTTTTGTCGACTCTCAGTATGTCCAGAGCACGGTCACAATACCTTCTTCTGATATTTCAAGTAATGTTCAACAGACATTAGTTTGTTAGTCTTGTGAACGTATAAAATAAAAGACATTTAGACATATGCATGCGTGTTCAGCGAAAGACAGTCTGAAAATTTTGGCGTTTGAAATAATAGTAATCACTAATTAGATCATTTATTATATTTAATTGAAAGTCGATTATCCGTTGTGTATGATTTTTGAAAAAAATGTATTTCATACTTTTGGCATAATTTGTATGTTTTTGTAGGTGATAAATGTTTTTATAGAAAATGAACGAATGAGTAGTGAGACAATTTTTATCACAGATCATGGTTTATAACAATAATTAAACCTATACATTAATGACTTGTATACAATCCTTACGACAGTCGCTAAAATAATAGTTTTAACATATGAAAATGTCGAGTAACAAGTGTAAAATATTTAGTCATATACCAACAAACGTCTTAATTGTTACGTAATAAACGTTGTATTTACGATTGTCTTATGTTAATTTTATTTATTACACAATTTCGATTTAAATCTACAGACATGTATTGCATGCAAGGTAAAATGTAGATTGTCATCATGTTAAAATAAATAATAATCCATTTCATTGAAAATACTTGATTGATCAAGTTTAAATAATTGTATCTTCTTTTTGGGATAAAACAATTATAAACGAATTAATAAATTAGTACTGATAGTTTGTTTTTAGAAGTGAATTTTATTATAATTAAATGGTGACTGAGAGATATTTTTCAAGACTTGTTTTAGCTATAAATTATTTGCTGAATTAATTCTATTTGATTTAATTAATTAGTCTCAAGCACCTTTTGAGGATGAATTAATTATAAAAGATTTAACTAACTATCCGATTAATCATGCTAATTTTGAAAAAAAATGCATTGTATGGGTGATTGATACCGATAAATACGTTCTCTGTTTTTGTTATTATTACATAATTACGGCCGCGTGCAAAAGCAGTCTAGCAATGCGCCCCTAACAACTTGCCATCAGGTGAGAAAACGTTAAGCTTTAACCTTATAATCTTTAATGAATTCAGTTGTTGCGGCATCCTTTGTGCGAGATAGTATAGGGCTTATTAATGATAAAATTAACACATATTAACCGAAAGACATAAGACGTAAGGGTTTGGAAATGTCGCCTTCTACACTTGCAGAGGCAGTTGCCGCTCATTTAACTGTGTTTCATCAAATTCTTAATCATTCGAATTTACATTTTTCTGCAATATTAGAATTTTTCCCCTAAATTTCTTTGTGTTAGCATATTTAATTATTTCATATGTTATATATACCATAGGAAAAACAAAAAATGAGACATATATGTGAATGTGATCCTGGATTTCTCTTTGTGAAACTCTCAAGATCTTTGAAGAACTACGTAAGTATATGAGCATCTTCCCAAAATTAATACATGTATGTAAAATATTGTTAGAAGTTAATGAAAGACATAACTTCGGAAGCAATTGAATAATTTTTATAATCGAACCGATATAATCATTATAGAATAGTCATTTTTTTAATGATAAAGCTCAAATTATCGAAAATAAAATTTAAACTTTCGCTATCTTGAGCGACATCGTTTTTCGGTATCGTACCGAGTGATTCATATATGAGTGAGGCACAATATGTTTTTAAATGTATGCTGGTCAACTGCGATTCACAGTATTTTAAATTTTAAAAGAGATATTTGAGTCTTTTTCTATGGTTTTAAGATAATATTTAGGCCGAAAAGCAGTTAGATAATATACATCACAAGATGAAAAGTGATTATGTATGTGTATATATATATATATATATATAAATCACAAAAATTTCAACTATTAATTTTTGTTGAAAATTGTAGACCAGAGCGAAATTTCACAAATATAATCTTGAGAGTGAATGTGTTAAGTAAACTATAGTTTCCAACCTACTTTACATTCATCAACTGAATCACAGCTCAACTGACCAGGAAGGTAGTGGATTGCATATTGTTAATGATAAACAAAATGGCGTTATTACTAAACATAACACGTATACGTTTCCATTTTTATGAAATATTAGTGTAATTTAGCATGAAAGTTCAAAATGGGAAAGTTCCTGTGTCTATATATAACATTACATTACTTGACATCTTTCCTAGTTCTTTTATTAAATTCTAAGAAAAATATTACTTATCACCTGTACCACATTAAAACAGAATAAAAATTTATAATTTGTATAATGAATGTAGGTGTGTGTATTTGAATAAAACGGTAATATGTGTAAATACACAAATATATATTTCTATAGTTTGCTTGCTAAGAAAAATCACAACGGTGTGTTTGAGGACATGCAATGCTTTAAACTTGGTTACAATTTCCGATTTTGGCAGAAAATCTGTCGCTCATTATGTAGCTTTTTCGCTTTCTTGATTGGAACATGTTATAAATGCCCTGCTAAGGCGCTCAGGTGGGTCAGGCGCTCCATTCGTAATCTGGTGATCGTGGGTTCGAATATCAGTCACACTAAACATGCTTGCCATTTCAGCTGTGGGAGCATTATAATGTGATGGTCATTCGCTCTCTTGATTGGTAATCAAAGACTAGTTAAAAGTTGGCAGTGAATGGTGAAGGCTAGCTTTTTTCCCTCTTGTCCTACACTGCTATATAGGGACGGCTAGCGCAGATAGTTCTCGTGTAGCTTTGCGCGAAATTAAAAAAACTAAACAAACTTAATATTAATACATAATGAGATAAATGTATTTTTGGTTTCAACATACTTTACGCATATTGTAGGAAATCATTCTTTCTTATATCAGTTAGTAAGTCTTGTGCAATATTTATCTTTAAAACACTAGTTGTGTACTTTTGTTCACATCACATATTTTAAATTATGTATATACATATATATATATATATATACACATGTATGTATTAGTTACTCACCTGTTGAATCTTAATAAATTCTTATAACTTTTATAGGGTATCAACAAGAAAAATGAAGGTGAGATGATTTTTCCTATGTTAATCACACGTGTATTCTATTATCTAAATACTTAAGGTCTTGATAAAGAAATCCCAAGTAAAATGTGTCTTTGAAAGTCTACTGTAAAACTTTGTTTAACAAAATAAAATAAAACTAATGATCTAATATCAGGGATCAATGAACATACGTCAGAAATATTTATTCAAGGGCCAGATGGTGAATGGCTGTTATTAGGCACTTGTTTCAGTAAAACATAAATCATGATGCAACTATCGGTAAAATTAACTTATTATGTACAGAAATAATTATGCAACATAAATGATTCACCAAAGATACAAACAATGTAGACACTAAATTCTTATTATGTTATACGTCTATATGAATATGGTAAACGTTTCTTAAGCTATTTTATTCATATTTCTGGTTTATCCAATGAAACAGTTTTTTTTAATTATATTTTTGTGAAAATAATTCCTTTTTATATGTTTATGCGCACCTGGAAGATCTCCAGGTAAACAGTTTTAAATTTACGGATTTACAATCCTAAAATTCCGAGATCAAATGTCCGTAGGAGGAGAGAGTTCACGATGTCCATAATGTAGGTTTGCTCTAAAATAAAACAAAATACCAAAAATAAAAGAATTATTAAACTTTCAATGATGTTTATTTTGAGTAAAAGTTAAAACTTGCTTCTCCAAATGATAACAATCTAAATATATTAATTTATATCGAAAGATATGTGATTGGCACAAAGATATGTTTTGGATGAAACTCCATTTTTTAGTTTTTGTATCTTTCTTCAAACATAGTTTTGCCTCAAATTAAAAAAAAAGTATCTAACTAAAATTACTGCATTTATTCTCGTATAAAAATAAATTATTTTGAATAGTAAAAATTGCATCCATTTAGAATAAAATACGTTAATAATTTATCCACATAATTTTAATGCCTGGTTTGAATCTTCATTTTTCTTCTTTAGCAAATTCAGCAGCAGACAAAGAGATGAAGGAACATAAATATACAAGGTATAAATTTTTTCAACCTAGTGTTTAAATTAAGTATTAAAAGAAAAACCTTTAAAATATCTGAGTTAACTCAATTTAACTAATATATATCTTTGTGTATGTGTTTATATGTACAGAATTCGTTATGAAATAAATGTTAATTACAAAGAATTTCTTTTTAAGATTTAATTATGTCAAATCTTGTTATACCATATATAAGTATTATGAACCTTATATGTGATTAAACTATAATAACGTCGTAAGAAAGTGTATTATTCATTTCACCTGAAGTTCAAAAACGTGGAAATCTAATTTTTCAGTCAAATAAAAAAATAGCTTATTACTTTTAAAATATATTAATGCAGCTTCATTCATTCTTGCACTGGACAAGATGTTAACTTAGAAGAGTTTTTAAAGCTTTATTAATGAATATATTTGTATATGAAAAGGTGCATATTCAGGTAGACATATCTGAAACACACTACATCGTTAAAGTATATGTCGTTACATCCATTCACGTTTTATCTAAGAACTATTCATTTTTCAGTATCCATGCAGCTTAGTTTTGTTCAAAAAACGTTTTGTCATAATGTTAATGTGTGAACAACTGCATTTTCTACGGCTTTTTATCGTGCATTTAATATATTGTCAAGCGGTTTATTGGTGTGTGGATTAGAATGGATACCGAAATGCTTCAGGTGTGATACATGACATTTCAATAGATATGTCATATAAAAAACGTTTATAATTTTGTCGATTTTTTAGAATGAAAATTTTCTGAAATTTGTTGCCTACTGTTTCCTCTAAACGTGGAGAGACTTTACCGCTCACGTTTTATGATTGTTACCTCTTACCAAACGTTGTGTATTTTCCCTAAAACTAGAGGACGATCATTTTTAATATTTCCCTCCGTGGTCCTGCTTTCCCAGTTTGATCAATACTCGTATGTTTTCTAAGGACATTGAGTTGCAAAAAATAACATCATAAAACTTCTAAATCCCCGGTAGTAAAAGATCTTCATGATATGAGTGGATAAATATCCTATTTAACATTTTCGTCTAAAAACAGATTGCCTTTCGGTGACATCGTACTGGGAATACAACTTCAACTTCATATCATCTGCCGTTTTGGTGTAACTTTTCTAAATTTAATATTTAAAAATAGTTGACAAATAAATAAATCAACGATATGTGTTTTTATGACATGTTTCAAAGAGAACTTTGTGAATTTTTCTTTGCTTCATATAAAAAAAACAACTATAAATTATGTTGCTAAATTAGTCATCGAAGGTAGAAGGGTTATGGTGAATATTATCTTTGTAATACGTATTAAAGTTCTTTGCCTTAATAATTCTTGGCACTCTGTCGGTGTCTCATGGAGTTTGTGTATTTTTTTGTTAAAAAAGCATGATTCTCTAGTAATCATTGTAAATTGTAGACTGATATTTTTTTAGCATTTTTAATAAATAGATCATGAAGTTCAGAGGTAGGATCTTGATGGGAGTACATTCTAACAAAACCTCGTTTATCATCGCGCGAAGATCAAACGAATAAACAAACAAGTGTTCTATTTATGTTGACATTGTTATTTTCAAACCAAGGGTACATTGCACACGGCAGGGCCCTCATACTACTAGAAAAACAGAGTGACCAGATAACTCAAAATGTGACAAAGTTGTTTCAAACATTTATATTTAATCTCTTGTCTTTGAGTATTTACATGGGGAGACAATCAACACAAGTCGCAAAGTCTTAAACACAATCAACGTCATGTCACATAGCTACGTGCCTTTAACTGTAGTTTAGAAATATCTTTGGAACTAGACAATCCTGCTTTCATTAATTTTCAAAATATGCAAAAAATTACAATTATTCCAAACTATAAAAATTCCAAATATTACTGATGTGATTTTGATTTGCACATCACACACTTGCCCATGATTATTATTCTTCACTTATATCTGTGACGATATTAACAGAAACCGTCAAAATGTCTATAAAACCGATTTCCTGTATTTAAAGTATGATGACACTCTTTGACAGTTTCTTTAGCTATTATAATATCGTTTAATGAAATGTTCTACTCTTTTGAAATCAGAGGTCTTCTTCTTAGGACTTGCCCTCCATCAAGTGTGGACGAAGCATTACAAAAATTCTCTTGTCCAGTCAACTTTGTATACTGTCCCGAAATTAAGTATTGTGTGGAAGAAACTCCCAACACCACAACACTATGTCCAGGTTTGTATCAATTTGAAAATATGTCAGTTAACTTTTTCAACTGATTAATCTTATTGTAAAAATATTTTATTCAAAATAAATTATTTTATAGCAATTTTTTTCGTATGCTAAAAACTTATCGTCCTTTCACAGTGATATGCTAGAAATCGTATTTTGATACCACTGATAGGCATGTTATAAATAATCCATTGTATAATTTTTTGCTTAACCAGAAGCCAACAAATTTCAGAATTAGTTTCACAAGTAATTGACTTCTTAAACATTTTAGTCCAACAACGAAAAGTATTCATTCAGAATATTCACTATTTTGCTCAGATATAACCACTTTTCTAACGAATTCTTTGGTATTTGAGGAAAAAAATAAAGGTTTATTTCAGAAATACTAATATTTAACTCTCACGACATGAATAGAAGCTATAATTTAAATTTTTGCAACGGCAAACCATAAAACAATTTACAGAATCACAGATACACATACATATACATATACGTATATACCAATAATAATAAGATACAATTAGTAATCTAATGTTACCAGACTTACGTTTACGCTGACATTTAATTATATAATAAAATATTAATGAAGCTCATGACAATTTTGTTGAATAACCAAAATGTGAACAAATGAAACATTATGACGTTACTACAGATATACTTGCTTGTTGTTAGGACATCTAGCTCAGAAATAATGAAAAAAAAATCAGCTGTATGTTAGCCATTCATGTAATTTGTGGATTTACCACATATTACTTATGATTTTGAGATAAATTAGAAAAATGTCATTGTTACCACAAACAATAAAGTATTTGTCGACTGTCCTTCAGTAACATTTGAAGCTGTTGAAAGTTATTCAGCTGTTTGATGTTAATTGCAGAAAAGTAAATAATCCCAGCATAAAGTTACTAGTTATAAACGTTGTTATATTCTTAGTCAAGAGATTAAACTCTCTTGCTATTCTTTCATAAAACTCTCCACACTTTGTAGTAGGATCAAGCACGTTCAATTAAAACAAAAATATTTGGGTGGTTTTGGACATTAAATATTACTTTACCTCAATAAGCCGTTTGAATAAGCCTTAAGCTGTTTAAAAGAAACACTGGAACAAGACAATCTTATAACAGACGTTTTATCAACTTTACAAGATACCCCTGAAAAATAAAAAAAAACATTTATTTTACCTACAAAGGTCAAATTTACAAGCAAGATAAAGAAATAGAAATAGATAACTGTTCTTGAAGAGCTATTTCGAAAAAGATTCATGTACATAAAAAACCTGAAATATATTGAAGGTACGTAGTTAATATTTTTCTTCAAACAAACAAATAAATAAACCCCTCTATGCTATATATCGTCAGAGAGATTATCAAACTATTGAATAATTTAATATTACGTTTATAAATCTTTGTTTGTCAACTTATTATATCATCATAATGTGTTTTCTCACTCAAACATTACGTTCCATGTACCTAATGTGGTCGCTGTGTACCACTTCTCTCCACAACAGTTTGAAAGGGGTATGTTTTGTCACTTGGAGTTATCGATCAATATAAGCGATTTTACCACAAATAATCCAAGATGAACTGCCTTTTTGATCTGTTTATTCATACGTGGGTTTTTCCGCTCTTAATTTGATTTCTGGTGCTCCTTATATATTTTTTTTCTGAAACCTTTTTATTATACCAGATAAAATAAAATTAATAATATTTCAAATGATGCAGTATATGCACATATGAAACTAATAAGTTCACATGAAATTATGAAATATTTTACATTCAAATCAGATTACCCCAATAGCAAAGCGGAATGTTTAGGAACTTTCAACGCTATAAAACGGATATTTATACTCGTGGTGAGCAAAGCACAGTTCGTCTCTTGTGTAGCTATTTGATTAACTTTTAAAAAAAAAGGTGTGTGTGGTCGTTATTTGCGAAAAAAAATTTCCTTCACCATATTTGTCTTCTAAAAAGGTTCTTTCCCCATAAACAGATTGGATATTGTTCTCTAAAACCTTTACAAATATAACCAAAAACGTATCTGCTAAAGGAAGAAAAAACTAGAATTCTAATACACTCTTCAGTGTTATTACTGATTTTTGTATCTATAAAAACCTTTATCTTCTACATTGATAAATGTAACACACAATGAGAGTACACTCCAACGTTTACAAAAGTCTCCTCCAAAAATGTTTGTAAACGTTATATATCCTTACAAAGTGCTTTAAGCAAATAATTAAAACTGTTCACGTCACAATAGGTGTGAGCAATTTCTTTCAAGACACATAATATATATTTTTTGAAAACCAACCAATTTTTCAAATAATTACCTTTATAATTTGCATAAGTTCGTATTTAAATTTGTTACATAAACTAAAAGAGAAATATAGGAATTCATTATACATATTTAGAGCAGAATATTTAAGAATATGGAAAAACACTGTAATACTATTTGAAATGTTATTTCTTAAAACTTCTATGTAAAAATAATGAACAGTAGATTTAATGTCTCTAGTGACTGTTTTTGTGAGTAGCAAATAATATTAAAGAACTTAAGGACAGAAAATGTATATTATAATGTACATTATTTTAAATAACTTTTTCGTATATCGATTTTAAGTAATAAGAGGCCCAACTATTATACCAATGTATTTACTTGTGTGATAAAAATTGTTATTAAACAAATAGACGTGTGAAGTTTATACAACTGTTAAACATACATTGTTAAATTTTCTGTTCATGTATAATAAAGAATCTTTTGTTATTAAATAGTAATGTATTTGTTATCTTGTGTTAATATGTTATAGCTTAAAACAAATATAACACTTAACCTGAAGATGACCAGGAAAGGTCGAAACGTTATCTCTCCTTATCATTTTTAATTTAATTCTGAGATACAATCTTATTCGTATTTTTAGTTTTTTTCCACTTTTCGTTGTTCAACGCACATTTGGATCAATCAAAATAACATATACAGTTGCAGCTGTCTTTTAAATTATGAAGTATTTATTTTAAATGTTCAAATATGGATCGTTTGAGATTTTTATATCTCTTTAATTTTTTCGAATATAAAAATTACAATTCTGTTCCGATTTCAAAAAGTGCTGTTTGTTTTTTTATCTTTTGCCACAGTCGGCTCGTTTGAATGATGTTGTCCTTTTAAAGTCTTATAATCTGTTCACGCATAAGGAATTTCTATTTTAAATTAGGGGATTTTTTATATTTATGAATTGTTTATTAATTTATGTTTTTTAAACTCTATAAAAATGCAAAGAGATACTTACATTTATGAATATCGTGTAATGTGAAGGAAGTTCGATCACATTTTTATTTTAATTTATTTTTAATTTTACATATTAATGCTATCTAGTAAATGGTAAATTATTAATAAAAATAGACCATATATAATAGACTTTTATCATTTTTTTTGACAAGAGTAAAATAAGTTGATTTCTCATTTCTGAAAGAAAAACAATTTAACATTTTATTCTTTAGATACCGTTAGAGATCGTTACTGGATAATTCCTATGACAGGAAATGAAGAATTTCAACTAGAGAGATTTTGGTCAGAAAAAGATTTGAAAAACATTACTCTTTTAGGGGTTGATTACAGACAAGGTCAATGGGAATATCTGCGTAAGTATGAACTCTTTTTAAAAACAAACAAACCTAGAAAAATTAAATACGAGGCTATGATTTTTAAATTTATATATTTTGTATTTTTCTGAATAAAAGTAAAAGTGATTCTGATAAAATGCATCAGGAAATTCAGAAGCTGTAAAAAAATATTTTTGTTGTCTTTCAACACAAAAATTTAACTTATCATAGAATATCTAGTCATGATAAAATTTTGATTGCATTAACAAAATACTAAATCCATTTGATAAATGTACATATGTTGAAGACATATTTGATCATTTATTCTTTGATATCTACTTCACGGTTTTATAAATTAAATCAAAAAATCTCAGACCTAGGCTCGACAAATATAGCCGATTTTGTTGTCTGCGTCTTTCATTTGGAAAATTAACACCGTCTGGTATCTATAAATCGTATAGTATGTAATTAGATATAGGATTAATGTCCTGCATGGTATTGATAAGAAAGTATTTTAAGTACTCGTACGATAATTAAAAATCACATTTTAACAGCCCTAAATATCTTTAAATTATTTTAGTAAAAGTACAAACAAGTCCACAATTAAAATTAATCAAGAAAATATTCAAGTTTGTTAATACAGATGCAATATATCTATACTGATTGAAGTAAAGTAACATATACTGGTCAATTAATTCTGTAGTATAACCAAAAGCAGCACATATTATTTTCTGTGTAAGAATTTAGGTTCCTACTTCTTTATTTCTATTTATTTTAGGGTATTATTTAATCTTAAAAGTACGCAATTACAAAGATATAGTTGAAGAGCAGTAAAACAATGAGAAACAGAAAGAGAGGTTAAAGGTAAAAAGTTTAAAATGGTTTTCTGCACCACTGATAATTTTTACGTGAAGAGTGAATACATCAAAAAATTCGAATATATATAAGAAGAATTCAAAGTGTGTGTTAGAAAAGAATACCAGAAACTCGATTTTTTACTTTGATAACGTTTACCACATTTAACTACAATAACTACGTACAGGTGAAAATAGTCTAAGGATTCCGTTTTTTTCAGCTTTTCGAACATCAACATATCACATGACTAACATAACCGAATATGGACTTTAACTTTCGTTAAATAATAAAATGAGTCATGTCATTCTGCGTCAAAATCATATTTTTATGTGTTATTGAAAATGGACGTTTAAGTGTGGTTTTAACTGAACATTTGATGATGTACTTAAAAAAAACGTGTAGAGTTATTGGTACTCTATGACTTATTTCATATGGATATATAACTAAATTTGTCAACAATTTTACGCAAAATTGTTGCAAAATATTGTGGAACTGAACGGTAAGTTATTAGTGAAAAGCTTTATAACGGGGTATAAATAATATATTTGTACATTAAGATTTATTAAAAAAGCTGGCAACGACTAGACATGAGACATATTGATTTAAGATGCATCCGTAACCGGTATGGTAAGCCAAAAACTAAAAATATCACAAAAACCAAAATATATTCACCAATTACTTCAAATGTGTTAATGTTTTAGATTTTTTTATGCAAAAACGGCTCGTTTGGGTTCAAAAAATATTTTAAATATAAGAGCGAACAACGTTTCGACCTTCTTCGGTCATCGTCAGGTTCACAAAGAAAGAGGTAACTGACCGGAAGCTGACCACATGTTTGGAAGGGGTTGTATAACTGAGTGTCGCAATGTAAAAGGCGGGGTTAGATGTTTGAATATATAATTTTATCTATAATATTAATATAGGTATAATGGCGTTCCTTTATATTGGTTTATTTTGGGTTTAAGTTGTTGTATAAGTAAGGCTTCTTTAATTTTTCGTTTTTTATGTTTGTTTCTTTATTTAGTATTTTAGTGTTTTCTATGGTTATGTTGTGTCCATTTGACTTGCAGTGTTGGAAAATGTGTGAAGGTGACTTTTTATGTTCTTTGAATCTGGTTTCCACTTTTCTACTTGTTTCTCCTATATAGAAGTCGTGGCAGTTATCACATTGTATTTTATAAATAATTTGGTGTGGTGTTTGTCAGTGTAGTTCTTACATAGTATAGACCTTAGTTTTGTGCCTGGTTTTTGAATAAATTTAGTATTAACTGGAATGTTATATTTTGTTACTAGTTTTTGCAAAATGTTGGTTATTTGTTTGCTTCTGTCAGGAATATATGGTATACAGCAGTATATGGTTTCGTGATTTTTTGATTCGTGAGATATATTTACTTTTGTTGGTTGATTTTGCTTTCTGTCTAGGTGTGTGCGTATAATGTTTTCTACGGTTTGTGGAGGAAACTTATTGATGTTGATGAAGTATTGTTCTATTTTGTCTAATTCATCGTTAATTTTATCTGGTGAGCATAGTTTTATGGCTGTGTTTATCTGGTTTCTTAGTATGTTGAGTTTTTGTTTTGTTTCATGTGCTGAGTCCCAAGGAATGTATTGTCCAGTATGGGTGATTTTTCGGTGGACTTCTGTTTTGAATTGTGTGTCGGTTCTTATAATTTTGAGGTTAAGAACTGATATTTGATTGCTTTCTTCCTGTTCACATGTGAAGTTAATGTTGGGATGTATAGAGTTAATGTGAATGAAAAAATTAAATATGTGTTCTGTAGATTTGAATCCCGCAACCGTGTCATCTACATATCTGTACCAGTATAGTTGTGGATGTAATGATGTATTAATTGCTTGTGTTTCAATTTGTGTCATAAAAATATTGGCTAGAACTGGTGATACTGGGTTGCCCATGCTTAGGCCATTTGTTTGTATGTAGTTTTGGTTGTTGAACATGAAGTTTGTCTTTATTGTGGTGAATTCTATGAGGGTTGCTAACTGGTTACTGGGAATGTCTGTAATTGGGTTAGGGTCTCGGATATAGAGTTCTAAGGCTGTCTTGCAGGCTTCTGTTGTTGGAACTTCTGGAAAGAGGGATATAACATCGAAACTGGCCATTAAGGCTTTATGATTAAGTTTATTTAGATTAGACTTGAAATTAAAAGAGTCTTTGATGAATGAGCTGGCTGATGTTGCATATTTGGAGAATGCCCATGCTATGTATTTACCAAGATTGTAATTAAACGATTCATATGTTGACATTATTGGTCGTAATGGACAATCTGGTTTATGAGGTTTGGGGATGCCGTATATTTGCGGTGTGCGTGAGTCGGTTTTACGTAGGTAGGAATAAAGTGTTGGTGAAATTGTGTTGGCTTTTTTCATTTGTAGTAGTAATTTGTTCAGTTGCGTCTCGTGTGTCTTTGTTGGATTTGTGTGTATTGGTTTAAATGTGTTCGTGTCTGATAGGATGTTATTCATTTTTTGTATGTATTCATTCCTGTTCATTTTTACTAAAGCGTTACCTTTATTTGCTTTAAGAAATTTTAAGTTTTTGTCTTGTTTTAGGTTTTTAATGGAATTAATGTCTCTTTTTGTAAGGTTGTTTTTTTAGTTTTCTGTTTTGTGAAATTATGTTGATAGTTTTGTGAGAAAATTCTTTGAAAAAATCGTTTAAGATGTTGTTTTTAGGTGTTTCTGGAAAATATAAATTTGTAATTTTACCTGGGAAGTTTGGCTGTTGGATGTCAATAAAATTATCTAAGTTGTCTTCTTTCTGTTTGTTGTTTTTGTTTTCTGTAGAAAGTATCACAAGTCTCCTGGCTAGGTCTTCTAAACATGTTTTGATTTCAATGGTGGGAATGTACCTTGGTGTTATTGCGAAGTTGAGTTCTTTGTTAAGTAGATGTATCTCGTCTGTGTTTAATTGTCGATCAGATCTGTTAATTATGAGGTTGGTCAACGGTTTGTCATGTTGATGTCTTTTCTGTTGCTTACATCTTAGTTTTTCAAGTTTTTTGTTGTGGCAGATCTTTTTGTCTCTGTCGTTCTTAGTATTGATTTGGTTTATGTTTCGTTGTATAAGTCCGTAAATCTCTGGTTTAATGCAGCATGCTAGTTGATGGTCTAAGTTCATTTTTTTGTAAGTCATGTAGTTCTTTGTATTTTGTGTTCAACATGGCTTTAAGTAGTTTTTTCTTTAAATTTTGGATAATGTTTGTGTATTTATTAAAATCTTTTGAAAGTTTCACCTTTACAAAATTAGGGGTTAGTTGTTCCTTTATACATTGTTGAATAAAGTTGATGCCATTTCTTCTATTAATGATTCGTTGGTTTAAACGAATTATAGACATTCCCAGAAATTAGTTAGCAACCCTCATAGAATTCACCATAATAAAGACAAACTTCATGTTCAACAACCAAAACTATATACAAACAAATGGCCTAAGCATGGGCAACCCAGTATCACCAGCTCTAGCCAATATTTTTATGACACAAATTGAAACACAAGCAATTAATACATCATTACATCCACAACTATACTGGTACAGATATGTAGATGACACGGTTGCGGGATTCAAATCTACAGAACACATATTTAATTTTTTCATTCACATTAACTCTATACATCCCAACATTAACTTCACATGTGAACAGGAAGAAAGCAATCAAATATCAGTTCTTAACCTCAAAATTATAAGAACCGACACACAATTCAAAACAGAAGTCCACCGAAAAATCACCCATACTGGACAATACATTCCTTGGGACTCAGCACATGAAACAAAACAAAAACTCAACATACTAAGAAACCAGATAAACACAGCCATAAAACTATGCTCACCAGATAAAATTAACGATGAATTAGACAAAATAGAACAATACTTCATCAACATCAATAAGTTTCCTCCACAAACCGTAGAAAACATTATACGCACACACCTAGACAGAAAGCAAAATCAACCAACAAAAGTAAATATATCTCACAAATCAAAAAATCACGAAACCATATACTGCTGTATACCATATATTCCTGACATAAGCAAACAAATAACCAACATTTTGCAAAAACTAGTAACAATATATATCATTCCAGTTAATACTAAATTTATTCAAAAACCAGGCACAAAACTAAGGTCTATACTATGTAAGAACTACACTGACAAACACCACACCAACATTATTTATAAAATACAATGTGGTAACTGCCACGACTTCTATATTGGAGAAACAAGTAGAAAAATGGAAACCAGATTCAAAGAACATAAAAAGTCACCTTCACACGTTTTCCAACACTGCAAGTCAAATGGATACAACATAACCATAGAAAACACTAAAATACTAAATAAAGAAACAAACATAAAAAAACGAAAAATTAAAGAAGCCTTACTTATACAATAACTTAAACCCAAAAGAAACCAATATAAAGGAACGCCATTATACCTATATTAATATTATAGATAAAATTATATATTCAAACATCTAATCCCGCCCTCTACATTGCGACACTCAGTTATACAACCCCTTCCAAACATGTGGTCAGCTTCCGGTCAGTTACTTCTTTCTTTGTGAACCTGACGATGACCGAAGAAGGTCGAAACGTTCTTCGCTCTTCTCATTTAAAATATTTTCTGAGCCCAAACGAGCCGTTTTTGCATATAAAATTCTCAACAATTGGGTTTCTCGACATCACTGAATGTTTTAGATTGAAATTGAAATTTGAGATAACTTCATTGGTAGATGGGCTGTCAAAGATATTTTGATAGATTAATTTCTTATTTGTCATATTTAACGTGTGAAAGCTTAAACCTTAAAATATGCATAGTACACGAAACAAACTGGATTCGAATGACATGAGTTATTAATAAAAGAATGAGTTCTGTGTAATCCTTTATGATTTTCATTTTACCGGTCTTGTAACTTTTAGTTTCTTTTCAGGATAAATTAAAACTAAAAACATAACTTTGTATGAAGACAACCACGACCGATATAAATTATCAAACAGTGATTTACGTATCAAAAATATAAATGTAACAATGTTTAATTACGTCATAAGGCTGTCATGTTCAAAGCACACGACTCATCCGTAAATGTCTTAAGATAAGTTAAAAACTGAAGAATAATATTTTCGATCGCTTTTGGAAATAATACACAGTAGTCCTTTCTAATACAGAATATATCTATACTTGATCACATGGTTGCGTTCACGTTGTGGATTTGGAGTTTTCGAAATGGGAATATTTTTTGTGCTTTATGGTAACAGAAAGTAAATGAAAATGTATTAAAGAAGAGCTGCCACGACTATCGGAAAAAAACATCAAAAAACATGCAGCAAGACATACCTCAATAATGGTAAACACAATACGACATTTTCTTGTAACAGCTGAGAGTCCTCGGATTCAAAATGTTGTATTCGCGTTCTTCGAGCAACAGTACAGAATTACCTTCTTGGGGAAAAATAATAAAAAGGTTTGTGAGGAAACTTTCCGTTAAATAACTGCATACCTAAAGCAGATGAAGAATCAAAGGGGAATATTCATGTTATTCCATTTGAGTGCAAACTTGTCAAGTCGTTGGATTGAACTTCTATAAATGTTTGTATGATTCTACCGTTAAACCGGGTTCTGGGAAAAATTTATTTTATACTTATGAAGATATTCTCAGGAAGAAGTATTGTGCTTTGGCCAAAAAACCCTTACGATGAAGACGTTTATAATGGAAACTTCGCTGTAGGGGTAGTTCAAAGATGCAGGAAAGATATTGGAAGCATGAATTGTGATGAAGTTATATAAGCCTATTAATATGAGGTTTTTGATTTTATGAAACTAAAACCTTATGCAAATATTTTAAACGCACGTTAATATTTCTAAATAGTTTAAATTTAACTAACATATTACCCTTAAACATGTATGTGTATGAAAATTATTATTCGATTGGAGTAGCACAAGAGTGGGCGGAGGGTGCTGTTGAATAGCTTTCAATTCCAATATAAGCAGTTATGCAAATACTTTTTTTGAAGCTCCTTAACGTGAAAATTATAACACACATACAGAAACACAAAACAATCAACAATATTTACGAAAAAAAAAAGAGATAACCACACGAGTGAGAATACAAACTGAACTATGTTGTCTCTTTATTACTAGTCAGGATACAAACTGTACAATGTTGTCTATTGCTAGTCAGGATACAAACCGTACTATGTTGTCTCTTTATTAGCAATTGCCAAAAACGACTAAATGAGTAAAGAAATTTTAAGCCTTTAATTACGTATATACATACGTTTATGTTACTATTTCTTTAATTGATTACAAATTTACATAATATTATACAATAATCTGTTCATTTTATAAAACTTGTGTGTTTCAATCACGTGAGCCACACGTATAATAGCAAGAAATCCTGCACTATTTACCGTATTTCTCTTTCACTTTCTCTTACATAAAAAATTATTGTCTACAACAGAAAGGTAAATTCACATTTTTATGTGATGTTGTCCATTCTTTTAAATATATATCATTCGTAAAACAAGAACTACGAGACAAGAATCGACGTGCGTTTTAACATAAAATTTACATTAATAATATTTTAAAAGTGTTTCAGTTAAGATGAAACCTCTTTACATTTAAAAGTGTTCTTATATGTTTGTCACTATGTTACTATTTAATAACATAAATATTAATAAAGATCCAAGAATAATCTCGATTGCAAGACTAAAATTGTGGTGGCGATCTCGTCTTTATTGTGTAAAATCACATAACCCTGATGAAATCGAATTATATTTAGAATAACAAATTAAGGTAAGTAGCGTTTTTTTCTCAGCAAAAGTCTGAACAATAATGAAAAAGACACACTCAAATGATCATATTTCTTACAGCATCAAATAGCACTAAATGGAAATATTTTTATGCTGGAGCAGAAATAGATGTCATGGATCACATTCGGTTCACTGCTTATGAAGACGTTCCTGTGATCTCAAGAATATTAGTTCTTGATTCGAGTAAGTGTTATCACATTTTGTCACAAAATGTCGAAAAAGTATTTCATTTCATTTTTAAAATGAAATCGTTTTCTGTTATTCTTTAAAGCGAACTTTTGTAACGAAACACAATATTTATTGCCCAACATACCTTTTTCAGAATACATTTTGTATAAATGAGACATTTCAAGATAAATACATATAACTGTCGTTTGGCCAAAACAATCCGTAGAATAAAGTGCACTATTAACAAAAGTTATAGTTTAGCTCTTTTCTATTTTATGTAATACAAACTGCAACATATTTTCAAAGGAAGTGTCCTACTGGACTCTTACTTCACTAAATCCATCAAAAATGCATGGAAGATACACAAATTTTACACAGTAAACTTATTTAATAAAAATCATTATTACCTTTCATAGAATTTCTTTAAATTCGTTCACTGATAATGTTTATAACATACAATTGAGTGTTATATGTGTTCAGAATATAAGGTGTATGTTCAAATATATATTGAACAAAAAGAGCTTTATGTTGACCAAATGGCCCTGCATGGCCGAGTGCGTAAGGCGTGCGACTCGTAATCCGAGGGTCGCGGGTTCGCGCCCGCGTCGCGCTAAACATGATCACCCTCCCAGCCGTGGGGGTGTATAATGTGACGGTCAATCCCACTGTTCGTTGGTAAAAGAGTAGCCCAAGAGTTGGCGATGGGTGGTGATGACTACCTGCCTTCCTTCTAGTCTTACACTTCAAAATTAAGGACAGCTAGCACAGCTAGCTCTCGAGTAGCTTTGTGTGAAATTCAAAAAGAAACAAAAAAGTTGACCAAATTTTTGCGCACGCTCACATAAACCGTTTACTTTCTGTCATTCGGACTAAATAGGGCTACTTGTTCAGGAGAAGAAACTTCTAGAGTATATTTTAGAGAATCATTTTTGGTTGTGTGAAGCATACGTCTGTTCCAAGTGCACCCTCTACCCCCAGTGACATAGCGGTATGTGTGAGATCTTAAACCGCTAGAAATGGGATTTCGATACTTTAGGTGGGCACAATACAAACGACCCTGAGTGCAGTTTCGATCTCCGCTAGAAGCAAAACAACTGTTCCGAGAAATAATATTGAGAACATAAAATTAATATTATTTACTACTGAGCGTTAATTTCTCACTTGCTATGGATTATTGATTGGTATTGGCAAAATATCAGAATATCTAATCAAAAACAAGTTAAGTGTGAAAAACAAGTTACGTAAAAAATAAAGATAGTAAAAATTGCAATGCAAAATGATACCTACACATATAGCACTGATAAAAATTGTATATCAAAGATTTTTTCATTAGTTAGTTAGACCCTATGATTTGTTTTTCCATCATGCCTAAAGATGAATAAAACGCAAGGTCTAGTTAAGCTAATAACCAACATCTGACAAAAACTAGCAACAAAATATGACATTCCAATTAATACCAAACACCAGGCACAAAACTGACGTCTATACTATGTAAAAACTACACTGACAAACACCACACCAACATTATTTATAAAATACAATGTGAAAACCGCCACGACTTCTATATTAAAGAAATAAGAAAATATGAAAACCAGATTTAAAGAACATAAAAAGTAACCTTCACACATTTTCGAAAACTGTAAATCAAATAAACATAATATAACCATAAAAAACATCTAAGTGCTAGATAAAGAAGCTTTACTTATGGAACACCTCAAACCCAAAATAAACCAATTCAAATTAACACCTTAAAACTTACATTAATAAATATATCCACTGTATTAGCACGCTTTCTACATTCCTACACCCAATTGAACAATCGCTTTCAAATATGTGATCAGATGTCTGAAAGTAACCCTTTTTTTGTGTATCTGATGACCACCGAAGAGGGTCAAAACGTTGTTCGCTCCTCTTCGTAATGCTTTCTTCACTCATACCAGCCATTTTTAAACATATAGTTAGCTCTCTGTTAAATGAACTACACTTTCACAAATTCGAAGTTAACTCGTTCATCGTGAACCCTGGAAAAGATATGAAGAAAGTTTCAGAACGGAAAATAGACTCAAAATTGTTTGTAACTCTATGAAACTACTGTACATAAATCATTATTTTTAAATACTATTATCGCAAGCTGTGTTATTGTTTATGCATCGAAATATATTTGTATTAAGATAGAAAACTGTTCGTATCAATATTATCAGCAAGTGTTCGAAATTGCATATATATAGATATTTATTTATTTTCTAAATTCAAATTACAATTTTAACTTAGTTTCCAAAATTGCAACATAACAAATGCTACAATTGGCCGTCAGTTTTTATTTCATTCCTTCAGGTCGTACGCTGAATCATGAATTCACGCGTTAAATATTGAGTAAAAAATATGTGTGTTATGCCTGCTCTCTCAATAAAATTATCTAGTTCTTCTCGGTAAGCTCGTCGACCTAATTTGGACCTACCTTCCACTCGAAAAGACAACAAACACAAAGAAAATCCAAATTAATGTCTTCGTAAAAACACTGACGTCCAAAGTTAATTCAATGAGGTTGAATGGTCAGATTCTGTAATTTTTTTTTAATAAGTGTCATTCACCATAATAGCTTTTGAGGCTTTTAATTTACTGACTGAAGCTGACCAGCAATAATAATCTCTTACTCTCTCTCGCCTAGGCGTTTTTATATGAATCATGCGAGATTCTCGAACCAACAGAAATGTTCCAAAAAGCATAATGTTGATTCTTACACCCTAAAATTTTCTAAAAATTTAGAGAAGAGGTAGGGCTTGCGCAATACTCATTCAACAATATACGTTACCTGTATAAAATACATTGAGACAAACGTATGTATTAAAATAAATACACAACAATAAACCTCTTACTCTTATATAATACATTCAAATACAAAATTTGTAAAACTTAAAGGTGAAGTATTTTTCGTCAAAATAACGTATTTTGTGTCTCAGACTAATCAATATGTATGTTTGGTCCTTTTATCTAACGAAACATTGTGAACTTCATCAATTTATTACAATCCTTGTATCAGATTATAATTAGAGTTTAATAATTGAGAGAATAAAATCAAACAAATATTTTTAGAGCGATTAGAAAGATAAAATGAGCATTAATCTAAATCCATTGTGTAGCTTTGTGCTTAATTCAAAACAACAACAATTAATCTAAATATCCTCAAAGCTTTGCCATAACTCGTACAATAACATCCAAGGAATCTTGTTTCGTATCCTGTTGTTATAACACTTTTTTAAAGTTATAGTACTGGTTAAAACCTATAGTTCTGCCAAACTAAAGTAACCTAACGACTGACTGGGGGTTGATGTTTCTGGCAATGTGGTTTTATTTTTTTAATGATTTCAAAGCTACAATTGCTTTAGAACTTGAAAAATTGGTTCATCTACGTTAAGATTTTGGTAATTAACCGCTATCACCAACCTATTTTTGTCTTTTTCATTCTCGGATGGATAATTTTACCCTGCAAGCATCAGAAACATAAACTTGTAAATGACTTTCTATAAAGAAAATGAAATTAAAACAAAGACAAAATAATTTATAAAGAAAAGTTAGTCTCACAGTTTGAGATTTTAAGCAAAAATAATACCGATTTATATTTATTTATTTTTAAGCCTTAAAGTGAGCCAGTGGACTGTGTAATGTAAACAATGTAACTGATGTTCCGTAATTCCTGTATTATTACCGCAAAAAGTACACAAAATTAAAGAAATCGACAAGACATAAGTATTGTGAAGTAAGCAGCGAATTGTGTTTTCTAGCTTTCTTTCCTCCAGTGTATAACGACAACAGCGTGGCTGTAGGTATAGAACAGTAAGCCTTCTTGCTGTATTTATTAAATTCAGTAAACCCGTTATGATATCCTGGCAGTAATAAAGATATTGTAAACATCCTAGTTCTGAAAATTCTTTGGCAAAGATCTGCCAATTTGAGCATACCAAACTTGAAACTCAAACTCATAACAGTTTGATCAATTGTAACAATCCCTTAAAGATTTAATGATCTTAAAAGACATTTTATATAAGAATATAAGCTTTCAACAAATTAATTGTCATTAGATACAGTGGGTAATTGGTATGCAATTAATGTTTAGGTGTAAATTATGCGTTTTTATTTATTGTTTGAACAAAACATATAATGTTTATTTCAGAGCAAACGGTTCGAACGATCGTGAAACTAAGTTGCACCAGTTGTCTTACGCTTCGCTTCATTTGAATACTGCACTGTTGGATTTCAAGCCTGGAGAAATGTTCAAATTCAAAATTGATACTTTTGCCAGTTGTAAGTGATGTTACAATATAAATAGAGACCAGTAATATAAGGTGATAATTTCAAGTAATTAGAGTTGTTGTTTTTTTTTCTTTTCACCAGCTCAAGCAAATAAAACAGCATCAATATTTAATTTTCCAAATTTGGTGTTGACAATTAGTAGACCTGGCATAGCCAATTGGTTAAGGCACTCGACTCATAATCAGACTGTTCGAATGCCCGTTACACCAACTATGCTCGCCCTTTCAACCGTGGGGGCGTTATAATGTATCTCTCAATCCCATTATTCATTGGTAAAAGTGGTTATGATTAGCTGCCATCCCTCTAGTCTTACACTGCTAAATTACGGACTGCTAGCGCAGACAGCCCTCGTATGGCTTTGTGCAAAATTCAAACCAAAAACCAAACAATCAGCATACAATATTTATAAAATTAAATGTAGAAACATTTGTGTTATTAGGCTGTTTGATTCCTCACTTTAACCTAACTGGTCAAGTGATATAAGAAACACTCCATTACTATAAAATGTCACATGAAAAACTTTAATGAAAAGAACATGTATTGCATATAAAATAGACATAAGTCAAACATTCAAACAAATTTTAAAAATTTCGATTCTCTTTCACAATGAAAATTATCTATAGAATAATAATTTTTGTTAATAATTATATTTATGGTTTGTGTACTAACTTTAACATGTGCAGTTAATATATAATGTATAAAAATGCGTTATTTTTAAGTGATTCAGCATTATATACAGCATTTCTGTGTTTCATCCAGGTGCGATTCAAATAGTAGAATTTTACCTGTGATAGTCACGAGTGAAGAGATCTGGCATGGCCAGGCGGTTAGCGCGATCAATTCTAATTGTAAGAGTCGCGTTTTTGAATCCCTGTCACAATAAACATGCTGGCTCTTTCAACAGTGGGGGAGCTATAATGCTATGGTGAATCCTACTCTTCGCTGGTGAAAGAGTAATCCACGAGTTGGCGTTGGATGGTGATAACTAACTGCATTCCCTCCAGTTTTTCACTGCTAAATTAAGGACGTATAGTGCAAATATCACACGTGTAGCTGTACGCGAAATAAAAAACAACAACAACAAACAAACAAAAAATGCTGTTTAAAGCTTTCTATAGGAATTACTTCAGAAACTTAACTATTTTGAATTTGTGACGCGAGAATTACCATATACATATAAATGATTGAAATGTATATTCAAATAATATAGTAATGTTTTTGTCGATTTCTCTCCCGGTTTTGATCTAGATAAACTTTCTTTTATTGAGAAAATTTTAATGTCACATTCAGGAAAGTGGTTAGATAGATTTATAATACAAGAGCAGTTCCTGAGTATGCCAACACATCTAGAGGTGATTCCAGATATATCCATTGAACAAAGGAAAGGATTAACGCTGACAATTGAGGAACCCAATAATGACATATTAAGGTAAGATTAACGTTAATATTTTGATTAATATTATGAATAACATAATGCTTTTAAAAATAGTATGAGCGTTTTGACCAGTGCTGTCAACATCATACTGAGTTTATCGTGTTTTGTTTGTTTGAGTAATACGAAGGTCATAACCGACATTGCCTCCAAAAAATATCTTGATCAAGCTTATAAAAATCACTACTCTAAGTATATTTCAAAATTTTTAGAAGTGATATGTTATGAAACTTGTAAAAGTAAGTTCGTTGTTAATCTCTACATGTATCGTCGTTGTATTTTATTATTGAAGAACATTCCTGGATGTTACAGGAGCGTGGTCTACACAAATATTATAATCGTTATTGTTTTATCTTTCCTCTTTTTATAACGGGCGCCATTATTGTAAAAAAAAGAAAAAAACAAGATTTTAAACAAGTAAATTAGAAAATGGTGTAACGTAACTTCTTAGGGCTAAATAAAATTGAAATGAAAAGCGTTACAACAACCAAATGTAACACAGTTATAACTTAAATTTAAGGTAATATTTTGGAATACACAACTTATTAAATTAATAATATTTTTCATAAATACGTAAATAGGTATGAATTGTTTCGCAATAGGTTATGTTTTAATGATTCATTAAAACGGTTGTAGTGAAAAAATGTGTATAGACCGTACGTTTCTGTAGCACCTATTCCTCTTGTGCTAAATTTAAAAGTTTATATTTTAGTTACGAAGTGAAATTCGTAGATGAAGCATTTTTAATATATTCTGTGTTTAATTATAATGTTTAACAGCATCATAAATTTATGAGTTCGTATATGAATGTTATGTTCTTTGAATTGTGCATTCATTATAATACTAAAGTGTAACATGTATTTTATAATGTATAGGCGAATGATGATGGAATATTTTTTTACGTCAACACATTTGTAGAACTTTATCTTTCAAAACAAGAATTAACGATTTTTCCAAAGAAGTATTCATTTTTTATTCTCAAATTTAATAGACATAACTGAAAATTATATACTATAACATCAATTTCTTCTTCCATATATCATGATTATTTAAACATTGAAAAATAGTTTCTCATACTTGTTTCTGCTCTGATAGGTAAGCCCATTGCTCACCACATTTATATTGATTTTATATTTGTCAGTTTTGAAGACGCTCGTCAGATTTCTCTCAAAAACCAAATCTGGATTGAAACAAATCCAGAGTATTGTGGAAATTTCAGTCTATCGTTTGTTTTGAAAACCAAAGACATGTGGAGTCGTGATGTTATTATGGACACTAAACGACTGACACTAAGGGTAAAATTTTCAACTCAAATTTGAATCATAAGAATGAATAAACTAAATAGGGTTATTTTATTTCTGCTTTTACACCAACTTAAATTTTAAGACACTAAATAAATGAAATTAATATGCATCAGAATATGATTTTCCTTTTATAACTAACTAAAGATCTGGTGGACGCTATTATTTTCACTGGTTTTAATTTATAAATTATGTTTGTGAATCAAACTATAGAAACACAAAATTGATTGATTCTACAATATTATAATAAAACTACACATACATCTACTAAGTTAAGGTCACTATACTTTTTATGATTGTTTGATTATAATATAAAATATAATTATTTATTTACTAGAAATGAGCCATTAAATTACGACACCAAAAATATTTTAATTCAGAACTTGGTTATTATGGGTATGATATTTTTTTATATAATGTATGGAATTCTGGTGTGTAGATTCAAAAACGTACAACAAATATCTTAACTTAGAACCCATGTATGCTTCTATATAACGATTACGTAGATACATGCAAAATGTCACATAGACATGTGATCAGTGATATTATCAATCACGTTTGTGAAAAAAAAAATCATTTTATGTTCCACAAGCAAAATACCTAAGCCGTGATTATTAGAAACGTTAATATTAAAAATAAACCATGATTTTTATCCACAGCATAGTGGATTATAGAACTTCTCTGTTTTTTTATTCAAGTAAAAACTTTTAGTTTACAGCTCCGTCGTCTTTTTATTTTTTTTAAATTTAATTCCACATTTGGACTCACGAGGTTTATACCCTTTAGATTGATGTAGTTCACTACGGCCAAGGTCTTAGAGATTAATTTACTGTAATTCCGCCTAAAAACCTTCAAGTTTAGGGTAGGTTGATATAGATCTTGAAAAGGAACAAGATTTATCGGGTATCACGTTTGGTATTTATTGGTGTTGCACAAATATTAAGCAAATAATAAGGAAAGAAAACACTCATACATTAATTTGCCCTAATCCTACCTCAAAGAATGTCAAGCGTCGCGGCTATTAAAGGGTTACTCCTGGTTTCATTTGTGATTTGTGATTGAAAGAAAATATATTAGAAAATATTTTAGATTTTGACATCTTATCTTTTAGAAACATCAAATCAGAAACAAACAATTTTACGCCTTTGTTTAGGTGCAATTATTTTATTGAGTTTATTTACTGTTATTGAGTCTATTTCAAAGATATTATAAACATATAAAAACTGCCTTTTCAGTTGTTTACATATAATGCCTTAAAATATCAAAAAAATTATTATTTTAATATTCCAAACAAAAACTTACTGCATGTTCGGTAAACGGGCAGATATGGTACAAATGTTTTAGAAATTAGATATAGAATATTTTACAAGGTTATAAACAGTAAACCAGGATAATTTGCTGTGAATGAAATAATTGGAGCCATCGCTACTTTATCAACTCAACGAAAGCAGGAAATGTTGAGCGCGAAAGCAATATCACATCTCCAATATTGGATCTTTCAATCAACCATACAATACAAATATTTTATAAAAACGAACTTGTTAAAAAAACGTATTAGATTTTACATACCAGAATAAAAGGCGGTCTAAAATTATGATTAATGAAAATTATAAAATTTGACGAAATTAAAGATGTTTGTTTTCTAAAATACATCTATTATTCTTTTATTTCATCAATATGAAAGTAATTATTGAATAATCATATTTTTAAAAAAATGTTTCGCTAAAATATAAAATGGGTTAAAAAATATATGTGTTTACACTGTAAAAGATGTCACAGGTTAAAATTAGGGATTCGATTTCCTTTGGTGAACACAGCAGATAGTTCAGAATGACATTGCTATAAGAAAAGCGCACGCAAACTGTAAAAGAGATACATAGGACAATTTGAAATGTAATCTAGGTCAGGAAGTAGAAAGCGTGTTGCGGACATTTCGACACAATTTTTCAGCAGTAAAAAGGACAAAAGATAGTGCCAAACATTTATTTGTTTTCAGTCCAAGTTGGTGATATATGTGTTAAAATACGAAAAGTACATTTACTAATTTACATTTATTCATCACTCAAAACATTTTAAACATTTGGAATATTTGTAGTGTTATTTAAGCATTTTTTAATACATAATACATGAAAAAATAATTTTACATGGAATATTTCCTCAACCCAAACGAGCCGTTTTTGCATACGTATTTCTTTACAAATGTTTTTTTGACATCACTGAAACATAAATATCAAGCTTTAAACATAAGCAGTTGATTTTGGAATAATCATGGGATAGTTTTGTTTTTAAGCGACGATTAATTTTTTGAGCATCACCAGAAAAGAAACGTCCAAGAGTTATCGAGAGGGTGATAAAGGAAACAAACCTTTTCATAATTAGTGATACTGGTAACATTAAATTGGACAAGTAACAGTTCTTCATAGTTGAAAAGACAGGATTTATTTATATCTAATTTTGTAATTTTTGAAGCTAATTTGGTTCATTTTTAACTCACTTGTGAGATTGGATTAAATAACTTTCAAAACTCACATTATATAATATAAACGTTACGATGCATGTCATTATTGCAGGCAAAGAAGGAAAACATCGCCCCATTCTATGATTTTAAAAGACATTCGAATGCATTATTTTCATCTTCAGTGCTAACAGAAGGTGTTTTAGTCTTCAGTGTCGTGGCTTCTTTTTATTCTGACTTTGATAATGAGAATCTTGGAATGGCTGTGCTATTAAACAATCAAGATACTTTAGGTAAGTTGTTTCCAGTGAAAACCGAATTGATCAAAAGATTTTGAAGTTTAAAAATAATAACAATTGAATGTGATAGTTTTGATTGTCTCAAAAATATCAATACACATGTTTTTAAATATATGGCAACATTTTGGTATGGAAATAATTAAGACATAATGAAATTATACATAAAAAGCACAAACAATGAACTTGATGAACATCTATATTTTAAAGGTAACTGGGAATTTAAGGCACCAAATAGTGAATGGCAAAGCCTCATAAAAAGTGAACAAGAGGAGAAATTGGAACTTGATGTTGAACAAATCTACGAACCTATCAACATATGTCAGTATTTGTTTCCGCAACAACAAGAACATCATCAGCATGCCGAGTTTCGTTTAATCCCTTCCAATTTTTTAATTAGACTTAACCAAACAAATAAGACATCACTAATTTCTCTTGCGGAAGGAGCGAAATTGCCACGTCTTATTTTCACAGTCTGGGATATGACAGAGACATGGTCTAATAACATCTTACATTTAGAGCCGTCGAACTGTGAACAAGTAAGTACATACCATGCTCGTTGAATACATAAACAAATAGTTATTTAATCTGTAATAATGTACTTTTCTTTTTATCACGTAAACTGAGTATTTTTATTCGGTTAATCAAAAGCTCGTAGGTACTTTGTATGCTCACTGAATAAATAAGCATATGTTTGAAGTGAAAGTTAATCTTGGATATTATACTGACAGAAACAGTTTATCGAAACAACATGTTTATTATGCGGATATGAATCGAAATTTAACATGAAAATTATGTATGGAATTGCAGTTTTGAAAAGCTATATTTTTCCTATTTGGCACTTTAGGGTTTTGACCTGTTCAAATGTGATAAATCTATTCTAAATCAAGCTTAAAAACCTCTGAATTATGTTGTTACTAATGTATAATTATAACTATTTATGTATTCTTAGCTTTCTCATCACCTGAAGCTCAGGTTTTTACAATCGCTTATTTTAGATGAGTTATCTGTGTAAGGCATAACTCATTTGTTTTGCTACTTTGGAACTTTCTTGACAACTATGATTTTCGTTCTCAAAATCTCTAAAAGTATTATTTCGATTTACTTTGTTGACCAGCTGGTTATTGTTATTGGTTTATTGGCTAAAAAATACACTGTATTGTCTGAAATTTTTCCTACTGTTGTGTAATTGAACCCTAGATTTCATTACTGTAAGCCCGTAAATTTACCACTAACAGACTGCGGACTGAAAAATTTAATTTAATGAACTTAACTGTTACTGTGAATTCTTGTAAAGCAAAATGAAATTTGAAAGGTAGATAAATGCTCGTGTTATGAACTTAAGTTCCATGAATGACCAATCGGGAGACATCACATAAAAATATCGCAAGATAAAATATATTTTCTTAAAACGACGATCTTAAATTATTTCAATTAAAAAAATATCGTTATGCAGAAGCGAGTATGCTATGTAAGATAAAAGGCGTTTTATATTAATTGCTTATTCGTAAAAATTAACGAAATTTGTAGATTCTCTATTGCAGAAAGTCTGAGTCTAATTTAGATGGTAAATCTAACTGGTATTTATCAATATCTGTAAACTTCAGTTTTTTAGATTCAGTCAACTCTTCACATTTTGAATCCTACTATAATTTAAGTATTTTCAAGGGTGTGAGCATACAGTGTGTTGATATAAAACTTGTTTACCTTATTATTCTCGCCAAATACCCACAGAAATATGTATGGTAATAATTATTGTACTAATGTTATTAAATTTTAATTATTACAATCTTATATTGGTACGAAATGTAACATTTCATTTCAACGCACTATTTCTTCAGCCATTTTTCAATCGCTTGATATATGACACGTTTGTGTTAGATGATCAAAATTTAAAATCAACTTGATAATATATGTTATACTAAAAACCAGAAATATACGAGGTTAGATTTTTTTTTTCAAATTTAAATAAGAGCTTTAACCAAGTTGAATTTAAGTGACTTCTTTTGACTTGACATTTTAACCTAAAGAGCATTTTATGAACATAACTATCTCTGATATAAAACTTCTTAATATAATGTCAGTGTGTAAATAATATTTATCGTTGGATATTTTTATTCTTGTTTGTGCGATTTTATAGATATTTTCAGAATCAGATTCACTTAGCCCAATGGCATCTTTCCTGTATGGCGTTGAATTCGACTGTTCAAACGGACCCGTTATTCATCAGTCTATTAACCTGGATAAATGTGGTGCATGTGGTAGTGATGGAACGTCATGTCTGGATTGTCGCGGGATTCTTTATGGTGGTGAGGGCTAGAAAAAAAATATATAAACAGTCATTGTAACTGTGTTTCTAAAATTTATATGTCAAAACAAAAATATTGATATTTTTATTTTCCTTTAAAAGGAATGCCACGTTGAAATCTTTACACTACAAATAGTCATTAAAAAGAGGGACATGCTAAAAAAAAGACAACACAGATATTTCCATGTTCTAAGTCATAACTCAGGAGTAATGGTACACTTATTGTTTGGTCGTATACAGATATAATTATTTACAAATCACAAACGGTATCCAGGTCTCACTGCCCAGATTTACAAAACATCTATCGAGTTCCTAAATATTTTAGACTTGGACGAGTTTCATTGTTTGATGCGATATAGAGAGTTCCGCAGACATACCGCTATACTACGAGGGAAGTTTGTGAAGTTAAGAAGAGTTATTTGTTTATCTTTCTCCTATTTAATGGTGAACTTAATATTTGGATGTACGGAGCTAGTGCGGTTAAAAAAAGCTATGTGCATGTTCTATAGATGTGAATCTGGCAAATGTTCCATCTACAGTTCCCATCAGTCAGGTCGTGAATGTAAAGCTGAACAGTTAGCTTGAAACTGACTATGTGTGATAAAGATAATTGTTAAGATTATTTACATGAGATTCCCCATATATAAGTTATTTATTTTTATGAAGCTTTTGTTGTTAAACGTAAAATTAGTTTTGGAAGTAATAAATGCTATTATAATTTTAACTGGTTGTTAAAAGTGAGGCTAGGATCTTTGGTGTAAAGTTCTGAAGCTATGCTAGAGGTGTATGTGGCTGAAACTTCAATGAAGATAAAGAATAAATCGAGACTAACCATATTGTCTTCATACTTTAATTAACAAAATGTAGCTCAAAGGAAAATGGCGTCTTCGTAAAAGAGTATGTGCTTACTTTTTGCAAAACCTTCATAAAAGGATCCGGTGTATTTACATGCGCAGAAAGAAAAATACCTCCATAGTCTGTCTTAGTTAAAATTCAATGATTCATATGTCAATATTATGGATCTTCATGGACAACTAGATTTGTATAGTTTGGGAGTACAATACAGTTGTAGAGTATATGAGGTAGTCTTACGTAAATAGAAATAAAAGTACTCTTAAAATGCATTTCAGCTGTTTATTGTAATAACATTTAATTTAGTTGTGTTTAGTGCATCTTTGGTTAAATTTGTGGAGATTGAAAATTTGTTTGTATTTAATTTAAAGCCATTTATTTTGTAATGTACTCATTAGAGAGGATAAAATCAATAAATTCTGACACTAAAACGAACACCAGCTCAAATAACATGACAATATGTTTCACAGTGCAAAAGTTTGTTAGTAAAACACAACAGATGGCTCGGAATCGATTACCTAGTTTTGCAGTACAGATAGCCTACAATTACTTCTCCAGGTACACGTTCTAATGCAGAATGTCAAAAAGAAAATATTAGTTTGGCTCATGCAACAGTGTATTTTGTAGTGTAGATTGACCCGACAGTTAAAGTGCCCAAATAAAGACACCAGATAGTCTCTCGACTGGAATGTTAAATATACTTCTGTCTTAAGATAAATCGCTTTTGAGGTGCTCAAAATATTTCGATGCTTCACTTCAGTGGGTATATCCTTACTAGATTAAGAATCTTAGAGAAGATATTGCAACCAAAAACTACCCACAAATGTATCTCTTAATGAACGATTTTAGAATTGTTAATTCCCACATCTATTTTGGAAGAATACGTGATACATCTCAAAAATAAACTCTTTTAATAACTAATTGTGTACAAAAAACGAAATAATTTTGAAGATGTTAATTTTGTATCTTTAAAACTTTCGATAATTTTCATTTATATTTTATAATGTTAGTTTTACATGTGAAAAAAAAACTCGGTGCTGAATAATCTCAACCATAATAAAATGAGATACTACGCTATGAAAATGAAAAATTACAATAACAACAGAATTTCGCAAACACTTTTTCGATACCATTAAACGGTCGCCTCAATTGACTAGCAACAGGATTTCCCACCCTCCTTGGGAGGTTTGTTTATCACATAAAGAAATACTGGTTGTTGAATTACACATAAATAACAGCTGAAATTGGTATTTTGATTAATACAAGATATTTTTGAAAAAAATGTTTGATTTTATAAATAGTATTTTTGATCAACAGGTCAAATTAGTTTATAAATTTAATAATATCACAATCTACCTAAAAATATGTGTAAAATGTCAACGTGACGATTCATATTTACGTCCAGTGTCTTGTAGTTCCTGACGATGATGAAAATATTATTTTTTTACAAAAATTAGCTTAATTTTAGTTGGTTAAATCATAATACACAAATCTATTGTAATCAAACTATTCCAAAATATCTGAAAATACCTGTTTTACAGTGATGCCTAGACTACCCACTGCTTAATGTAGTAATCTTCATCAAAATAATCTCAATTATGTTTTCAAACATTGTTATTTTGTGCCAGATTCAACATACGACTGTGGTATTTGCGTTGACAAAAGAAATTCATCTATTTCTCAACACAGAGATTGTTTAGGAGTTTGTGGAGGTCAAAATACTATGCTTCTTTCAGAAGAAAAGGAAGTATGTCTTGGGTAAGAAATTTTAAAATTCGAATAATTTTCACTCATCTTAGTTTATATATAATTATTTTATTCGTAGCAAAAAAAAACGTGGCTTGTTGGCCATGAAAGCCAATGCGTCTTATATTTCCAAGTAAATAACATCCAGAATTTAAAAAGGTTTACTAAACTTTATTTGGAGTACGAAAGCTAAACTCGTATTCAATATGTACACGAAAATGAAAAATAAACAAATATTTCAATGAAAACTTTCCTTAGAAAACAGCATTGTAAAATATGTTACAGCAAAAAATACATTTTCCTTTTTCAATGAAATTACGATGTTAGAAACTGACCTAGCAAATTAACTAGAAAAAATTACAACATGAAAGGAAATAATAAACTGTCAGCTGACGATCATTGGCAAAGAAAATAAAATGATATTCATCATTAATACAAATACATACCAAACTCAGTATCGTGTGTTCAAGCATAATATATGCAATTCGGTTTGTTTAAACCTGTAGGAGAAGAATTAATAAGTAAAAATATTTGACTAACTGTGAACATTTTTTTTTTGAGCATTTCTACTTTTGTTATTATTCCTAATATTTCTTAGGTTTGAAATGATATTTACAAATTATTATAAATCTTCTGTTAAGGTGGTGTGGAATGTCAAGGCTGTTCACGCCAGAAAAATGTTATTATTTAAACATTATGTCTCAGCGAATTAAATATATATATAAAACTATGGTGTTGCTCAACTACTCTTTTTTTGTAAAGTTATTTGATTGATGATATGACTGTTTCAAATGAAAGATGCAACCATTTCCAAGACTGTCTGATTTTGTTTGTATTTCACGTTACAGGAAAGAAGACGGAGATGCTTTCTTTCCTTGTAAGGAAGTGGGGAATGCTTCAACTTATCTTAACAGGTAATTAGATTTTTACTCTTAAATTTATTTATTAAATAAAAAAGTCCTGAAGATTTAGAAGCGTATACTTGTACTCGTATATATTTGAATCACACTAAATATTAACTGTAAAGCCGTCGACCAGTGAAACACCAAATATTTCAAAATGACTTTTAAGATATCGTAATAAATATCACTTCTTTTTTCAACGTTAAATTAAAATTTAAAACCTCTATTGTTGAAAACGTTTCAAACACAAAACTATGAAATATACTGAAAATAGTTTGTCTGTCTACTACGTTTAAAACATGGAGCATCTATATAAATATAATTTATGAAATAAAACAACATAATTATTTAGAAAAATAATTAATAAAATGTGACATTAAAATGTTTGATTAAGAAAATAAAAAAAATATTAACTATTGATTAACTGTTGAAAAACTAAAATTTTCAAACTGGACTTTTATTCTTATCAACTTTTATCTAATATGTTAGCAAAAGCAGCTGAAGTATTTCCTGATGTATAGTATTTTATAGTTTTCTGTTTTAAATGCACAACTACGATCGAATTATCTTATGATTTAATATACGAAACAGGACAAGCGGATATTTACTTGATGTTAATTTTTTTAACGTTATTGAGTAAACTCAAACATTTTTCAGACTGCCATATCTTTCCCATCTTTCTTGCGGCTCCCCACTGGCACAGCGATATGTCTGCGGACTCAAACCGCTTAAAATGGGTTTTGGTACCCGTAGTTGATAGATAAGGGATAACCTATTGTGCAGATTTATTCTTAACTCTAAACAAACACGTTCAAAATTTTCCATGTGTGATAGGATAGTTCAAACAAACTTAGTAAAAGAGAATCTCTTATTTTATCTTGATTTTAAGTTTTATCTTCAACTGATGATATTCAGTGGGTGGACAAAAAAGTAGCTCCTTTGAAAATATTAATTTATTATGTCTGAACTTCTAAAAAGTTTAGTTACCTTCTCCTATAAAATGTGTAGTGTGTACATCCACTGCAGTTTATTGGATCTTTTTATCACAATTAGCCTGCAAAATAATCAAACATTTTCTCTGTAGTTGGGAGTTATTTAAAGTTACCTCAGAAATATAAGCATTAATGTAATAAAGTATCCAGTTAAATCATCTCATACCAATTCGATTGAAAATTTATCGGCTGAGTTTAATCAATTAACGAAACGTCACAAGTCAAACAAGAAAGATGAGCTTTCTGAAGTACTCAAAGAAAGATAGAAGTGAATCACAAAGGAATGTCAGTACAAACTAATTGAAAGCATACCACGTTAATGTAAAGTAGTACTAAATCCTAGAGTATGACAACTAAATTTAAACTTGTGAAACTTGTTTATGTTATTCTGAGGTTCATGTTTACGTTTGATTACTGCAGATAAACTTGTTTGATTATTTTCTAGGCTAATTGGAATATGTTTTTTTTTTAATTTTGTGCAAAGCTACTTGAGGGTTATCTGCGCTAGGCGTCCTTAATTGAGCAGTGTAAGACTAGAGGGAAGGCAGCTGGTCATCACCACCTACCGCCAACTCTTGGGCTACTATTTTACCAATAAATAGTGGGATTGACCGTCAAATTATAACGCTCCCACAGCTGAAAGGCGCAACCCTCAGAATACAAGTCGCACGCCATAACATACCTCGTCATGCTGGGCGTATTTAAAGAAAATTTCTTCATCAGCCAGTATTTCCCACGTGGTCACCATCTCATTTACTAAGCGGGCCTGATGTTGCATGACTTCGGGGATTGCAACGGAACCGATGTTCGGAACGTGGTATGAACTATTGTAATAACAATATATCAGAAAGTTATGGAGTTGTACGACATTTTTATGATAAAATGTAAATAAAACCATGAAAACCAAGTATGTACAAGAACCGCTGTTAAAATTAGGATTTTAGAAAATATTTTAACAAAAAATTCTAAAAACAAGTAGTTATAAATATTTTTCCTCTAGCCAATGAAAGATCCAAGAAATTAACATTTCCAAAGGGCCTCCCGCTAATACAGCAATATGTCTTCGGATTTACAACGCTAAAATCAGAGGTTCAATTCCACTCGGTGGGCTGAGCAGATCGCCCTTTATGGCTTTGTTATACGAAAAAAACACATTTCTAAGGGCAGGACCACTTTTTTTATTAGGCCTGGCATGGCTAAGCGCGTAAGGAGTGCGACTCGTAATCCGACGGTCGCGGGTACGCGCCCGCGTCGCGTTAAACATACTCGCTCTCCTAGCAGTGGGTGTGTTATAATGTTACGGTCAATCCCACTATATGTTGGTATTATGTTAATGTCGTGTAAATGTTTTGTAAGCGACAACATGTCGTGTTGTGTTTAAATTTTCATTTCTATTATTTATATTTCCATATTTATATTATTGTTTCAAAGTTTAAACAATATTCATTTAAAATAACATTTAGAATTTTCTAGAATTAAGTAGAGCAATCATATGTATGTAAATGAAATGTTGGCGGCCTCGTGCAAGAACGGACATGGGCGGATTGCTCTGGAGTTCTGCAGAAGTTTCGCGATGTTTCGAGAAGTCTAGGCCTACAATATATAAACAGACGAAGATGCGAGGAACAAAGGAGGAGTCAGACATCAGTTTTATTCAAAAAAAGGGAGTCAGTCATTTGTTTGAGAAAGTTCAAGTGTTTGCTGTGATTTGTGACTGAAGTTAGATCGATGGAAGCTGTCATTTTATTTCGTCAATCTCTACGATTCATTCGAATTACTGGTTGTGCTGAGAGTCGACGCGTACGGGTCTATCCAGGGGAGATCGGAAAAAAATGATGGCGACAAGTTTGTGACGTTCATCGGAGGCATCGTGAAAAGAACTTCGTCGAATTCATTGAACTGTGAATTGTTTCTGAACCTCTTCATTTAAACTTCGAAATTTCTTCGTGGGACCAAATTCACACCCTAAACTGGAATTTGAGACTTTCATTTTAGATCATTATATTAGATATATTATATATATATATATATATAATTTATTGCTTTATAATACGTAATAATACTTCGTTTAAATGGAGACGTGATGACAGGCGGACAGAGACCTGTAAAGCTTAGTGTTGAATGTTTTTGCTTCTGATCATTGTTAACATGACCAAGCGCGTAATGCGCGGGATTCGTAATCCGAGGGGCGCGGGTTCGAAATTAAGTATAATTATGATTAAGTATAAGTATTACTAATACTTATTTTCAAACATAATTGAGATGTTAAAAAGTGTTTATTTAGCATGCATCTTACTGATAATCTAGTTTAAAGTTTATGATTGTAGCAGTAATATCAACACACCAAATTCCACAAATCTCGACTTGAACAATAGCTCTGATTTAAACAGATATTCATTAAACTTAATTTGTTGATCCGTTAAAAATATTGATAGAAAACGTAAATCTCACATGTTTGAATTTCGCACAAAGCTACTCGAGGGCTATCTGTGTTAGACGTCCTTAATTCAGCAGTGTAAGACGAAAGGGAAGGCAGATAGTCATGATCACCTACCGCCAACTCTTGGGCTACTCTTTTACAAACGAATAGTGGGATTGACCGTCACATTATACACCCCCATGGCTGAAAGGGCAAATATGTTCGGCGCGACGCGGATACGAACCCCGCGTCCCTCAGATTACGAGTCGCACACGTCAACGCAATTGGCCATGCCGGTCCGTCAGTTATGTATAATAATTCAACTTAAAATCACGTTAATTGAATGAATGTGTTTGTGTTTTTCTTATAGCAAAGACACAAAAAGCTATCTGCTCAGCCCACCGAGGGGAATCGAACCCCTAATTTTAGCGGTGTAAATCCGGAGACACACCGCTGTACTAGCAAGGGACTAATTGAATGAAAACAGTTAAAGAATGATTAAAATTTTCTCTGTTTTGTTATTAATAATTAATTTAATATTTATCGAATACTTTTAGCATTTGACAGAAATATACGCAGCTTTTATTTCACTGAATATCTTTTTTATTTTCAATGTGTTTGGAGATTTAATATTGCACTCATAAGTCAGGTAAGACACGTGAAATGAGTGAGTAAAGAATACCTTGATATCGAGAACGATATGATTATATTTTCTAGATATTACGTTTTCGACAGCATTCACTGCATTTTTCTGATATATAAGAAATAATGGAATGATGTTCAGAAATTACCAGAGCACTTTATTTCATCATAAAGCCTAAAATCTCATTTTTTGTTTTTCTATCTGGTAGTTATCTGTCTTTATAAATAATTGTATGTCAAGAAAAAGAAATTAATTGGAAACCAACGGATTTCTGTTCATAACTATGTTTATTTGAATCTAATTAACTGCTTAGCTAGAGAAGGAGCTAGCTGATAACCCCGATTTTTACAATTATAAGCTCTGAAGCTGAGGGCAGAAGAACCTACAGCAGGTAACTGTGATATACAATTTTACCTCATTGTGTATCCAAAATCAAACTTAAGACTATATTCAAATTTTCTGAAGAAACTGATAGGTATGAATTGTAAAAAATATCAACTTCCAGCTATGTCCGTATGAGTAGAGAGGCGAGAAAAACTATTCTAGCTGTAACACTTTTAAATGTACATGAAAAACAGTAACTTATTAAACCTTCTCATGTTTTTAATATTACATTTGAAAGAATCTGTTTTTTTGCGAGTTTCATCACATATTTATATCAAGGGTCATCATATCAGTAAATCATCCTGTTTTGAACAGGAGTCACGTCTACTTTGTTTGTTTGTTTTGGAATTTCGCACAAAGCTACTCGAGGGCTATCTATGGTAGCCGTCTCTAATTTTGCAGTGTAAGACAAGAGGAAAGGCAGCTTGTCATCCCCACCCACCGCCAACTCTTAGGTTACTCTTTTACCAATGAGTAGTGGGATTGATTGTCACATTATAACGCCCTCACGGCTGGGAAAGCGCGCATGTTTGGCGTGACGCGGTCTCGAACCTGCGACCCTTGGATTACGAGTTGCGCGCCTTACGCGCTTGGTCATGCCGTGACCAATGTTAATAACAAAATTAAATATTAAGTATTACATATTAATACTTAACATGTAATAAAAATTGCAGTTTGAAAACTCAATTGCTTCTACTCACATACTGATGAGAAGCAACAATTCAGGTCATTGGTGGAAAGAATCATTAAAAGCTAATAATATCTCACAAGGCTTTACTGGACAACTGAATTTAAATAATACTTCCTCTCAGCATGTTTAATGTAATGTTCTTGGATCAAAACATGAAGATATAATCAACTTTTTAATTGCAGTAAAACAATGTATAATTGTTCGGTTATATGTAGAAGTAGAATTTTTACTGTAATTTCCTGAGTGTTCACATTTTCTTTATCAAATGTTAAAAATGTGTTTATTTCTATTTTTCTTATTTTCATCTTTCGAAGCTTTACTCAAATAAGTGGTTGAGTCTAACAACGCAAAATGCACAGTTTTTTCTTTATGTTTATTGGCAAGATTTTTTCCAGCAGTTAAAATTAGGATGTTAACATATAAAATGTCTTATTTCTAAAGGAAAATGTGAAACAATAACACTTTTTATTTCATCGAAATAAGCTTCATTGGACTCAATACACTTCTGCTAATGATTTGAACTTTAGAAGTGCAATCTATAGAAAACTGGACGTCTTTTGATGAAAAGAAGCCTTCAAAGCCACTTTCCATTGACCTTTGGTTTGCAAACTTTTTTCCTTTAAAATGTCCAGATGTTTAAAAATGTGATAATCTATAGTGGAAAACTATACTAAAAGGTGTTTAGTTTTTGGACAGCAACCTCTAAGACATGAGGTGGAGCATTTTTTAAAGCAGTATAGGTCTACTGTCATTGGATACTTTCGTGACAACAGTTGCTGCATAATTGAATAATTTTCTGCTGTGATTGTTTCTGTTGGATTAAAAAATGAATAATGAACAGTAAATTAAACTCGCCGATGATCACCAAACACTGAACATAAGAATTTTATGGTGCAGAGCTAGTTTTGGCAAATTTTGTGACGCTTCTTTATTCTAAAGTCACTGCCCGGATCTTAAAGAATCGACTTGCGACTGAGGAGTGAGGAACAGATTCCAAATAGTTTTAGTTAATGGTTTTCAGTCAGTTCTTGAGGTACCCATTTATCAAGCTTTATCAACTTACCAATTGGTTGAAGATATAGGAAAATTATAAAATAATTTTAAGATTAAGTTTGTCAGCAAATTTTTACACGATTTGGCGGGTATCCGATCCAGTTAAGAACTTAAATTCTTCCTTATTAATAGCTATCTCATAGCGGTTTCAAGGTCTATATTACCAGAGCAAAATCTCCTAAACCAGCACTGTGCTGTACACTCAGTAGCTGTGGCATTACCAAATGCATATTCGATGTTAAAAGCAGGTGCCGCTTCATTTTGACCAAGCTTGAACTCGTAGAAGTAAATTACACTAATAACAATTTTACCCCTTGTGTGTATATGTGTGTTTCTTACAGCAAAGCCATATTGAGCAACCTGCTGAGTCTACCAAGAAGAATCGAACCCCTGATTTTAGCGTTATAAATCTATCGAATTTCCTCTGTTCCAGCGGGGAACTTACCCATAGTGGCAAAACTCAACAAAATCACTTAGTTTCTGAAATAAGAAAAATGAACCGGACAATATACTATATTAATGTGAAAAATTGACAATTATATTTCTTTTCTTAGTCACCAGATATCGAATTTCAAATTTCAACCTGAAAATCTTACATTTTTTATGCAAGAACTTGATATTATTTACTCTATGACGTTACATATAAATTATGAGTAATAATTATTCGTATTCTCAGCACTTATGCATTTCATTAAAAAAGCCCATACCTTCCTAATCTATTGTTTTGTTTTGTTTTGTGATTTTACAGTTGTGGTCATTGCGTTGGCGGAAATACAGGATTGCTACCAGATTTCGGACAAGATCACTGTGGTGTATGTCATGGAAACGATGAATGTGTTGGTTGTGATGGTGTTCCAAACAGTGGATCGATTCTAGATTCCTGTAAATTACACTAATAACAATTTTACCCCTTGTGTGTATGTGTGTTTCTTACAGCAAAGCCATATTGAGCTCCTGCTGAGTCTACCAAGGAGAATCGAACCCCTGATTTTAGCGATATAAATCTATCGAATTTCCTCTGTTCCAGCGGGGAACTTACCCATAGTGGCAAAACTCAACAAAATCACTTAGTTTCTGAAATAAAAAAAATGAACCGGACAATATACTATATTAATGTGAAAAATTGACAATTATATTTCTTTTCTTAGTCACCAGATATCGAATTTCAAATTTCAACCTGAAAATCTTACATTTTTTATGCAAGAACTTGATATTATTTACTTTATGACGTTACATATAAATTATGAGTAGTAATTATTCGTATTCTCAGCACTTATGCATTTCATTAAAAAAGCCCATACCTTCCTAATCTATTGTTTTGTTTTGTTTTGTGATTTTACAGTTGTGGTCATTGCGTTGGAGGAAATACAGGATTGCTACCAGATTTCGGACAAGATCACTGTGGTGTATGTCATGGAAACGATGAATGTGTTGGTTGTGATGGTGTTCCAAACAGTGGATCGATTCTAGATTCCTGTGGAAAATGTAGAAGTTCAGATCATGATATCGGTATGTTAATAAGTTGGTAAAATAACCAATATATGTTACTCTATTTATAAAATAACGGTTTATATTATGAATGTAAGTTCCTTGTACATAAAGAAATCAGAGATTCCACACATATCAAAACTACCAATTATATACAAAAGGCCAAAGTCGTTTAACCATTACTGAGTATGATATGAGCTTTGTTTTTTTCAATGATATAAATCTATTGTTATCCCTCTAGACAATATCATATTAAATAGCTGGTTTCTTGATTCTTGATTTCAAATTCTGCCGTAAAGTGTAATTCATAAGTCGCTCTTGAGTATCTGTTTTTACTCTGCAAGACTTGTGCGCGTTTTTTGATTCGATTATGAAGTATCTGGTCGTGAATCTAGGGAAATCTATGAAAGCAAGAAAAATTATTCATCATTTCGTCTGCCAAAAAATGAGGATCATTATATATCCATACATGAATAAACAATTCAGCTGAGAGGAAAATTTTACTTCTAAGTCTTGAACTACCCCTGTTGCTAAACTGTTACAATCAGTACCTTATATCGATGCATGTTGTATGTGAAATGTATTTTTATCATGTTTAATGCTTGTAAGAAAGGCAGACTTCGCAGGCGGTCCTGGAATAGTTGGAAGATGCACTCTTTTATGTGCTCTGGACCTAAATGATATCTTTCAATACATTTGGAAGATAATCTGGTCGCTGGATCAGTACATTCCATAAGATGGCGTATTTCAGACATTCTTTAGCATCTCTGAAAATCGTTGTTCACTCCTTCACTCAAAACACTTGTGTGCAAAGTTTAACTGCGGACTTGACAATTTGCTATGTTGACTATTTTAATTTTTGTATCATAGAAAGTCTCTATAAAATAATTTATCGTAGATATATTTTAAGTAGCTCTGCACGAAATTTAATAATACAAAGAAAATATGAATCATGATTGTTGCAAAAAGGTCTTTACTGTTGTTGGAATCGCGGGTATTTTGTAGTACAACATGCGAAATGATAATAACTGACACAAATACGTCTAAGTAAGTTCTGATTAATTTGAAGATTTATGAATGATAAGACAGAGAATAATTATAACATTGTTTTGTGTAAAACGTTTTAATATATTTTATTGATAACATTATTTTATAAGACGCTTAAATTTATACAAATTCCAGATTTTTCAAATTGTAAGTAATTGTTTTCAGTGAAATGTATTATTACTCCTTAACGTTCTAAGTATTTCAGTTTTTTGAATTATTATTAATGTAGCAATACATGTTGTAATTTATTTAGGTATGACATAACTTCTTTAAATGAGGATTAAGATACTGAAGATGGAAACTGTAAAATTACGAAACCTTTCTCTGTGTCTGTTTTTATGTAAATGATGTTGTTGAATATAAGAGTTGTAAACCTTTTTATTGTCAAACATTGTTTTGCCTTGAAAACATCGATTACTAATAATTCTAAATTATAAGATCTGAAACGAGCTTACTTGCTAATGCCACAGTTTGATATGGTTTTATTTTATATTCTTAGATTGTTTCACGATTAAACTACATCAAAATTATTTCTTGGATGTTAACAAGAAGTATGAAATTTCAAAAATTATAGTGATTGGAAACAATGTACAGAGTGTATCTGTACTTACTTGTCATCTTGTCCCAAAATTTAATGTATCAAGCAAGGTAAGACGTGAGTTACAAAACAAATTGTTGCTTGTACCTGTTTTCAAGATTATAAATAGACAATATTAATTCGTTTTGTAACACATAGAGATGTTCTAAATAATTATGTAGCAATGAAAAAATTCTATTCTATGATTAAATAAAACTGTTACAAGATATGTAAGAAAACAAAATAAATATTCATTTTTCTTCTTCTGGATAAAAATTCCATTGGGAAATTACTATTAATATAGATATGTTATTATACAAGTTGTTTCAACTACAGTTTTCAGATTCTTGTATCGTACTTTTACTCGGAAGTTATTTTATATAATTAGTTTGAGCTACACAACGCCTAATGTGATAAAAACTTCTTATTGTAACTTTTATTGATGGTTCTCTCATTTCATACATAATTTATCTGTCTTTTTCTGTATAGTTTTGACCTATTTTATTGTTTTAATATGATTCTTAAAATTATAAGAATTAGTTATGTTTCTAGTACTTTCCCTGGACGTAAAAATATACTGAACAGTCAACATCATTTTCTTTAGGGTTACATAATTTCAGTGAATCATTTTTCTCTAACCTTAACGTTAAACTACATTTAACGTTTGTAAGGCTTACAGTCAAGAAAATTAAAAAAAAATATATCACGTTTTATTAATAAAACTTTGAAAGTACAGAAACCATACTAATTATGTCATGTTACGTATAATAATTGTCTTCGGACTAGCCTACAATTTATTATCTTGCGTATTATAACTTCAAACAGCCCGAAAATGAGTTAATTTTTAATGTTAATTTCGAAGTTTATTGAATGTAGATATATATATCAAACTTATAAAGCTTGCTAACAAGTTAACAGATGCATTTTTTCTTAATAGAAATAAATTTTAACATACAAATATTAATACTTTTAATAAATATATCCATTACAAATAATTATATATAATGGTTTAAATATAAAAGTTTTACGAGCTGATCAATAATATTGAGTGTTTTAAGTATCTGATCAGGAACGTTTTTGATATTGTATGGACAGTTCAAGGCGAGTAATTATTTTGACTTTATAAAAGTACACTTCACTTAATAAAGACGCTAACTGGGTTTTAACACATAAGTTTCTAAACGGTAAGGTTATAAAAGATTTTCGTAGAAATGCTAACCTTCAAAGCTAATTTGTTTAAGTTAAACTGTTTATAATTTTAGAAATCTATAAAAAATTCAAAATAAATATCGGTAGTTTATCGATCAGTACATGTTAATCGCATTTACACCTTCTCTGGTTAACAGTACACCAAATGTAGCAAACGAACAATGTAAGATGTCTCTTCGATTGTTGGTTTCTAAATGGTAGATGAATTTCTCGAAATTTTAGAGGGTAATTGTATTGAAAGCTACTAGTATTTACATACACGAATAGCACATTTATTATTCTTACTCTCCATAATCATCTACAACTTCAGTTAAATGGTGTGAATTTTGCAATATAGATTTAACAGTATATTTATAAATATATATATTTAACTAAACTAAGTATCGGTAATAAAATAATTATACAATATATAAAATATCTTTTATAGTCATACATAGAAATATACCAAAAGTAGGTAAATGATTTAAGTAGAATTAGAAAAAGTACGGGAAGTGATCGAAAAGGAGGGAGAAATTGTTTAGAAACGTTTTAAAATAAGGGATAAGAGTGCGAACCAATCCATAGAAAGTTACATAATCTTTGTTAGTAGTGTAGTGTATGAAATATTTGAAGAAATGTATGTTTCACATGTACGTTAAGCTAAGAAAATAAAAATTTCATCATTAATAAACATTTATGTTTACACTATGTTGTTGTTTTCTTGTGAATATTTCAGATCAAAATACCAAAACTGGAAATGATTGTGATTCCAGAAATATTAAGACAAATTAAAAGTTGCTTCGTTTACTTAAAATGGAAGATGGAACCTGACTGTACTCATGGAATGTACTCACTTCAATGTGATGTACAGATTAACAATGTCACACTTACAGTCAAATTGGCAGAAGACGACTCACTATTCATACTCAATACTAGCAACCAGAAAATAGCAAATGATGAACTAACAACAATACGACTTGAAAGTCAACAATATGTAAGTTATTAAAAAGTCAACAGTTTTTGTGTTACACAAGCCATTCACAAGAGCATACAAAATATTTATTTTTGTCCGAAAACTTAATAATATCTATAATGGTTTCGATTAAATTAAAAGATTTAGGTTATTCATAAATACATTTATTTAAAAAAAATCTGTTATAAAAGTATAAGTAACAAAACTAATAAAATATAAATAAAAGAATATACTTTATTTGTAAACAAAAATAATATTTGAATTCATTACTGTTGTAGTTTAATGATGGCTTAAAACGTAAAATAAGTGTAACTGAGTACAAGATGAAATTCGAAACCTATTAAACAGCTCTGTTATTATAACTTTAAATAATATATCACCTGAAGTAAATTAAACACGTGGCATTCGCAAGACATGAAAGGGAGTAGATCCAAGAACTAATATTTATTCAAAAATAAACTCAATAAATTAGGTATTTAATTAAAATCTGAATTGTGTTAATAAATGACTAGCATATTGGTTCTGCCATTAATGTATAACAATATTAAATTTATAGAAAGAAAAACACAGGGTACGAAAATTTAGTTTAAAAAACAAAAACCTCTCTCTTTAAAACACACAGTGTGGAAAACAGGAAGTTAAATTTCTTGTACAAACCGAAAAGTAAACATATCATCCGTCTAAATGATAATAATACATAGAAATCAAGGTCGGAATAAAGATAAATATGGCAGAAAAAAGTAATTAAAATAATTTTATATGACTAATAATGATACCTTGTTTCATGTAGTCATACATGTATCTCAAGACTGTTGGTATAGGTATTAAAACTATTATTAAAGTAAAGAATTGTGTTTCGACATGAAAAATGACCGAAGAAGATCGAAATGTGTTTTTTATCTTCTTTTATAAAAGTTTTAATATTCATACAAGATGTTTTGAGATATAACATATTTACTTCAAATGAGTTTTTTGTAATCACAAATTAATTGTTATACATGTGGTATTAACTGCTTTTCACCAAAATTTGTACTAACGCAAGAGCGGTTTACCATTATTTGAAATGTAGCATTGAAGTTATTTTAAAAAATAAGGTCGTGATACTCTGTTGAACATCTAAACCATTGATAGTGAGAAAAATATTGTTAAATTTTCAAATAAACTATACGAATTTCATGTTTAAGACCAAATACAAGTAATCTCTCCCATTAAAATTGAGAGCTAGTCTATGAATTATGAAAAGAAGTGATGCAATTTTGTAAAAAAAAAATATTGTATCCAATAAGCTGTTTGTGGTGAGCATTGTAATGTTACTTATTTGAATAAACTTTCATAAATTTAATGTTTAAAGTATAATCCTCATTGAAGTTTGGAACCGGAATAATTTATTAGTGATGTTGATATCGATGCACACACAGTCACTGTAACTGGATAAATTGTAAAAAAGAAGAATTTTTTAAGTTAACCAAAATCGCTTCCAGTGATGTAAATGATTACTTATATCGTTCTCTCAGTTACTTTAAGCATGTAACTAAACAGAACAGATGTTTTGCAAAATATAAAGTTTATATGAAAGGTTTGGGTAAGATAAGATACATAAATGAAATATTCTAAATGGCTGTGTGACAACAACGAGTTAAAATAGTTGAAATAGCGTAGATATGTTTATTTGATCCACATTTGAAAACAAACAAATGAGAATAATTTGTCTTTTCTAAATCCACAGGTGAAAAAAAACATTGAAAAAAAAACAAAAAACTAAATTTTCCAAATTTTTTTGTTATTCCCATTTAGAAAAAGAAAATAATTCTGATTTTATATATATATATATATATATATATGTTTACAGTGAATAAAAAGTGTGTACTGACGAGGAAATTTGAAAAACAAATCGTTGCTTATTTAACATGTATCAGCTGCATATTACCAATTATAACAGATAAAGTCTTTAATATATTAATAATAATTCAATACAAGTAAAAAATACTTCATTAAAATCTATTTTTGTGAAACTTAAGAATGAAATATTAAGGTTATTTTATTTTCAAAAATTATTAAGTCAGATAGTTAATAGTTTTTTTTTTTAAACGCTTAACTGTATATACCGTCTTCAAACGTATGAGAAATATAATGCCAAAAAGAAAATTGCGTTGAAGTATGAAACTTGGTTTATAAAATGGGATGAGAGTGTAATAGTATTTATATCGATAAAATTTTAATGAACTCAAATACAGAATACCAAAACATAAAGGTATTTTACGGTATGATTAAATTCATACTTTACCAAGAGAAGAACACATACAAACTTCCAGATACACAATTTTGTGGGATAAAACTATAATTCCATCTAATCACCACAGCGTGATTGCTTTGAATTACTGAGAACAATTAAATATAGTAAAATAAAACATAAAAAGTGAACAATAGTATAAGACAAACAATATCCAGATTGTGATTGTATTGCAGTATGTCATTACCTAATATAAAGATTTGTCTTAAATTAAGAAAATGACGTAAAATTTCATTTTATGAGACTTTTAAAAATGGTGTTTAAATATTATTTGTGAAAGAAATACATTTTTACTCACACCTTATACATATGTATTCGTGATTAATAATATACTGATTTCTTCACCGTGACTAATAACACTGCAAAACTTTTTTTTTGATATTTTGCTTCCTTAAAAGCTTTTGCTGATTATGAGAGGCACCTGTTGGGTATGCACAAATATATTTTGGTTTTGTTTCATCACGTAGCAACTCTGAAAATTGACAGTTAACTGTTTACCAGCACTAATGTATTTAATTGCGTTTATGTTTCTTATACGCTACTAAGTTCAACATAATTAAAAGTGTTTTGCTCATGATTTTCGTTTATATTCAATATCCGGTGCATCAAATTGCAGTGTCCAACTATAGTCAGCAAGCATTGTCGGATTCCAGTTGCACTGATATCGTTTTTTCATTGTAGCAAAACTGAAGATTTTGATGAAACGATACGTGATTGGCAAATATGGATGTGATTTGCGTAATCAGCAGCCAAAAATCTACAAGGAAGAATGCTCAAAGAACAAAAACTTTGTTGTGCAGTGTCATCAAACTAAAAATAAATTTTTAACTGTTCTAAGCTATTATGAAAACTTAAATGAATTTCCATTCAATCATTTGGTTATTTAAGTGCTATAAAGAGACTTCTACATCAGTATAAACATTCTTAATAGTCTAAATATCTTCAATGTATAAAGGCTACATACATACTTCATTATTTAATGTTTACATTAGTAGATCTCCAGTAAAAAAACAAAACAGTGTGAGGTTGTTCCATGAGGTACTGGATTTCAAACGTATAGTTTACTAATATTCATATAGCAACGGTGATTACGATGATTCAGTTTTCCAACAATGTGAACATGCTTAAATATTTTGTTAAAAGCCCAAAACCTACTGATGAACTGTGTTTCAGGCTGATTTTATGTAAAGCTACATTTGAAAAAAGGTATACCGTTCACACCGTATCTTTCGTTCTCACTATTTGTATTTCAATACTGAAATCAAAACATTTAAATGTTTTTTTTCTTACAATTTTTTGTAGGTTCAGCTGAAGCTGGAAGGCTTTCCTACCATGAATTATGATTTCTATTGCTGGGGAATTCATGCGTCAGAAATAGTTTCATTTAAAACAAGGAAAATTGCAGGTGATATTATTGAATGTTATGTACTTGACATGCCAGTTTGTGAATTTAACGTTACCGTGACAACATTCAAGAACATTTATGAAAGGTAATGTTTATTAAAGTACTTGGTAAAAACTACGAATTATCAATAAATATAAACAATATACAATTTTAATTACTACAAACTATCATCAAATATATATTGAAAGTTTTTCTTTTCAGTAAATCTGATAAAATGATCATGCAGTTGGGTTTTAATGATAACAAATACGGTCGTATTCATAATCCTAAATAAAAAACTAAAACATTACGCGTTTCACTATTATTGTCAAATTTGTTTCATAACTTGAATAGTTTACATTTCTTTGTTTAACAGAAATTTTAAATTATATGCAACAATAAATTGACTGTGACCTATTATTACAGAAGAAGTTTTACAAGAATGTCCCACTGTATTTATATACTACATTATTTTTGTACTGATATACGGGTATAAAGTCTTTAAACAGGCAAACAAGAGTTTTAGGTTTATTAAAAGTGTCTAAGATCATGTTTGATTGCAGATAATTTCTTAATATCAATTTTAATTTCTTCACCATGTAATTCGGATTACAAGTGTGTTAAACCACCACTTCACATTCATTTCATATCAACTTGAAGATGATATTTAAGTTTAAAATGAAAAATGTCAACTTTTTGTTTTTATTCCACAAAAAATGTAACTGATATTAAATAAGATAAATCGTAAGTTTAAAGAAATAATTAATTTAAGGAGATGCAGATTTGTATTTATTTAACATACTGTTATTATGTTGTTACTAAAGAATTTTTACCTGGTGATAATTTCAAACACGTGTGAACTTGAAAGTAGGATTACTAATAATAAAAATCAATAAAACGTACTATAATGATTCTACTTACTGTGAATCCATGCATTAATATACATTTACGGCAATCTCCACAATTTAGGTTGATCAATATAAACAAGGTAAATAGTAATGCCTGCTGTATACCATATAATTAGTTAACGGGGTGTGATTAGATATTCACCAAAATCGGTATGAAGGTTTAATGTGTTCATATGGATAAGCATTCAAATTTTAGGTTTCACATATTGTATTTTGCAGTTTTTTCTCACAATTACATGTAAGAGAAACAACACTTTTCTTTTATATGAATCTGCATTATTTCAGTTATTTATGAATACAATCAGCACTGTTATTAACGTTTCATTATTCGTATATTTAAATTAATTTAGGTTATCAACTTGATTTTTTGGAATATATGTTAATGATTATGTGGATTCAATAATGATTTCATAACACCATATAATGTAGCAATTCGTAGCTGTCAAGCACATGTTGTATGTTGAGAGTATGGACAGGTGGTTGGGGCGCTTGACTGTTAACCTGAAGGTGTGGGTTTGAAATCTGGTCTTCTTTTATGTCATTTTTTAGTCATGTGGGCGTTATGATGTGGTGGTATGTGATGAGGACTAGTTTCGTTGTTCCTAGCCCTTCACCGGTAAATCAGGTACAGTCAACACACATAATCTTCGTGTAGCTTTTTGCAAAATTCAAAGAAACAAACAAAACAAAATTAAAGACATCTTTATTTTTATCCATTACCTTCTGTATTATTTACATTTGTTTGTTTGAATTTTGCTCACAGCTACTATTTTACTAATGAATAGTAGGTTTAACCGTCACATTATAATGTCCCCACGGCTGAAAGGGCGAGCATACCAAACTGGCCATGCTGCTGTATTATTGAAGACATGTTTATTAAATAACAAAACTCTGAGCACGTACATATTTTTCATGTGACTCACCTTATGTATCAAATTAATAATGTTCCATAAATTTATGTCTGTGGTTTTTGACAAGGTACACCTTTTTCTTAAAGATACTTATAAACTTCAAAAATTATCCCTTGGTAACAAATGCTTTTAAATTATCATTGGAAAGTATATGTAATTTTGCCAAAATATCTGTGTATTTTTCAACAAATGAAATACAAATACACTTGACGTGTAAATCTGGGATTCGCATGTTATATTAAACATCATAAATCGTAATTAGTAAGTTTTGTTTTTGGAAATACGCACAAAGCTACACGAGGGCTATCTGCGCTAGCCGTCCCTAATTTAGCAGTGTAAGACTAGAGGTAAGGCAACTCTTGGGCTACTCTTTTACCAACGAGTAGTGGGATTAACCGTTACATCATACATCCCCACGGCTGGGAGGGCGAGCATCTTTAGCGCGACGCGGGCGCGAACCCGTGACCCTCGGATTACGAGTGCACGCCTTAACGCGCTCGGCCATGCCAGGCCCGTAATTAGTAAGAGAAGGTAGCTTATATGAATATCATGAACGATTTATTAGTAAAGCAATTATGTTACACACATGTAGAATAAGGTGTATATCTGTATTAATTCTGTCGTGACAAAACACGTGCATAAACAAAAGATAACTTCAAGTTATTATAAATAGTAGCTGTGACATTATATCTGTCTGAATTACACATGTATTTAATACATTAATTGTCTTCTTTTTACTGTAATAGCTATCGTTGATGAGGTTATCGATATAATTCATCGTGGTTTCACCTCACATCAGGAAGCTCCAACTCAGATACAGTGAACGATATATGGTCTCAGTTAGAAATTTTCCTACTCAGTGTTTACCAACAGTTCTCAAACAGGTTAAAATGTGGAGAGTTTGCTAACTATGTCAGTCTTGTAATGTCCGACTGTTCAATATACTGTGAACAATGACAATGTCATCCTGTTATACAAAGCCATTACTAAACCTTTCCCTAGTATATGGCAGACACATCGTCTTCATGTGATAACTTTTAAAGATGCTACTGATATTTCCCTGAAGGATTTGATGAGCAGTTCTTCCACCTTAAAGAATAGGTTCCCAACATATACTAACTTACCTCCTGTGGCAAAGATAGTTTCATCTCATCATATCTTTATGCAAATGACAAACATGACTTTTTCCCTCAGCTTTGACAAACTGGAAACAGGATTCATCTCACAAAATGAAATGTCAACATTGTTCTAACTGTATGTTGGCATGCTGTTTTGCCTAAGTAACACGATTAGTTTTGGTTAACACTGGTTTGCAGCTAACCCTTCTTGCAAAATAACGTTGTTTGGTCAGTCTCCTATGCATTATTTTTCAGGTAATCCAAGAAATAATGAGGTAATGCATTACTTTGGTAAGGTGTCGCAAAACGTTTTTCAGCTTTGACATGTTAACTTGAACAATACTAGGTCATCTAAGAAAGTAATTTTATAGCGTATGTCAACAGACTTCGGGATCAAAGTTTCATGTAGTCCGATAACGTTTCATGATTCTGGATACAGTACGCTTGGAATTCCATACTACTCTGGTCATGTGCTTTTGCCTCAAAAACTTTATTTTTGTAACACTTGGCTTGTGTGAAGGCATGGCGACAATTGAATACAGATTAATTTTCTTAACAAAGTGTTGATAAGTTTTGAAAGAGATTTCACTAGAAAGTGACAATTTTATAAAAAAAATAAACGCGTGTGCATGCGAGTCTTGAAAAACAAATGGTTAAAACGTACAGATCAGAATCACAACTTGTACATATTTGTCTGATTATACACTATATTCTTTGCTACTAAGCAATTATTTCATTCATGTTAACTGGTTGAGAATCAAGCATTAGGTAAATTAACTTATATAAGCGCAAGGAAAATTAGGGTTCTCATTAATGAAATAAATAAGCAAAGAAAAAGAATAACAATTATTTTTTGACAGAGATGAAACTAATGATCCGAGATCTCAGGTTCCAATACCTAAATTGATTCTAAACGATCTCCATATTACTAGCCACTAACCGACCAGGTTTTCCCATTAAAATGTTACTCTCATCGGCATTAAAACATGATTCAAAACTAAAGGTGCTTATTGTGTCGCAAATCTGAACAATGTTTGACTTTATAGAATCAACTGGATTTTGGAATCACAGATCTGCGATCATTGATTTCATTTCTGTCTGAAAAAAAATATTTGTTCGTTCTTTGCTTATTTCTTTCATGTAGTGAAAGTTTTACTTTTTCTAAAACATACTATTGATTTAATATAATATTTCGCACCTTTTTGTATAAATTAAGTAGCATAATATGTGTCCACGTGTCACCTTTATATTACTTAAATACATAAGCATAGATTTCTTATATTTATTTTTAACCATTTATTTAGCAAAATATACTGAACACAGGTTAGTAACACTCTGGTCTCCGGTCAAGTCGTACCGGAAATGGAAACATACTATGCCCAGTACATTGTAAAATATACTAAAGTCTCCTTGGAAAAAGAAATAACTTTCATGACGTCATTCAACATCCTTTTTATATCACTCATATCGATTACACCACCATTTGTGAAAAAAGAATATTGTATATTCACGTTTTTTATGGATCAAATAGCAGATTTTACACGAAATAGAAAAAAAACAAGTTCTTGTCCATTTCGTCACAAATATTCATGACAATTTATTATTAATTGTGGATTAGAAAATCTTCGTTTATTCATGATATGAAATTGAACTCTTTAATTATTCAAGATGTGAAATAATCGAAGGAGAAAAAAAATAGTATCTGCTTTACCTTTGATGTCGATTTAAGAAATATCACAAGATTCTTCCGGAAAAAAGCAAAGAGATACCAGTGGGTAAGAAGAAGCAGTTGGCAAGGACTCAAAATTGTGCCTGTGAACATTTAATGGACAAAATACGTGGGTAATTCCGTTGATGGCACCGTCATTCTTATTTTCTTCTGCAGAAGAAAGGCCCACCTTTTTATAACCCTTGGAGTATATGGGTTCACTCATTTTGTATCAAGAAGTTTTGAACTCACGCGTTTTTCTGACATCATGAATAGATAGTGTAATTTAAGAGAAAATTGGTTCTTTTTCAGAAGGATACATAACAATCTTTTTCCACGTAAAATATGCGTATATTTAGATCATAAAATATGCTGTGATCAGGACTTAGATTTTTTAACAGGAGATATCTATCGTACTTAATAGCATTTTTAAACTGGCGGATATCCCCCAATGCAAATGCAGTTAAAGAAATTCGTCCAAAAGTTCCAAGAAACAATACGTAATGACAAAATATTTCCGTTTTTAGAAGCGACATAAACCCCACAAACACAAACTATTTCCACGACCTGTAATTTCAACTGTTGTGTACCTTACGAAATGAAAAAGAATGGGTTTTAATATCATTCCATAAATTAATATGCCGTATAAGTCGCCAATAAAAGTTGTAATGGGTACCTGTACAGTCAGATTGTTCTAGCATTGCCATGTTGAACTGTTATTATCATAGAGTAGGTGGCTTATAGAACCAGTAAGGTATTCGTGTATTTTTTAAAATAAAAGCTTTACGTCAAAGTGTTTTTGAAATGGAAGTTATACTGAATATATCTTATAAAGATCTTCAGTCGTCGTTGGAGCGTTATCGGACTTGTCAAGTTTAACTAACGACGTATGGGGTTTCAAAATTGCTTCTGTATAACATATTTGACACCTTTGTATAAATTACATTTTTCATACAAACGTAACACTTTCTGCATATATTTCAAATATATTTTATACCTTTGACATTAATAAAATTCTCTGCATGCCTTGTAACTTACATAAAAGCAACAAGTAATTTTAATTAATAATATTTGTTCTTTCCACTAAAAGTAGCATTTATTTAAAATGAATATTTGTATAAGAAAATGTTCAGTTGATAAATAAAAGAAAGATTAAAAGTTAAGTACTCATAAATATATAAATTACGAAAATAAAGTAATATAAGTTCGAAACTGAAGAGTATATTAAACCAAGTGCATGCTGAGTTTGGATTTACGACGTTCCAGAGAAGTAACTTTTATTTTAGTTTATACCAAATTCCCTTAAACTGTTCCTTTTATTCAATAAAAGTACCTCGTAACCCTGTATTGTGTTTTATATGGTAAGCTTATTTTGGTTATTTATTACAGGTGTTCGCATATGTTTGTCTTTTCTTGTCACTCTGTTGAGAGAATAGATGGTAAAGCAACCATTATATTTGTAATTTTCTAAAAAAGACAAAATAAAACAGTTATTATTTAGTTCTTTCAACTTTTGAAAAGTACAATGTACCTTTAACATAAAAAATAATATTTTACAACTATATTTTGCTTATTAGCTTAATTTTTTCAACATGTTGATTCAGAAAGTGTAGACGGAATAAAAGTAAGGAAGCGCCCAGCAAATTTAAGATATTTAAATTGACTGATATGACGGATATTGACTGATACTCTAAAATATTATAGAAAATGAAGAAAGATGGTCAAACTGGAAGTTTGAACATCAAAAGGGAATATTTGAAAAAACTTTTGGTTGAAAATGGAAAACTAACAGTGAATATTTCTTAAGAAACGTAAACAGTATAGAAAATCCTAGGATATGGGTTGAACCTTTAAGGGATGATTAAGGAAGTTTCGTATTTGGTGATCATGTAAAGGCTAAATTATTTATGTCGGATTCTCTTCGGTTTTTACTCATAAAAATTGAAGCAATGTATCACTATTCGACAGTTGATAGACGAAAACAAGATGATCACATTATTTTTTAAATGTTTATGTTTATAGAAAAGCCACAAAGAGCTATATACTCAGCCCATAGTGGGGAAATCGAACCGCTAATTTTAGCGTTTTAAATCCGGAAACATACCGCTGTACTAGCAGGGGTTATTTTTTTAAGAAAAAAAACTTTAAAGAAATATAAAATTCCTTGGCCAAATTATATTTACAGAAGCGTTTTAATGGAGCTGAAGAGAGGGATATGTGAACCATTTGGTATTAGTTTTTGGAAGTCTTTTAATAATAGGCATTGGCCAAAAGATTGAAAAGTAGCTAATGCTAGATTTATTTTCAAAGGAGATGATAAAAATTGTCTTAGAACTATACATCTTGTTATTACTAGTGTAGTTGTGGGGAAAAGTTTGGAAATCTCGATAAGATATGTTTTAAAAAGTAATTTAAGAAAGTTTCGTATTGTGTTAGAAAGTCAACATGATATCTTAAAGGAAAAATGTTATCTTTCTAATAAAACAAGTTTGTTTGTTTTTGAATTTCGCACAAAGCTACTCGAGGGCTCTCTGTGCTAGCCATCCCTAATTTAGCAATGTAAGACTAGAGGGAAGGCAGCTAGTCATCACCAACCACCGCCAACTCTTGGGTTACTCTTTTATCAACGAATAGTGGGATTGACCGACACGTTATAACGGCCCCACGGCTGGGAGGGCGAGCATGTTTGGTGCGACAAATAAAATATGAAACTTTCTTGAATTACTTTATTACACATATTACTTCTGAAATCTTTTAATATTCTTTGAAAAGGTTGTTGTTTATATAGATGAAGGTAAGGGTTAGATTTCGTTTATCTAGGTTTTCAGAAAGCATTTGACAAGGTACTGCATAAAGGACTTGTAAAAATTATCTATCGGTGTGGGAAATACATCGCAATTTGAAAAAGAAAAGTGGCTAGAAAAAAGAAAGTAGAAAGTTATTATTAATGAAGCTCAGTCATTTTAGATTAATTTCTCAAGTTGAATATCTCAGCGCTAATTCCTAGTACCTATTCTCTTTCTGTTTTACATCAGTGTTACGTATTTTTTATGTTTTAAGTTCTTCGTAGATTAAACGCAACAGAAAAACACAGATAACAGCTTGTATAATTTATTACAATAAACTACTAACAAATATAACAGATATAACATAAATTATATGATAACAGTGACAGATATTAAGTTACAACATTCGAAATTAATTACAAAACAAAATAATATTAGTTTCAAACTTCAAAATAAATCACAATACAAAACGGTACTGGCCTGTATCTAATATAATGATCTAAAATTAAAGTCTCAAATTCCAGTCTAGGGTGTGAATTTGGTCCCACGAAGTAATTCCGAAACAGTTCACAGTTCAATAAATTCGCCGTCTCTCAGCACAAGCGGTAATTCGGATGTATCGTAGAGATTGACGAAATAAAATCACAGCTTCCGTGTATATAACTTCAATCACAAATCCAAGCCGAATATTCACTCTTATTCTTCGAATAAAACTAATGACTGAATCTATCTTCTTTTTTCGAATAAAAACTGATGACTGAATCTATCTTCTTTTTCTTCGAATAAAAACTGATGACTGAATCTATCTCGCGTCACCGTCTTATATACCGGTAGGCCTATTTCTCAAACAATCTCGCAATTTCCATACAACTCCAGAGCTATCCTCGCATATCCGTTCTTGCACGAGACTACACGTCTAGACAGGAAGTCACCAGCACTCATTTACAACATATGATTGGTCTACTTAATTCAAGAAAGTTCTAAATAACAAAATATTAGTTTAAACTTCGAAACAATAATATAAATATGGAAAAATGAATAATAGAAATGAAAATTCAAACACAACACGACATATTGTCGTTTACAAATTATTTACACATATACATAACAATCAGTAACATAAATGAAATAACGATAAATAAGTTCCATTTGCTGATAATATTAAAGTATTTGGATGTTGTTCGTTGTCAGAAGAATGCTTACATCTTACAAACGGCTTGTTTGCTTGTTTGTTTAGAATTTCGTTCAAAGGTACGCAATGGACTATCTGTGTTCTTTCCACCACGGGTATCGAAACTCGTTTTTTAGAAATGTGTGCTACTGGAAAGCTTGTAAACGAATTGACAGATCTTACTGAGTGACGCGAATGATGGCTAACTTGTTTTGTATAATTAAAGCAAAATAAAAATTGTACAATTAGATTATGCGTTTTAATTTAGCTTTAACGACATAATTTGAAATTGAGAATGAATATCGTTATGGTTTGAAATATTATTTTTTGTAGGTCTGACATTACATCTCTAAAACCTGTAAAAGTGGTGTCGGATCCACCTGCATTACTTTCAGCTTATTTAACCAAAGACCTTTTGGAAATTCATATAAATTTTAATAGCAACATACAACCTATAAACAACAATTGTTCTCTTGTATTGGATGAATCTACCCTTCTAGAATATAGTTTAAAAGGTGAGTATAACAGTTTGTGATATATTTTCGATAGGTCGTTTTATTTAATTGTTCCACATAAATGTATTTGATTCACTATTTAATAATTATTATATGAATAAGAGTATTAGTATATAAATAATATAATAGGTAAATCTTTATTTTTCTTTGTGGTACTTCCATGTGTGTTTTTCTTTTGACTGATAAAGAATTTCAGAAAAAAATAAAATAGTTAGATAAGTTAAAGAACAAGAGTTTTAAATGGAAAAATTACCGAAAATAACATCCAAGAAAATAAGTTTTTAATGTGGTTGGATGCTCTTACGGGTAGAAACATTTTGTTTATTTCTTGTTGAAAAAAATTAAATGAAATAAAGTTTGATGTTGCCACATAAAGTAGATGTTGTGGATAGAAGTTACAAGTAATTTTTAAAGTTAATTTTTGTCTTGTCTCTTTCAAAACATAGAAATTCATTCTACTGTTATATAATGCACATTGGCACTCATAAAACAATTTAATTATTTTTCACAAATTATAGTCTGAAAATGTATGTGTAAAACGTCTGTATGTAAATTGACTACACGATACGTAGATTCTAAATGAAATTATTGGTTTGCGGTAAACAATGATCCGGTCCCACCGTGTTATAAATAAAGCACACTAACTCTGGACTCAACATCAGAGACTAAGTAAATTACTCATACAGGCTGAATAGTGCTGCAGAGTAATGCACACATTGCATAATTATTTTTGTTCTTTGAATTCAAAATGCTCAAAAAATTTATACTCACAGAACCAGATTACTTTCTTGAATATGACGATACTGATGAATCAGAAAATGGTATTCTAACACTTATTGGTAAAATGAAAATAGATTTGGTGTTTAATTTTGCACTATTACAGATTTGTTGGACGAGGTAAAAATATATATAATTATAAAATTAAAAGGATGGTCAATATTGTAATTTCATAGACCTAATCATTTTCCACAGTCAAGATTTTCTCCTTGAAAAGTGCATCTATATTTTTCACCATTTTTTCTTGATATTATACCTTTTATATTGTGTAATATACTTGTACTAATTCATGACCATGTGTTTATTTTAACTAAAAATTGATTTTAGCTTCAAGTGTTTGATCAGAATGTGTATATGATACAGATTATCATATCAGAAAAAAGACCAAAGGTGTTGGTATAATATTCATTTTGACCACACATTTACGTACGTGACGTACTTTGTCTGAAATGCCAATAAACAATTTATCATTATCGATCTCACTTTAAAATATATGATGATTATAATATGCAGTATAAAATGAAAATTAATAATATACATTAAAACTTGGCTCTGTTAAGTATTAAAATGGTCAACGTATGTAATGAACACATCGCATCTTAATATTATTATGATTTAAATGTCAGAAGTAAGATCGTGAAGTATCTACTCTGATATCGTAATCTTCCCATTATGAATGTTGAAACTTGATATAAAACATCCTCTCAAAAAAAGCTTTTTAATTTCCTTGAAAAATGTGCAAGTCAGTATGGTAAGAATTAAGTGTGGCACTAGGAAATTAAAAGTAAATTTTTAAGTAATGATAATCTACGTAACTAGTGGTGTATCAAATACTGTATATGTTGAGGAAGTAAGCAGGAGTTTTCTGTTTATAGGAGTGAACACAGTGTTGAGAAAACAGGTACTTTATCTTTGGGTTTAGACATTTTAAGGTTCTGTTTCAGGTAAGTCAGTATATCTAACTTAACATGCAATATGTCATATCTTAAAAGAACGCTTGGTTTGTTTATGATAATACTCAATTGCAGTGAACCTTTGGGATGTGGTGTAAAAAGTAGTCACTGAAACTTGAAAGAATTGTACACAAAGAATTGTACAGAAAGTAATTGTTATTATTTCATTGCAAATAGTGGAGGCAGAATAAGAAAAATAGAGATATTTGATTTTGCTCCATATATATTTCTTCATGTTTATTTATGCTAAATATACACGTTAGTGTGAGTAAAAAAGAATTGTTGTTTGTTTATTTCTTAGATTCTGTTTGCAGCTCTTATGGAACGCGTCTATTCATTACTTTGTCACCTCAGGCTCATCTCTCGAGTGCAATGAATTTTACATTTGCGGAAAACAATGAAATACGAAGCATGTGTTGCCATGATAAACTGCATGGTTGTGTGGAAGGAAATATAACAGTACCACTTTTACAAACGGTAAAACATTTAACATTTAAAGATGTGTAAACCTCTATTTATTAAGGACATATGTCAGATTTGCCCCAAAAAAAGAATAAAAGGAATAGAAATATAAATACATATTTACATTTTTTCTAAGATGTATATTTCTACTGCAACGACTTTCTCTTCTCGACCAAAACCACTAGTATCCTCTCCCTCTTAAGTAATATTTGTGTACACTTATAAGTATTATCAATAATGTTCTACGTTTGCGTTTCATGAAACACTGACTTAAGTGTTCAAATCTATCCGTCATTCCACGGGTCTAAAATAGTTGCGTAAAAAAACGAGTGTTTTCCATTAGCTGAGTGGTTAGTACTTTAAAAAATTTTCAGTGTTTATCAAATATTCGTGTAACAATAATCTTGGTTCAATAGTTTTTCTTATTTTATAGCAAATACGTGCTAGGTATTAAGTTATTAAGAATAAAAAAATTATTAAAAGACGATAAATATTTGAAAATGATAATATTTTTCTGAAATCCTTCTATTCACATACAGAATTCCTATATTGTCGCTAGCTTTGGTTTTGTATAAGATTTTGCAAAAACCATGAACTAAGGACTACTGTTTATTGCAGTATTATTAATATTTCACTTAGCATATAAGAACGCCAATGAACAAAACCTATTTTGTTAGAATATTTGAGATAGAAATATTTAATTTTTTTTTCAGATAGAACCATCGTTTTTTATTGTGGGACCCACTCATATATGTATTGGAAATATGATTGTTAATATTGTGAACGTTGTCGGAGCTGGACCCTTTGGACTGGAATATGTTTGGAATGTTTCACCAAGTTTTAAAACTAATGGTGAGTTAACACCTATCTTTACATTGGTTTTTATAGATAACTGTTGGATACACTTTATCACCATAATTTTGTTTTGCAATTGCTCAATTTGGTTGTTCAGCACACCTAACTAATACCGAAAAATATGCATTAGCTTTTCTTGTAAAAAATCAATGAGGTAAAGGTTCACGTGCACTTCTGATACTACATTACAACAATATATCGTAATTTGTGATCAATGTGAAGAAATATATTGAAACAGTAATCAGATACCATCAGTTCATGTCTAATTATGGCTACTTCAGAGTACTGAGGGTAAGACAACACAATTATATCTCAAAAGACAAGGAAGTAGTTAATCAGTGAACAAAATGACTTTTACTTGATTTCATTGCATAAAAGCAATTTAAAAAATGATTATTTATATTCGTCATATGATATCAGTGTTCGTGTTATTGTATTTTACTCATATCAAAACAAATATTTTATATAAATTATGTTTAGATCTCTATCCCAGCCGCATTGAAGAGCCCTCAGTTGAGAGATAAGTTTTGTTAGCAATGAATATGACGAATGTAAGGTGGGTGTTATTGTGTGTTTTTGTTCATTTTACGCAAAGCTAAATCACGATTATCTGCGTTAGTCTTCTCTAATTTAGCAGCGTAATGTTAGAGGGAAAGCAGATATCCATCACTACCCACTGCCAACTTTTAGACTAGTCTTTTACCAACGAATAGTGAGATTGACCGTCACCTAATAACGTACCCACGGCTGAAAAAAAGAGCGTATGTGGTGTGACGAAGATTCGACCCCTTGACCCTGAGATTATGATTCCTTCGCCCTAACCGTCCAACACGGTTTAAATATTTACCACAGTGGTATTTTATATAAACGCACGAGCTTAAATCCATTATTTATGAATGCATCTTTTTATACTGCATTAAGGATAATCCTATACAAGCTGCTTCGAATATATGTATTGTTACATGGTATTTATATATTTTGTGGTGTAATTTATAGGAATGAAAACTGTATACTTACTTATACGGTCATAAGTACATATTGACAACCAACATAAGAATTGGTATATTTTCAATATATATATATATATATATACACACACAATATATATACATATATGTGTGTATAAAACAGCTATTCCTAGTTTGAGTTCAAGTCACGCGGATTTTAGATTTTCATAGGTTCCTGTTAAATTACGTGTACATAACATATGAAATATAGAACTTTGAGAAATCTATAAAGGGAATTTGAAATAAATAATCACATATAATTGGTGTACTTTAAAATTCTCGCAAAATTTTTTGTTAACACAAAGTAACGCATGATTTTTTTTACCCTACACAATACACTTATGTAATTCGACTAAGCCAAAATAAAGCTTTTCAACGATGTTTATCGTCAGTTTATTATTACTTGTAAACGAGTGAAAATACCTTTGTCTCTTTAATAAACCACGGCTGATAGCCCAGGAAACAAAGTAGAAGGGATAAGAGGTTCAAAATGAGAACCAATTTTTAAATCGACACCTGACTACCGCTTCAGAAAATAACTAACTCAAATTATTATGTAAACTGGTTTAAAAAAGAGTTTGTGTACAGACTTTCGTTTATTAATAATTAGACTTTTACAGGGAGTTGTGATAAATCAGTTTCATTTGATACACTAACAGTAAAATAAAATATAAAGATAAATGTTTGACGTAGCACTTGAGTGTTCTGGGTTTTTTGATATTTATCACTTTAAATGTTTTCCAAATAAGTTATATACATATATATAATCATACACGTTTTTATGAGCAGTAAAGCATAATATAGCACAACATGTCAGATTTTTATCTTTTTTTTTTCAAATGTAGCTTGAGTGCTGTGTATTTTTTCAATGAAAATAATATAAAGTTTGAATTATACATTTGGTACTTACGAAAATAATAACTTTGACAATAAACAGGAAGTACAAAAGGCCATGCACAAATCCCGTAGTTTATAACGTTACAAATTTTAGTTCATTATATACAGTGGAAACAGCACAGATAGAACCTGATGCAGCCTGGTTAGTTTGGAAAACGGTTGCATTGGTAGTAAAAGAAACTTTATCACATAAGCTTGCCGGAACGTTATACATTTATAACTAATCATTCAACCCACTTTTCTTGAAAAAAATTGGTTCTCCATCATTATAATTGAGTAACTCTCTGCTTAACAGTAAGCAATTAAATTTTAATCATTGTTCTTTACTATAAACATTGAAAAATTCCTCTCAGTAGACTTAGAAGATAGTCTGTTATGGCTTTGCTAAAGAAAACGCACATTTGAAAAAGTCAGGTAGGAGGAAACAAAAACAGAATGTACATTTTAAATGTATATAAATACACGTACATATGCAGTAATGTATTAATGTGTTTCACATAGATATCACTCCTTATCGAAATACTTTTGTACGCACACAAATCAAAGAAATAAATTATGACATATACGTAACACGACAGTGTTTTGAGTGAATAATGAATATAGCACAGCGTTCTCAATGTGAAAGTTTAATTTAATTGTTATTTGTTAATCTTGTGAAGCTTTTGTCAAAGTGTTGAAACCTTAAATTAATAAAATAATAGTATAACATAATTAATGGCTTTAATTACTGAAAGTTTCCAATATGCGTAAAGAAATGAATAGATAACAATAATAACGAAAAGTTTAATTATTGAGTGAAATATTTAGATTTTTTTCAAATATTACAAGGATTATGTATAATTTTAGACAGATCTAAAACTGCACTGTTATTTGTATAAATTTTTCAATGAATTTATATTTTGTTATATGCTATTTTTTTTTAATGAAGCTGGGGTACTTGTAATATTGTTGGTCTTGTTTTAGCAACTATGGAAACAGTCACTGAAAATAACCTGGAGTTTTCGTTTGCTTCTGAAGAGGTAAGTTTGTGATGGGTGTAGAAGATGTGTAGGTATATTTATTATTACTACTGTTCGTTTCTTATGTCATATAAACAAAAGCTTAGAATATCATAAGAGTAAAAAAATCACCACATTCATAAGACATGGTCTTTTGTTTATATGTTTTGAAATTGGCGCAAAGCTACAAAAGAACTACCTGCGCTCGCCGTCCCTAATTTAGCAGCATAAGTCTATAGGGAAGGCAGTTCGTCATCATCACCCACTACCGACTCATGAGCCACTCTTTTATCAGTTAATAGTGGGATTGGCAGATAATTGTTACGCTACCACGGCTGAAAAGGCGAGCATGTTTGGTGCGACACAGGCTAAGCATTACTTAGCGATCAGTGTACCTTGCTTTTGGTTGAACAAGCTAAAATTTAAAACAGAATACCTTTGTATAATGATGTATTTTTAGTCGATCGAGATGTTCTGTCCATAGAGCGAGAGAAGCCATTCTGATAGTTAGAGCTGCTGATTAATTGCACTGTCAATTGAGAAGATTTCAAACTTAAGAACAGCTGATAGTTAGAAATTTCATTTTCTTTTTTACATTTACATAACAACATTTTCTCTTCTGCTTATTCAATAAATTAACCATATTCATAACATATCTCACTAATCTCAAAAACTTCATCCACGTCTCAAAAGTTTTTAGGTTTATAATTCGTTCTAAATTTTTTTAATAATATTATGTTCTACAAAACAGAATAATTTCCCCAAATATTGGAACTACTGAACTGTTCTTTTTTAAATATTACATAATTTTACAGTTAGTTTACTGAAGGTAGTTCGCAAAAGCTTTTTCTCGACATTTGAAGTACTTTTCTTTTTTACTTAAATTCTTCTTATGACGCAATGGTATGTCTTAGGACTTAGAAATTGGAAACCAAGTTTTGATACCCGTGGTAGGCAGAGAACACATGGCACATTGTGTAGCTTTGTGCTTAATTTTAATCAAACAAATTTTATCTAAAGCATCTCGAGGGCTATACGTGATAGCAGTCCCTAATATAGCAGTGTAAGACGTAAGGGAAAGCAGTTAGTTGTACCCACACACTGCCAACTCTTGAGGTTGTCTTTTACCAACGAATAGTGCGATTTTCCGTAACATTATAACGCACCCATGGCTGAAATGGCTAGCAAATTTGGGGTAATGGGGATTAGAACTCACAACTCTCAGAATGACTCACGAGTTTTTCAAGAACCAAGCTTTTATCTCATAGCGTAGTCATATATCGAGCAATTTGAGATATAATTACTGTTTTATATTCGGAAGGAAATTTTTTCAGTTAATGTATTTCATCATACCTTAGGGCTCATTGATTAATTTAAGCAAATTATGCTTAAATATTTCAGTTTAGAAATAAGTTAGTAGAGATCCTGAGGAGTAATAACATCTTAAAGTGTGTACGCGCGCCCCAATCTTGGTATTGATGGCCACAAAAATATAGCAAATAAAAAGAGAAAAACCAGGTACCATATGTTAATTAACCATAATCCTACTTAAAAGTATTTCACATGTTGTAACTAGTGAGAATTGTCTTGTGTTTGTGAATTTATCTCTTTGCAAATTTTGTACAAAGCAATTGGTCCTGAAGACCATTCATATTTTCCGTTCCGGTACGATATAGTGTCATTTTCCTATGTTCTACACTTCATATACCATTTGTTTTATTGTCAAAGTGAAGGAACATCTTTTGATTAGTTAAGTGGTCTGCATTGTGCCTCAAGTGGCAAATGATATCAAAAAATGATGTCACGCTATAACACAGTCATTAAAGAAACAAATAGGAAGTTTTAGGAATCTCAAATTCTCGTTATCAAATCTCTTTGGTTTTGAATATGCTTTATTCTTGGGTAATTTATTAACAGAAAAGTAAAATTTAATGTTCAACATGTAAATACAGAAAAAAATTTTAGTGTCCATACAAGTCTTTATACTGTTGTGTAATAAATAAATATTATATTACTAAACGTTAAACGTCTATTTTCTTCATTGGTTATTTATTTTAAGTCAGTTAAAAAGTTAATGAGTTTGAAAGTGATTGTGCTAAAAAACTGCTTTTTGATCTTGCTGTTATCAACAGTCGTAATCTCTACTTCTGTGAAAATTAGTTTATCTGAGAATACAAGGAACTTTTATTGCCATGACCACAAGATATACATGTATTGTAAAATTCTGTCTTTATTAACGCATGTAACAGGCCATGCTTGGAAAGTTGTGTTGATAATAGTTTAAAGTGATAAATTGACAAGAATAATGGCTTGTTCGTACTACAGAAATACTAAAAACAGTCAAGAGAGGAAGTTTACAGTGTTTTGGGGCAAATGAAGTTATGCCAACGGAAGGTCATCATTACGGATTGTTATATGTCGAGTTTGTGATTACTTGAGCAGGTCGACATAGTAGTTGCTAACATGAGTGCGTAATACGAAACCACAAAATGACAGCCGTCAGAGACTGAACATGCCACTGATATATGATCTATACTAGTTAGGGCCATTTTCCTTCAGGGCAGACAGTGAGTACCCAAGATCATATGCTCCTAGAGTCATTATGTCGAGAAACAAGTCATTGAAACAAGAATGTTTCTTTGATTTCTGAGTAATTGTTATGTAAATATCATGTAAATGACAATCATGTCGAGAATGTTATGTAAATGTTATGTAAACGACAACCATGTCGAGAGTGTTATGTAAATGTTGTGTAAACGATAACCATGTCGAGAGAGTTATGTAAATGTTGTGTAAACGACAACCATGTGATGTCGTGTTTGCATTCCCATATCTATTATATTTCCATATTTATATTATTTTTCGAAGTTTAAACCAAAAAATATGTTTATCATTTGAAATAACATTTTAGAATCAATTAAAATTCATTTAGAATTATTTATGTAAAAATTTCTAGAACTAGGTAGAGTGATCACTTGTATTGGCCTGGTGTTTGTACTGTGGAATTCTGGGAAGTTACGTGATTAGTATATAAACAGACGGCGATGCGAGGAAAGGAAGTCAGGGCCCCCATGCAGCCAGTTACAAAGGCTGCCCTAAATACACCCAAATACGCAACAGATTCCTTTTCAAAACCACGAACAATAATAATCAAACCCACGACACCCACATCACCAAACAACCGTTACTACAAACCTCAGCTAACTCGCAAATCAACCACTCTCAACCTCAACCAACACGTACCTACGCGGAAATAACACGCCCGAAAAGAACATAAGCATTCAACCACAAATTTCACCACAAACTTGCTGGCAATGCTGATAGAATTAAGTGATCTCCCCTCATTTGAATCGAGGCACGAGTCACTCATAGCTGTTTGCAGCCTTGCAAGTTATTATTTTAACCATCCTCACCTCAAACCACACCACCTCTCACTCAAAATTCATGCAAGGGAAATAAAACAACACAATGACACAACACATTAAAATATTACACATCAACTGCCAAGGAAATCTCAAAGACAACAAAATAGAAATATACAACATAAACAAACATATAAAAGCCAACATAATCATCGTTTCAGAAGCACTTTGCACAGAGAAACAAAACACTACAATCCACGGATTCATCTCACATAGCATACCTCACTCAGAAAACAATAGAGGTATAACAGCTTACTTCAGTACGAAAATATCGCATCTAATCTCGATAGACGATTCCTTTAAATCTAACATTAATGAAACCATTTTCTGTAATATACACTTCAACAATCGGCTAACTATTCCGATTCTAGCCGTATATTGCTCACCAACCAAAGATATCCATATTAACTTCCTTCACAAAAGTGTTAATCGCAAACCCAAACCAATCATTATTGGAGATTTCAATTCACCACATTTAGAAGTAAAGGGTAACAGAGACACACGAAGAGGATCATGCTTAAAAAATTTTATCTCTAGCAATAATATGCACCTAATCAATGACCATAAACCTACACACTTTTCAGCTGCTAACGGCTCATACGATGTACTCGATTTCATCATCACACCCAAGGACATGGTAAACAGAATATCTAACTTTAAAGTACATGATGAAATCACCAGTGACCACTTCCCCATGTCATGTATGATTCACCCGCGCCACCCTGCTGTGGCGTACGTGACTCCGTCCGCCAACACTTACACTAAAACAGACTGGCTAACTTTTAATGCCTCTCTGACTCATACCTACCCCATCCAATAGAACATGTAAATAACAAAACAGAACTAGACAACTATGTTGATCAAATTACAGAAGCCATAAAGAAAGCAATTAAAAACACAATTCCTAAATAAAAAATAAAACAATCACTTATTCAATGGACTCTAACACCAGAAATTCACGCACTAATAATCAAACGCAGAAAATTAAGACGAACACACTACGTCACACGCGATCCACACATTAAAACAGAAATAAAAAGAACAAATACAAAAATTAAACAAGAAATCAAAAACGTAAGAGAAAACAATTGGCATAACTTCTGTAAAAACTTAGAAAAAACCAAGAACAATCCAAAAGAATTTTGGAAAAAATTCAAGACTATCGCTTCAGACAAAAACACAAAACACATGCTACAACATATCACCCATAACAATGAAATCGCAAGGACGGACGTAGAGAAAGCTGACTTATTAGCTGACTATTACAAATCCTCTTTTAGCGATTCAAACTCAGTAGATTTCGACACACAACACCAACACCATGTCAACAACTACATAAATACAAACCAAGCATTATTCTCATCACGATTCCCCAGCGAGACACAAGAAGCATACTCAAGTTCAATCAACAGAAAAATAACCATAACCGAGCTAAAAATTAATATCAAAAACTTGAAGAACACTTCCCCCGGACATGATCAAATACCAAATATTATTCCGAAAGAAAGCTCCACTCTCCTACTACAACACCTCTCAAACATCATGAACATCTCACTAGCGATCGGGTACTATCCTGACACGTGGAAAAAAGCCACCATAACAACGATCCCTAAGAAACAAACTAATAGAACAAATCCAGATAATTTCCGCCCCATCAGTCTGTTAAGCTGCATTGGCAAACTGATGGAAAGAATTGTCTCCAACCGTCTCCAACATTTTTGTGAATCAAACAACATCCTTCTAGAATTTCAAAATGCCTCCAAAAAAAATAGACAAACAACAGATCACCTCACGCGACTCACCGAATCAATCTACAAAGCTTACAACAACAATCAAGTAACCATCGGGGTATCACTAAATGTCAAAAAAGCATTCGACAAGGTATGGCACAACGCCATCATATACAAACTAAATCACCTGCAAATAAATCCCACCATAGTCAAATGGATCTCAAATTTCTTAACCAGTAGAACAGCACAAATAAAAGTCAATAAAACTATATCCAAATTATTTAATATAACGGCAGGAGTACCCCAAGGATCAGTCCTCTCTTCACTTCTATACATAATTTTCGTCAGTGACATACCTTTTCCAAATTTAACATACACACACAATTCACAATACGCAGACGACATCGCAATCTGGAGCACCTCCAGAAACCCAGTAATGGCCATGTCTCGCGTACAAGAATCATTAAACAACGTCTCAACATGGAGCAACAAGTGGAGAGTCGTGTTAAACCCAACAAAAACACAAGCAATTACCTTCTATAGGAAACTTAAGAAGCAAAGAAGAAATCTAGAAAAAATAAAATTATCACTTGAAAACACAACCATTAACATTAGTAAAAACATCACATTCCTTGGCGTCACTTTCGACACAAAACTAACATGGAAAAAACATATAAACAATATACACTCATCAATCAGAAAAAGGATTTCATATCTAAAGACCATAACTGGCAAACAATCGAAATGCGCACCGAACACCATTATTCAAATATACAAGGCTTACATCCGTCCACTAATAGAGTTCGGATGTCAAGTAACATACAATATGTCAAATAACACACTCCAGAAAATCCAAGTGCAGCAAAACAGAATATTAAAATCCGCATTTAGCCTACCATCATTTACGCCAACAAACTATCTACACCAAATTAGTAATTTACCAACTATAAGAGATAGAATAACAGAATTTTCTTTCAAATATTATCTAAAAGCAGAAAATAGAAACAAACTAACAGCATCACTACACAAATTATCAAGTGCACCAACAAAATACATTTCACCTTACAACATATTTCAAGAATCACAATCTACTGAACAAAGAATCTAAACAAATAAAATCCATGTCACTAACACGAATTCCTTTTTTTTCAGATACCGGGCACACGACAGGCAAAACTTTCGGCACCTGTCCTGTGAAAGTGGGTTTTCTCGGGGCACTCCCGTTTCCCCCACATCAAAATCTTCAGGCAACTCTTTTGCCAGACCCTGAATCGTGCCGTTTGAATTGTTTTATTTTGATCTGGATTTGAATAATATTCATGTTCACATCTGCTCAACCTCTTCCTTTCGGGACAGGTCTCGGGCTTCCTTTCCGCTGCTGCCTTTTACCTCCACCCAAGACAACATTTAAAAGAGACATCCTCCACCCAAATAGTCAAGAATAATAATAATAATTAATTTATTTAAATAAAAATAATAATAAAAAACACCATTTAATCTTAATAACAATCCACGAAAGGGGACGAAGAGGAACCACAACGTTCCTGAACACCCCGGTTGGGGAGAGAACTCTTCTGATTTCTCTCTCTCTAAACTGAACTCCTACCACGTTAGTTTAGTTTAGGGAAGGAAGTCATCCATTTTTACTTGGGTCAAGAAGTAAGTCATCCGTTTTTACTCGGATCAAGAAGTTTGTCTCGTCTGAGAAAGTTTAAATGTTTGCCGTGTGATTATTCAAATTGAATTTGTGAATAGAGCTAGATCAACTAAAGCGGTGAATTTATTTTATTGCGTCAATTTTTTTAATTCAGTCGCATTACGGATTATACCGAAAGCCAACACGTATTGGACTATGAATATTTTTGAAAATACCCATTCAAACTTCGTATATTTCTCCGTGGGACTAAATTCCCCGCCTAGATTGGAACTTTGGATTTCGGATTTGGACACTCATTCTGGATCATATTATTAAACACAGGCCAGTACCTTTTTGTATTATTAGTGGTTTTGAAGGTTGAAACTGGATATCTGTTATTGCATTTGGATAATTTATTTTGTGTTTATCACATATAAGTAGATCATCGTAATAAAATTATACAAGCTGCTATCTGTGTCTTTCTGTTACGTTCAGTCAACATAAAAAACGTAACAGTGATCACGTTAATTTATATGAGAGTGTGATATGAGCCTTAAATGTTTCGTTTACTTTTTGATTTTATTCTCAAGTTAGTGCAATCATTAGGTTTAAATACCATTGACTCAAACAGTATCAGTAGAGTTTCACAAAAAGACATTGTTATGTATATGTGTAAATATTTTGTAAACGACAACATGTCGTGTTGTGTTTGAATTTTCATTTGTATTATTCATTTTTCCATATTGATATTATTGTTTCGAAGTTTAAACTAATATTTTGTCATTTATTCAGGGTAACATTCTAGAACTTTCTCGAATTAAGTAGACCAATCACATGTTAGTAAATGAGTGCTGGTGACTTCGTGTCTAGACGTTAGTCTCGTGCAAGAACGAACACGCGCGGATCGCTCTAAAGTTGTATGGAAATTGCGAGATTGTTCGAGAAATAGGCCTATCGGTATAAAAGACGGTGACGAGAGATAGATTCAGTCATCAGTCATCAGTTTTTATTCGAAAAAAGAAGATAGATTCAGCCATTAGTTTTATTCGAAGAATGAGAGTGAGATTCAGGCAACAGTTTTAGTTATTTGAGAAAGATTAAGTGTTTGCTGTGAATATTCAACTTGGATTTGTGATTGAAGTTAGATCTCCGGAAGTTGTGATTTTATTTCGTCAATCTCTACGATACATCTGAATTACTGCTTGAGCTGAGAGACGGCGATTTCATTGAACTCTGAACTGTTTCGGAATCTCTTCGTGGGACCAAATTCACACCCTAGACTGGAATTTGAGACTTTCATTTTAGATCATTGTATTAGATACAGGCCAGTACCGTTTTGTATTGTGATTAATTGTGAAGTTTAAAACTAATATTATTTTGTTTTGTAATTAATTTCGAATGTTGTAACTTAATATCTGTCACTATTATTACATAATTCATGTTATATCTGTTATATTTGTTAATAGTTTAGTGTAATAAATTATACAAGCTGTTATCTGCGTTTTTCTGTTGCGTTTAGTCTACGAAGAACTTAAAACATCAAAAATACGTAACAGACATATTTACAAGATGCTCAAACACTAACAGTTAGGAAGACTTGCAGAAACAAGAAAGAAAATGAAGAATATTTATTTGCTTTTCAAGCTATCAGGTGATAGATAATGTGCAGTGTATATATTACATTGAGTAATTTCTCACCCTATTATAAGTCAGTATGACAACTTGTTTTCAAACTCTTTGAATTAAAGAGTTGTGTTATCTTACTTTTCTGGTACTCAGTGAATTTTTTCATATAAGATATCATATGACATTTGAAAAGAATATTTACATGTAAAATAACACCTGTACGCACGAAATAGTTTCTAATTACTTAGGAAGTATAACAAATCTATGAGTTTTGTGAGAGTTGTGTAAAATAATAGAGAAAAAGTATTATATCTCAATGGTATGAATTAATGAATATGATGTAAAAGCTGAAAAGTATTATTGAAAGATACATGTATATATCCGCTATTTCCAAAAAGAAAATATTTCAGTTTTTGTACTGAAAAATCCAAGTATAAGTGAATTATCGTATAAGGGATGATAAAACATGAGTACACTACGAAAGAGAGGAGGAAGGAAAGAAGTTGTACTTTATCTTATTTATAAAGAAATATTTCAATTGGATCGAGTGGAAATAATTTTGGGTAGATGAAACTTTAAAGACTTCAGTAAGATACAATAAAAGGATTTTCCTTTGATGTAAAATGTGTGTTTGGTTGTGATAGAAATACTTACAGCCGTGAAGGCTGAAATAATTTATATTAGAAAAAACAATTTTATTGAAATTTTTAACGGTGTTATATTAAGTGATGCTGCAGTAAAACAAGAAAATGAGATTGTACAAGAGGAAAGCAGGGAGTAGTTTTCTTGTTGTAAAAAAGTTTTGTTTCTGCAGTACAATATTAGTACTAAACTTCTAAACAGAATAAAGTACCTACGATAAGACAGCAAAATCCTTGGTGAAAGCTAGCTGATAAAGAAGTTGGTGGTGTATCCCGACTCATGCGAGTTTCAATATATAGAAACTGGTCGCGTTCTTGGTTTATTTTTCTTCCAAATACAAGTGGGTTTAGCTTAAGGAACTATTGATCAACAGAGTTGGAGGCAGTTTTTCTGGCATAAATCTGTGAAAACCTGATGCTTAGGAAGCTTCCACGTTCTTGGAATATATGCTCAAACGTGATGTAAGGTTTGAATAAACGTTCACCCAATAGGTGAGTAACTGCAATAGTAAAATGAGGTATAACCATGAGTCACAAGTAACTGTACCTCAGATTACATCCTAATTTAAATGTTCATTTGATGGAAAATACCCGGCCTTTCAGTGAAATTTGTTCTTCCATACGAAAGATAAAATTCTAGATGATTTTGGTTATTTCTCCAGTGTCGTTCCTCTCTTTGATGCTGAGTATTCCTCAAGCATTTGAGTTACTTGATAGTCCAAAAGGGCTCCTGAACACTTGTGTAAGGAAACAGTAATCGAAAGATCCAGGGGAAAATGCAAGGTATTTCTACCAAACTATCAAAACTAATCTCAAATCTGCCTATATCAGGGGAGATTCCAGTGCTGAAAAGACGCATTGGCTCAAGTAATTTTGCTCGAATGGTAAATGTGGTGAGAAGAAAAGTCCTCTACAAATTTTGTATAAATTTTAAGCTTTATATATAATACTTTTAGTTTTTCCTTTACCATTTTTTTAGTATACAAAAACGTATTTAATTTAAAATTATGATATTTTGTTGTTGTTTTACACTCTTAGTATGACTGAAATGCTCAACACTTTTCGTGGTGGTCGGAACTGTTGTTGTGATTGAAACCAGAAGTGCAGTACAATTAACATTTTAATGTTTATGAAATTATTTTAGATTGGTTGGTTAACTTGAACTTTCCTATCTCTGGAAATGGGTACTTTTGCTTGTTTATACTATAATTGATTTTTCATATGAATTGAATTTATTCTTTATTTTTAAGTTCTTTGCAATCTTCAAACGCTCTTTTCTCATTTTGAATATTGTATTTTTCTCCATTTTTTTGTAAAAATTATCTCTCTTTATGTTTACCTTAACGCATTATATCTTGCAGACCTAATGGAATAATAATCAGTATGAAATAATATTAATATATTTTGTTTTCTCAGATGGAGTTATACAGCCCTTATGTTTTAAGTATTTATGGAGTGAACGTTTTAGGAAAAAATTCGCGAACTCATTATCATGAAATGCAACGAATTGACCCAAATTCAGGAAAACAAAAAATCTTCCTTTCCATATCTGGACCTCGAGTTGCTGATCCTACAAGAGATAACACTTACTTCGTGCACATGGAAACATGCAACTATTCTTTGTTTCAACAAGTCCAATTCAGTGTAAGTTGAGCTTTTATAGAAGTATTCACAGTAAAATAAAACAATATATTTTGGGTATTTTAATTTGTCTTTTTGTTAGTGTATCTTATACAGTAAATTTATGGTGTACTTAATATACAATAAAATAAATTAGTTTTAAAAACTGCATTCATTCCTGGGGGCATTATAACATAACGGTTAATCCCATCATTCGTTGGTAAAAAAAAGCTGAAGAGTTGGCGGTGTGAAATGATGTCTTTCCTTTAGTCTTAAACTGCTAAAATAGGGACGGCGAGTGCAAATAGCCCTCGGGTAGCTTTTCGCGAAATAAAAAACAAAACTGACCAGTCTAAGTGAAGAATTTCTTCAGGCAATATGTCTTAACCAATCCAATTTTGCTGTCGAATACAATTTCAATTTTTACCGTCACAAACAATTAAGAAATCAACATTAAAAATAATTGCACTTTATTTTAATTCATTTTATACACTTAAGCGGATCATAACTTTCTTGACTTTTAATCAATATGCTTTAATTTTATGCTTCTACACTAACACATGAAATTTCTGATATATACATAGGTTAAGTGCGTTATATTCAAACAATTTTAGTACGTTACCATGCTGTTACATTCAATGTCGTCATGTTCCATCATGTTGTATAAGTCTGTTTTACTGTGTAGTTTATTTTTAGAAAAGGGATTGTTCTAAGCTTCTCGCTAGGTTCTTATCTGTTACAAATTCATCTTTTTCAGGCCTGATTAGAAAGGTCTAAGATCTACACTTTTTCGTTTTAGTATATTATGAAGTATAAATGATAGCCTCAATTATAAAATTCTTAATCTCTGATATAAGCACGTCTTGATGATCTGTGTACATTAAAACGTCGGAATGCATTTGCGAAAAGCATAAATTTTGGGAAAGTCAGAAATGTCGAAATGTAATTCTGATAAATGGTATTTCATCTCAAATTTATACCGTCTAATGTTGTCATGTAACTTGTTGATTTTATTTTCAAAAAATGTTAATATAATTCTGATAAATGGCATTTCATCTCAAATTTATACCGTCTAATGTTGTCATGTAACTTGTTGATTTTACTTTCAAAAAATGTTAATATAATGCATCCATTTCTTTTTAAGAATCATAATAAATAATTTAAAACTATAGGTCTAGTGAATCCTTACATTTGTAAAAAATAACATATTTAAATAAAATTAATCACCTAACTAAAGAGCAATCACGCTGATTTTAAATTATGATGTGATGGTTAGGTAGTCAAGGAAATGAAAAGGTGAAATAGATCATAATACATCAAATTGTACAATAAAGAGTGATGTATCTTCAAAAGTTAAAAACCAAAATTATACAATATGTTATTCTTGATGACCAATTATTTGAAGGAAAATTCACATAAAAACAACTGTCATTGAAAATCAAAAATGTGAAAGAACATAGTGTAGTGAGAGAAACGTGTTGTATAAAAAATAAATAGATCTGGTGTTATATTTGGCAAACACTAATCTGTAAAATAAATAAATAGTTTTAAGTTTAAAATAATATTGAATTCATCGTCAAAATGAGCAATAGCATTGTTATTTCCCTATGATAATGAAAAATAAAGAAGATATATTGATGAGAGGAGTTTGTTTGTTTTAAATTTCGTGCAAAGTTAGACTTAGGCCATCTGCGCTAGCCGTCCATAATTAACAGTGTATAATTAGGGGAAGGGATCTAGTCATCACCACCAACTGCCAACTCTTGGGCAACTATTTACCAACTAATAGTGGGATTGAACGTCACATATAGCACACGTACTGCTGAAAGATTGAGAATGTTTGGTGTAATCGGGACTCGAGGTTTCGATTCTAAAATTAATAGTCGAACGACCTAACCACTTGGTAATGCAAAACCTTTGTAAAGAAAAACGTATGAAAAGTGGATCACTGATTGTCAAAACAACGTCGATGAAGTAAAACGTTGAGATAGCTAAAAGGATTTTACATTCAGGATTAATTTCTTTTTTTCTTACAAAATAAAATAATTAAAATCTACGTCTAGATTAGAGCGTTAATCCAAATTATTCCACTTACATTTTACACATAAAAGAAAATGAACCAGATATCTATTTTTATTTATCTCAAATTTTAATATTAATTTTTAAGAAGCGTATAGTTTTCTACCAATTTGTATCACCTCTTAAATGATGCTATGTCTCTTCCGTCCATGACAATAACTTCAATATAATATTTGTATAAAACAGACAGAGGATGAACTGTAGAGGAGGAGTTGATTGGTTGAATCAATCAATTCAACATTATGTCTATAAATCAAACAAAAATTAATATGAACAAAAACAAAGGTAACGAAGATAATTACAACAACTTCGTATGTAGACGAGAGAAATGAGAACTTTCACAAAACTGTTTCATTAACTTTTACGTCCCAAACCATAACGCATCTGTAGAAGATTAATTATATTGTTTGTACTTCACGTGATATAATGGGGTTAAAAAAGGTCTCTTAGTGACAATAGAAGTGTGAGAACAGACCTTGTAAAACATTGCAGAAACAAATTCCCAACAGAAATCACATTCACGTCGTTTGAACAAAAGAATTACAAAAAATAAATTACATTAATTTCATTTAGAAATAATACTAATGTTTCAAATTAAGCTTCTTAAACCAATTGAGATATATATCATATATACAAATTGTAAGATGTCATTGTACAATGTGATCAATAATACAGAACAGCGAATAACCGACAGTCAACAAAACATTTGTGAGATGTTGGATGTATGAGAAAGGATTGTAGCTTTCCGTCGTAAAAGAGGTTCACAAAAAGGCGCAGTGCATGATTAAGGATATTAAAACAGCAAATATTCATGAATAAGTGATACAAATAATTGAATGAAACTAAGACCAGGAACTCTCATTGTTACATTCGATCCAAAGAATATTGATTCTTCTTCATGATGACCAGAAACCTATTTGAAGTAAACCTATATTGTAAAAACAGTTAGTGTGAGTATTAAAACTTTATTTTAATTTACGTTTTAATATCCATACCAGCCGTTTTATAGAATACATTGTATCTTCTTTCATGAACTTGGTTGACAAAAATTATAGGATTATGCGGCAACCTAGAACTTATAAAAAGAACTAGAACAGTATCAGCTCAAAATTTGTGAATGTGACCTTCAGGCATCTTGTATTTCGATATTATTAAGAATCTACAAAATATCGCTAATGGAGTAGAGAGAAATCGACAGGTTGGTTTATACCAATACCAGTCTTGATGTGGTCAAGGCTAATCCTGAAATTTAAAATCGAAACATTGATTCATCATGCATATAATTTAATTTAATAGCATCAATGTTTTCCGGTTCTTCTCTAGCAAAACAAAATTATCATTCGGTTGTGAATACACACACACGTATACTATTATCTTATTGAATATTTTTCGCTTTAATTTTGTAACTGAAAGAAATTACTGATATTTATTGACATTTCTTTTCAAAAGTGAAGTGGCGATACTTTTTAAAATAGTTACAAAAATTGTTTAGATTCATGTGACAGTAATTTCTATATGATTACTATGAATAACCACATTTTTTAGAATATAGTTTCCACTTAAATAATGCTATCGGGATCATATGAAACTTATTTAACATTTTTGTTGATGCTCAAAGGTCAGTAAATTTAAATTTATGATTACTAAAAAATTAATCGAATAATATGATGTTGCAGTAAATTAAAGATATTTTGTACTCGAATTCTAGATTCTATGGAGTGTGAATTCCTCTGATTTCCAACTTCCGATATTTGGAGGTTCACAACTGACGATTCCAAAGTACCAAATGAAAGGAAATGCATTTTATAAGATCACAGTCTCAGGTACATTTATTGTTTTGAAGACATTAGTAGAAAAATAATAACATTTAATTGTTTTTCAGGAAAAAAATGTTTTAATACAAAGTGATTTTCTAAAGTAGATATACAAAAGTTGGCTATAAAGACTTTTTTGTTGTCCAGTTTTAGTAGCATTTCCTGTGTTAATTTTCACACTTCTCTGTTGTGTTAATGCTGTACTTGCCCTTTTGTTTCCTTTCAACTTCAGATTCGGTTGTATCATTACTTTTCCACTATTTAGTTCATACCAGTAAAATTAAACGTAACATTTTTTGTATGTTACTATAATCTATAACACATGGGTTTAGAACTAAGTTTTGTTTTTTATTGGTTGGATATATTTGTTTCTTCTTTATCGATCTTCGTTCACTCATTGCCTGATCTTTTACATTTTTTTTCTCAAAAGTTACGGAAAACAAACTTGATTTCATTTTATCGATATTAATTTTTCTTAATTATGTGTTATATTTATCTTTAAAAAATGTACTATGGAAGCAAAATATTACTGGACTGAACGAACACAAAGGAATGCTGATAAAGGTGAATATCGTTTGGAGTAGTATTCATTTATGATGAATTGTTTTCATTATTATTCCAGAGTAACGTAACAAGACAACTGTTAATTTTTGAAAGGCAATGTAGTTCTTCATGTAAACTTTGATATTTGTACAATATGATAAATAAAACGTTTAACTGTACTTTCGTCATTAACCAAAGTAAAAACATTCATAATAGCTTTATTTACAGTTAAACGTTATTTAGCTTTTGTGGTAAAATTTAATTTAGTGTCTCCTTTAAAGTAAATAAATTTGTTTGAAGGACAAACATACGGTAAGGAATGATAGCAGTATAAGACTAGAGGGAAGGCATTTAGTAATTACCACCAACTCTTGGACTGCTCTTTTACCAACGAATAATTGGATTCAGTGGTACATTATAACGCCCCTACGACTGAAATGGCGAGCTAATTTGGTACGACCGAGATTCGACCCCGCGACCCTCAGATTACGAGTCGAACGCCTTACCCGAGCTGGCCACACCGGGCCATTAGTGTCTGAAAATAAATAAAAGTCATGTTGTGAAAAAAAGAAATTTCCTAATAATGATACGTTTGCAGTGAGTCATGGCCATTTTAATATAAATACAGAAAACAGTTTTTTGGTTAGCTAATTAAATCAGGAAAAAAACACACCATCATCGAGATATAATCCCAAAGAGTTCAAAATCCTAAAACATACACGAATGAGTAATTCACTCTCAAATATAAAGAGAAGCCGCCAAATTCTCCTTTTATAAGACTATTTTCGATATTGATCATCCTTTTAAAATTTCACTAACATTAAAGGAGTTGTCCTTTTTTTTTGGTTTACATCACAGTCATGCCTCTACCAAACTTTTAACATCTCGCCTACAGAAGAAAATTCAATATTTTGTTAATTTCGATGAAATAAAAATAAACCATTCTTGAGTTACGTAACACTCACGAAGAAAAAGAATCAAACTACTTCACCTGTACTCTGTCGAACAAACAAAAAAAAGGACGCTTATGAATAATTTAAAAGTTATATTCACTATGTATTAGGGTTTTAACAGCTTAAAATCCGATATAGAGTTTTATTTATATTTAGAATTTAAATAGATGTCGATGTGTATGTAATTTGTGACACTTGCTAACAAGAAGATACACGGTTATCTTTTATTATACAACTGTACTTTGATATAAAAATAATAATTTACAACAATGATTATTACAAATTATGGCCTATGTACAAAAGCTTTACAATGTTAAAAAGAAGATTGAGTTTTCTCTCTGATCTGGAATTTTTCAAGGATTCACGAAGAACAAATTAATTTTGCATAAATGTAGATGAAGTTTACTTAACATGGAGCTAGCTCGCTCCGCTTATTTCGTTGATCAAATTAAGGTTTTTTCTCAACTAAAGTTTCATAATGTTCTGGTAAAAATACTAAAGTTCAATGTTAATGTCCTGAAGTTACGTGGTTTCAGGTTTTGAAATTTATTAACTTTCTGCTTAAATATTGGAAGTTCTCAATTAATAAACTGTAATCACAGTTATCACTTGAAACGCTTAGCATACCAATTATTCTAAACCAATAACATACATAATTTTTTTGGTATTTCGCGTTGGTTACATTCATAGGTATGAGAGATTTTCTAGAAATTTCGGCCTGCACAACAACGTAGACAATACATAGGTATTTATGTACATATATATATATATATATTATTGAATCTTACATTCTAAAATCTTCGACAATTTCAGTGAATTTACTAGAAATTAAAAATATAAGATTAATGGTAAAAGTCATGTACAATCCTTAGTATAAAATTGAATTTAAACAAACATTGATATTAAAATGATTAAAAACAGTAAATCTGTCACACTTGTTTTCCTGAAAAAGTAAAAATTCTCTAAAGCCAATTTTTGATTAAGATATACTGAAAACAAAACATGAAATATAATACATTGTCAAAGAATCGTGAGAGAAAATGACATAATCAATGTAGATAATATTATGATCACAAAATATAATGCGAAAATAAACCAGCAGAGATGTTATCAATCTTTCTTCACATGGATTATCTTGTTATGATAAACTCCAACTTAAAATTATTCTGTTTTGGTTCTTTGTTTGGTTTATATGCGTCAAATAGTCACAATCAGTGTTAATGACAGTAGGTCGTTGTGATACAAAAATATACTCACTGGAATCTTCGAAAGCTAAAACCAATCTTTGTGTTTTAACAGTAGAATAATTATTTTGGCATCAATTAAACATCTTAGAAATGTAACAAACAAGGTTTTCAGTATATTTTTCAACTAATTGAAATAGAATAATCCCAGCATTACAATAACAGGTAAAAATACAGGGCGAATGCACAATTAAAATAGAAGATTTTAAAAAGAGATTACAATGTATCAGACCTCTCGAGCCTTTAATTTTTCCTTAATAGGTTTGTTAACAGTACAATGATGTCAGCAAAAATTTTACAAAACTACAAGTCATTTTCAAAAATCTGATTAAATATATCTTGTTGATAACAGTTGGATAATTCACAATACAATTAACAATTTCAGTGGTGAATTCCATGCAAGACCGATTATCTTGCTTAATAAGACCTCGAAACCAATTGTACTAATATGCATGCTTTGAGAATAGTTACCTTAATCTTACCGTAATTTATACAGTATTATATGGACAGAATGGCATATGCTTTTTTGATATTTTTATTTGTATTAAAGTCCTTTGTAATAATCATTAAAGTTTCTCGAAAGGCCATTACATGGTAGAAATATTTATTAATTTAATTTTTCTTGAATAGTTGCATTTTAGCATGTGACGATTTTAAGTTTTTTATTTTGCCTATGGTGATTGGGATTTATTTTAATTTCCAGCTGCTCAGGTTTAAATTATTTCTTGGCTTCAGTGCGAGCTTTTTTTTTTGTCCTCGAGAGGTTTATTTTCTCTTTGAGTTTCAATTCGAGCTTTTCCTTTCTTGTTAGATACGAACTTGTTCTTTCTTTACCAGGCCCGGCATGGCCAAGCGCGTAAGGCGCGTGACTCGTAATTCGACTATCGCGGGTTCACGCTAAACATGCTCCCCCTCCCAGCCGTGGAAACTCTATAATATGAACGTCAATCCCACTTTTCGTTGGTGAAAGTGTAGCCCAAGAGTTGACGGTAAGTATTGATAAATAACTGCCTTCCCTCTAGTTTTACACTGCCAAATTAGGCAAGGCTAGCATAGATAACCCTCGAATATCTTTGTGCGATATTCTAAAAAAACAAACAAAAAATAATTTCAAAGAAAACATGGTATTGCTGATTGGAATTTTACTAAAATGCTTTTTATTTCATTTTTAGATTTTAAGACTTTTTCCAAATATTTTAATGCAAACAGAACCAGAAACAAAGTCTCTAATTCTTGATGACGAGAAGCCCAGGTTAAGTAAAAATGTTTCTTAGAACGGCTTGTATGGGTATTAACACCTTTATTGACAAGGAGAGAACGTGGAAGCCTTAGAAAATAATCCTGAATCCCACTTTTCGTTGGTGAAAGAGTATCCCAAGAGTTTACGGTAAGTGGTGTTGAATAACTGCCTTCCCAAAGTTCTTAACCTGAAAATGACCTTGGAAGATTGAAACATTGTTCTCTCCTTATTAATAACGTGTTAATACCCATACCAGCCGTTCTGAGATACAAAGTTTACTTGTTTTACATTTGTCTACATTGTCTGCATTAATCGGAGCAGAGTTTATTATTTTCAAAAGTGCAATATAATCTTATTTCTATAACAAACCAAATATCTTAATGTTCCATGTGGAAATAAAAATTTTAAATAAACTACGAAGTACTGAACATAATATTATTATTAGAATTTTGAAGAAACAAACTACGGATCCTATAGTTACGATAAATAAACTTGAGTAATTTATCAATTTTTACATGCTTAGAATGTTTTGAGTATTCTTGTTTTCGAACATTCACAAAAGTAACATGACAGACTGCCATCTGTGAACTAAAGCTTTCCAAGGACGTTTGCTGTAAAATACTATCATCAGTTGGCTTTCTTACAGCTATTGCAAATGTGATACAAGGATGATTTGTTGCAGTGATTCGTTATTAATAATCATCCATTACCAAGATATTTCACTAAACTTTGGAGTTTTGAAATCAAATAAACGTATATATTATTTTTATTTACAATCTTTTTTATGTAACCTTAGCTATAACTAAACATTTTATTTTTTAATTCATAAATTTTTGTTACTACAATGAAAGTTCAGGTTGTTTGTTTGTTTTTGTTTTTTTGGAAATTCGCACAAAGCTACTCGAGGGCTATCTGTGCTAGCCGTCCCTAATTTTGCAGTGTAAGACTAGAGGGAAGGCAGCTAGTCATCACCACCCACCGCCAACTCTTGGGCTACTCTTTTACCAACGAATAGTGGGATTGACCGTCACTTTATACACCCCCACGGCTGAGAGGGCGAGCATGTTTTAGCGCGACGCAGGCGCGAACCCGCGACCCTCGGATTACGAGTGCACGCCTTAACGCGCTCAGCCATGCCAGGCCAAGTTCAGGTTGTAAAACGTGTTTAAGACTACCTGAGATGAAACTGCTTTTGAATAAAGAAATAATGCTCAAATTCTTTCATTTAAAAATGTTTAAAATACAGCTTAAAAGCTCGCATCTTCTCATTTTAATATTTCTAAACTATACGATAAGAAGCACATTTTCAACAGCAAGTGTCACAATGCACTTTTCCAGAACTTTTCTTCAAGTAATTTCCTTCTGAATATTTTTCATTTTAGCAGTTAGAGAACCTTTAAAAATACTTTTTATTGAGAAATTAAATAATTAGCAAAATCACAACAGCAACATAAACTTGCTTAAAAGATATTAACATGCTACTTTAGTAATTAACGAACTTTCTTTCTATTTACAGTTTTAACAAACCATCCCGGCCTTATTTCGCCTAATGGATCTATTAACGTAAAAACAACAAGAGCACCACTTTTGGCACATATTCCATCCTCATATGAAGTTTATTTCAACCAAACCTTCTGTTTAGATGGCTCATTATCCATTGATTTAGGACGAAAACAAGGAAAAATGAAGTTCTTGTGGATCTGTACAAAAAATTATAGTAATGGTTGTTATGTTCGTGACAAGAATGGAAAAGGTCACATTCGACTAGAACAATGGTTGCAAAAAACTACAATGCCGTCAATATGCATTCCGGGAGGATTGTTAAACCCTGGAATGTAAGTGTTATGATAATGAAATTCATTATATTTTTATTTTTTCTTGTCAATGTTTACAAAAGCTTGTTTATCAAAATTATTCAGAATTAGTTTATATTAGTTGAAGGAATTCATAACACCGCTATTATACAGTGCTTAAAATACAATTGTTTTTTTCTATTCTAATTACATGTTGATGTTTTAGCAGTTTAATAGAGGATATTTAAAAAAATCACCCCGAAAAATGATTACGCCGGAGGCATGCGCGTGATCGAAAATCCCATTAAATTGGCACCAAGTAAGAGACTTTAAAGATTTTCCAAAACAAAAACGATATAAAGATATATTTCTGAAAATAATTATATTTCGTAAAACAATACTATTATAGCTATCCACTCTGGATTTATGTACTAAAGTAGGAATTGAAAAAGATTCATTTAACTCCGCGTTTACAATTTTTATGTATTCCTATTAGCCCTTTTACTGAAGGTTAGAGCTTGGCATAAGCAGATGGTTGATCTCTCTACCAGCAATTTGCAAGTCACCAGTACGTATCCTAGTCACACCAAACAGTAGTTGGAGCATTATAAAGTGATGGTCAATCTCACTATTCATTGGTATAAATAACCAAGATCTGACGGCAAGTGATGGTGACTTGTTGTCTTCACTTCAATCTTACACTGCTAAATTAAGAATTGCAAGCGCAGATATCCTGAGTCTCGTTTTGTGTGAGATTAAAACAGAAACTAGAGATTAGTGATCCGAGAAGTTAAAACAGTAATAGTCAATTTCTTAGCGTGACCAGTGAACGTCTTGGTTGTACTGAAGTTACTGCTTTTTCTGTGGTTAATAGTTAAGAACTGGGAACGATTTTAGATTTAGTAGCTTTGTTGTTTACAAAAAATAGCCATGCATTTTAATGTTTCATTGATTGTATTTTTTAAAACAACTGTGAAGAAACAAAAGTACGATAAAACAGCCATATAACACTTAAACATCATTTCGTTTAAACACTATTATATGATTTTAGCTCAAAACTTCAACAACAGGTTAAAGGATAGTAATAAAAAAGAAATCATTTTCAAATTTATTAGATTTTATTTCTATTAACGATAAATTCAGTTTTTTTTATAATTCTTAAAGCAGATTTTTTTCAATGTTATTAAATAATGTTTTAATATTTTTAACTTGTTTATAAAAACAGTTATTAAATAATTATTTTCTTGAGTATTTTTAAGTACTTGTCCTTCGTCATGCCTATTTCAACATCATTGAAAGAATCACATTCGAAAAAGAAGTCATTAATAAATTGTGATATATAAGACCTATTTTTTGTATCAGCGAACAGTTCTCCCTTCTATCTCTCAAGGGATTTGGGTGATCCTCTGTACCCTGAAGAGTCAAGTACGTTTCGGCCTGTTCCTCCTGTTCTATTTCTTAGAAATTTTTTTTTTCTATTTCGGGCAAAGCTACACGAGGGCTATCTGCGCTAACCATTCCTAATTTAGCAGTGCAAGATTAGAAAATAGGCAGTTTGTCATCACCATTCACCTACTACCAACTCTTGGGCTAGCTACTCTTTTAACAACGAATAGTAGGACTGACCGTCACATTTTAACGCCCCATAGTTTAGAGGGCAAGCATGTTTGATGCGACGATAATTTGAACCCGCGACCCTCAGATTTCGAGTCAAGCACCATAAAAATAACCAGCATATATGGTTTCGAACATTATTCTAAAACGTTTTATTTTAACAATATCATTAATTTTTTATCTATATAATTGACGTTTACATATCGTGTCATAATCAGTTGTAATGTGTTGTTCTCTCTTTCTATAAGAAGATCCAGTATTTCTTCGTAATTACACTGATGTGTACTTCTAAATGTTAAAGAAAGTTTGCTTGAAGCTTATCTGCCAAGAATATAAAAACAATTCTAACATTTCAAGTGATTTGTCTCGAACAGTTTAATTTCCTTATTAATTAATCGTCGCACTTCATTGTTTATTCACGCAATAATCTAAATTTTGAAATTCTTGCTTTTGGGTTATTATATATTTGACTGTAATCAAAGCTAACCCTCAAATAACATAAGCTTTATAGATAAGTGGGGTAAAATCGATTTAATCCATGAATGCGTGATGTACGATAAAATGCTCATAAAACTTAACATCAAATAATGAAATCTGAATAATTTCTACATGGATCAGTCATCCTCAGGAGAGCACAAAACCTAAGTTAGCTTAGTGATTTAGGTGTGTCTTGAATACAGAAGTTAAATTAACCATTGAAAACAGTTTGTGTAATAATTATATAATAAAAAAATCAAATTTGATATGTTAAATATTCCAACAAGACTGACACTGAAGGTTACAATAATGACATCACAGAATAATCCAGTTGAAGGGAACGTGCAGTTACCAGCTGTAGATTTCAAGTATTGTCGTTTTTGTCAAAATCTGAAGTCAAACGAAAAATAATGTTTATGAATATACAAAATAATAAATAGTAAATACAATGAATATTATAATTATACAAATAGCTGAAGTATGAGTGCTTTTTTTGAAATATATCAGTGTTAAACTTACCACGAAGTTTGTTTAAGACAGTTACCACCACATTCCATGACCTCTGTTATTTAACAAAAAATATTGAGCGGACACCGAGAACTAATAAATATAAAGCAATAAGTAAAGTTATATCTTCGGCAAATACCGAACACAAAACCCGTACGTTTAACGAAAGTTAATTATTTTCTAATAACGAGGGCCTGGCATGGCCAAGTGCTTAAGGCGTGCGACTCGTAATCTGAAGGTCGCGCGTTCGCATCGCGTTAAACATGCTTGCCCTCCCAGCCGTGGAGGCGTTATAAAGTTACGGTGAATCCTACTATTCGTTGGTAAAAGAGTAGCCCAAGAGTTGAATGGTAGGTGGTGATGACCAGCTGCCTTCCCTCTAGTCTTACACTGCTAAATTAGGGACGGCTAGCACAGATAGCCCTCGAGTAGCTTTGTGCGAAATTCCAAAACAACAACAACAACATCTGATAACGAGACTTGCTTAGTAAAGTTAAACCAACGTGACTACGTCAAATAAGAATAAAGTGTTTAAGTTTATTAACTTGTGACTTAATAGCATGTTATATAAATTGATTGATTGTTTGTAATTAAGCGAAAAGCTATACAATGGATTTTCTGTGCTCTATCTACAAGGTATATTGAAACCTGGTTTATGTGGGTGGGAGTCTGCTAAGATACTGCAATGCCAGTCGTAGGCATCATTTATATAAAAAAATAGAAAAAAAAAACACTTTAATTTCTTATTCTTTTCCGTTCAGATACAGTTTTACACTTATTATATCCAAAGACAATAGGAATAACAACCAAACATGCGTCGTCAATCTTAAAAGAAAGCAAGATGGTATCGAAGTGATCATCCAACGTGTTGCTGAACCTAGTGGAACCACACTTTTAAACGCTATTGTTCGTAGCAACGATTGGAGAGTTCTCAGATGGAATTTAATTGAAAAAGGTAAATATTTTCTTTACTTATTTTATAAGGCTAGTATAATTTTCACTATTAAGCTGAATAAATTTTGAATGATTCAAAAATTTGCTTTATGGTAAGACAAATAAATACTTGCCTTCGTAGTTTTCACAAAAAACCATACTGAAAATATTGTTTATGTCGGACATTGAAAGTTAAAGATTGATATAAGACAAAATCCAATTAACAGATAACATATTTAAAATCATATTAATTTTTGTACAATATATACTGTATATGTTCATATATTCTGAAAATTTCTATTTATCTTAACAAATATTAATGGACAGATTATCGATCAAGAGAATGAAATTTAATGAATAATAAATTTACTGGATTTAATTATTTTTACGAACATAACATTTTTAATGATTATCTTCAATTTAATAGTATATAATGCACCAAATATCTGTTTGTTTTTCTAATATATTAATCAATGCATGTCTCTTTTTTCAATTTTAAAAATATTGTTACTTTTTATTTTTCGTAAATATTTTTGCTTATTCCTGATATGTGCATACACTGTTAGCTTAAAGATGTGAAGTGCTCCGTGAAACCAGAACATTTTTTTTCATCAGAGCAGTTATTCCTGTACTCTGGACACACGTGTGTATTGGCTGTATCTGAGAATATAGACCTTGAAACTATAGTTCTAACATGTGAGAAAAGAGGGCGCATTGGTATAATGTTATCATGAAATTTCTCAATGTATGATTTTGTCGTCAATCTCTAGATTTAATTATGTTACGTGTATTTTTCGTATATCAAAGCCACAAAGGACTATCTGCTCAGCCCACCGAGGGGAATCGAACCCATGATTTTAGCGTAAATTCGGAGACATTCCGTTGTACTAGCGGGGGCATTAATTATGTTACAAGTAAAATTATTATTTTAATGAAAACTTACTATTTCATCAGTTTGTATTTGTGTTATCCATATAACTATATTATTGACAAAATATTTTATTTTACACGTGTTACTTTATAGTTTTAGTTTAAATGCACTTAATAAAGGCAGAGAGTATTACTGCAGTTAATGTTTGTCCAAGTTTATGGAACTGTTTGCTGATTATGTTACTATGTTTTACAAAGGTGCATCTACACTTTCATAAGGAGGCATGAAGTTTTCTATATATTTCATCTTATTTTTCCTTCACTTTGTTCCTATAAATGATAATATTACTAATATATTCAATTACTGCTGAAACGTTTTTACTACACGTTATGATTTTATTAATGTTGAAAAATACAAACAATCACATTTAACAAAGTGATTTTAGCTCTTAATTTTTATATTTAAGCACACGTTTGCAATTTGTGTAATGATAAAGCCCTCTTTTGAAATATCATGAACTTTTGTTAGTTTTTCGTAGTATATATATATATAACTGTGTTCTTGACAAATTATGTCATTTGAAGCAGGCAATATTCTATAGGACACCCGCCATTTCACTTTTACAACTCAATGAAATAATTATATATATATATATATATATTATAATATAAATATTATCTATTGTTTGATTAGGAGATAATTCATCAAAAATTTATTTTACACACTTTTATCACACCAAAACTGACTCTTAGTTTGCTACAACCAATTTTATAATTGAATGGCCCTTCTTTATCCACATATTTTACAGAGTAGCTTGAAGAGTAAAATTTCATAAACTTTGAGATTGTATGACGTTATAAACATTTCCAAACTCAAGAAAAACATTTACCTTTAGGAAATACATTCATCCTCACATGATCACAAATATTCATGGCGTTTCTAAGAATAGTGTTTATGTAAATGGAGGTTGCGAAACTTATTGTTTCAATGCATCAACAATATCCAGTTTTAAACACATTTAAAGTTGTTATCAAATTAACTTCATAAGTTTCTGACACAGCGTTTTTAATATTTACATATGCTTCAACGAAGGATATTTTATTTTCTTTAAACAAAAATTAATTATAGTTTCGTATATTATATTTCAATTTATTAGATTTCCGAATGTACATACAAATCTTTAATTATAAATCAAGTGGCTGGTTCAAGGATTTTAAATAACATGAATTATAAAATTCAGCGTTCTTGTAGAGAGACGATATTTTGTCATATTCTAGTAAAATTTCATTTATACTATATGCATTATTTATAATTTTACTGGATAAGCTTTCAAGCAAATTATATTCTTTCCAACGCGTTATGTAATAGGTTATGCAGTTTATAATTGAGAGAGAATTATGGGTAAAACATTCAATTTAATTTTCTCATGTGGTTATGTCCACAACTTACAAAATAAAATTAATAGATACGAATTCATGTCATCATAACAATTAAATAATTGTTGTTATACGTCACATGATTTGTCCTGCAAATGATGCCGATTTTCATCTTTCGCTATATGGTCAGTTAAGTTTAAAGGATGTGAGTGTTTTTAAGTAACAATTACAGTTGTTACGTGTTTGCTTACCAAAACTTATTTCTTACTACAAAGTAATATATTTCAAATGAAATATTTTTTCACAAGGACATAGTAATAACGATGACATAAAGCCAAACTGATGAAACAATAAGTAAGTAATGATACAGCTTGTAACATACAGTAATACGCAAAAGTGTTAGAACAAGAGAATAATTTGTTATTCTTTCCATTTTGTGGGGCTAATTCTATCATACCATTCCAGAATTTAAATTTGATTACCATGATAATACTTTTCTGATCTCTCTTGACACACTAAAGAGGCAGGGTGAAAATACTTGACTTCTCTATAAGTTTCAAACACTTGTACTGACGATATGTCATGAAAGTTTTGCTTCAATGAGTATACTAATCGAATTTAAGATATAAAACTACTGAAATCACACCCCACGTATGTTTTAAGTGTATAGAAAGAAGATAGCAATGAAATAGCATATGACACTGGAATAACTTGAAGTAGCACTCCACAAGTTCATCTTAATAAAATCATCGTAAACAATATATATTAAGTTTTGTTGTAGTATCAAAGAAAAATGTTAGAAGACCATGATAATTGCATGAAAAGCTTTTTTGTGATTCTGTTTGGGCTTTCTGACAGAAAGCTGCATACATGAAATGGGCCTCAAACACTGTCAAATACACCCTAGATTGTGAAACACACAAATAAATTTGATAACATGAAAGGAGACAAAACATTTCAGTAATACTGGTACTCAGTATCGTAATTTGTGCAGTGTTTTAACTGGAAGGAAAAATGTCACTGATCTCAAACATGTGATAAGCAACCCAATAACATAAAAAGTGTACAGATCTACAGTATCAAGAATCCTCAAAGAGAACGAAATATGTGTTCGTGTAGCAGTTTAAAAATCTTTATTTCGATATCCAGATGGTTTCAAGAGAGTGATATTTGCTAAAAAATACAAAACTGAACGTTGATGATTGGACAATGGCGTTATAATTTAAAATACATTGTTCGAAGCAAAGTTTTACGTTCAGCAGAAGAAAGGTGAAATATACTTACCTCATATAATATCTGCTATGAAGCATTCAACATGCATTATGATCCACTATTTTTTGTTTTTTCCTTAGGCAACAAGATATATTTATAAAAACGATGGAATAATGGAACAGCATAACTTCCATTAGTTACCATCTTAGCGATTAGCATATTATTGGTAAAGAATCCTACTACCAAGAATGTAATGACCGAAAAAGCCTTCCAATATATACAAAAAATAACTAGCTGGAAAACAAAGTGGTGGAGTCATTAAAAAGATTTAATGGCCCCAACTAGTATCAGTTCAATAGATCAAACTTAAAAACGAAAGCTAATTCCAACAGAACTTTATTGGAAGGTATTAGAACCACTGAAAGTAAAATCTCAAAGGACAGTTCTCCGATGAGGGAGTGGTCTTTAGATTTACAATAATGAAATAATGGGTTTGATTCCCTTTGATGGACACACAAATAGCCCTATGTGGCTTTCTTATACAAACGCACACACACACGTACATTATTAAATATATTGCAAAGATGCTTTAAAGATTTTCTGCAGTTATTAAAGCAAAATGTGTGCACACAAAATAAATCTTTGGCAAAACAAGCATTTCTTTTGAAATTTCGTTTTATTGAATAAATATAATATTAATATATCGTCTGTGATTTACCTTACACAGTTCTTTGAAAATATTTTGAAACTTAATTTTTGACTTTGCCCCAAAGCATTTGCAGAATACTGTAATTAAAGTTTAAACATTGATGCCATCATCACACATTGAGACACTGCAGTGGCATCATATCCATGGACCCCTGGTTATACATTGTAGAACTGCCTATCATCTCCGCTTAACAAATTCAGCGCAATAACAAACCCTCTGCTTCTATTTCTCAGAACTATGGCCTTATTATCTCTCCTTCATCCCTCGAGGAAGCTAATTCATGTGTTGGTGTGGAGTATAAGGATAACTTCTAATATGGTATACCTTGGTTCCATTGAGTTTACTATGGTTAATTATAGATTAAAATTCATTCAAAGGATGCTTAACTGTGTTAAAATATTTCTAATTATGCTATCTAATGATAATGCTTGGAGTTTGTGTTATTTTGCCTGTGAATTATTTTGGACAATACTAGTATAGAATTACTCTTTTAAAATTGCTCTCGTTTGTCAAAAAATACTGTGTTTCTGTATGAACCGTAGATATGGTCAAGCACACTGTGTATATTACTTTTCCTTCTTAAGGCATCAGTAAATATAATTCCTGGTACAAAGATGATTTCTGTAGTTTACATTGTTAACAAACTATGTCAAGTATACAGTTTCATTTTAATAATTTATATATGATTACACTGGTATTAAAGAAAATAATGATAGTTACCTTCACATACATAGACACACTTCTAATTAACTTATGAAATTTCTTTGTTACTTAAAAACTAATGGAGCCGAGTCTTATAGTGTGAATGTAAGATATGCGGAAATTTAAATTTTTTAGAACTGTTATATAAGAGTTTTGAAACATAATTTTAATGATGTTTATAAAAGTTCTCAAATTCAGTTTGAACACAAAACAGAATTTACACATGACAAGTGAAATTTTTGTCCTCGACTTATTTTCCCTGAGGGAAATGTAGTTTCTTTTCATTTGACACAGCTGACAAATTCTGACTACATGTCTGAACACCCCAACAAAATAGATACTTGACAACAAAGATATATTTAATGGGAACCATTTCGAATATTTCTTTTTGAAATTGACGAATTTTTGCTCATATCCATAGAGTTAAAATTATCTATGATATTACTATATATGGAGGTCTCAAACAATCACTTGATACAATGTGACTCTTTCTTTGTTTATAATTGTATGAACATAAACATGTGGCGAATCAATCATATTCCATGTCGTAAATTACTCATGCGGTTTTAATCTAACAGTAAAGAACTGTAAAATAACGAAATCTGAAAGAGTATTTAGATAACTGATTAATATTACTGTATGTTCAAAGTATAAGCATTCCTTGTTTTTACAACTTCATCCATAATTCGTGACATTTCGAACAAAATTTTTTTTCATATGAATCTTGCTGATTTATCAAAATTATTTGTATTGAATAAATTAAACTGATAAATTAACGGCTTACTGAAAGCTACATGAAATTCTAGTTACTCTGGACTGTAATAAAATCATTCAAAAATAGATTTATAGTTTTCATGACTTAAAAAAGCAAATTCATCACAAGCTCCTATTAAAAGCTGTGACATAATATCCCAGAAAGAAACCTCATTGTGAAATTCTGAAACAAATAGAAGACATTACATCTTTTTTTTTATACGAAGATTAAACCAGAGTGAAGGATCTAAATGTTATTAAGAGACAGTCAAAATAATTAGTTCTTACCTCTTGATGTTCTTCTACAACTTGTAATAAGACGTGCAAAAATAGAAGTTGTCGTTTACTCAGGACGTTATTCAGTGTCTCAGTCAATCCAGAATAATTACTGGTTTTAACAGATTGCATTCTTGAAACTTACGTTAAGAACAAGCGTATGTAAAAGCTTTCTTCATTCCTAGAACAAGAAATATTTTATGGATTTATTTTCACAGCATAGTTGATTGTGTTATTACAAAATTATCTTGAATACAAAAAAAAAGCCACTTTACAGACCAAGTCGACATGAAGATCTAGTGGAATGATGTGTAACAAAACTAAATATGCTAGTTACAAGGGAAACATAAGTAGTGAGATACCACAGAAAATTGAACGCTTTTAACAGAGTACCAACCTTTTCCGAGGTAAAACATTCATTCACTCAAAACCCAAAGATTTATTTAATTCAAAGATTAGAATTTCTAAGACGATATCCTCTGTATTTAATTTCTTAAGAAAATGAAGAATCATTCAAATGCTTGTAAAATCTTTGTCTATTTTATTATTGATTAACAAAACTAACTTTGTACTTCAGACAACAACACGTAACATAATTAAGAAAGATTTTTATCCAGTTGAAAGAAAACATATCAATTAAATCACTTGATGCAGGACTTACAATTTATGAGCTTTCAGAATGTTAAAATGTATACTGGGAACAAGAAACCCTCGTAAATAAAATGAATTATGAAAACTAATAAGGAGGAGTGGTATGCTTTGGACAAGTTTTACAGCTTTACGATGAATTCTTAAAAACGCACCCTATCTTGCAAGTGCTTATTTTCAAGATTTTCATCGTAAGGTGGAACATAACTAAGTATTGCAACGTGGATTGTGATATCGTGGTGAAGTCCAGCTTTATTATAATAAATATAATCATCTAATTTATAATTATATATTGAATATGTAACATTAAATCCTATCTGAAAAAATATATCTTATTTAATAATTTTATTTCAGACTTTTACAGCGTCATAGCTTTGCCGTATGACATATTTATCACATTTTATGGTTACTTGTCCATCGCGCTTTACTATTCCATTTTGCCTCACAAAAGATTTGGACAAACAATGTGTTTTGCTCTTCACGTTGCGGACGGGTTATCGTATAAACACCAGTGCGTGGAAGTATTATATAAAAGTCCCCCAAGGAATGGAGTTTTGAAGGTAAATAACCAAGTTCTTTCTTTTTAGATAAAGTTGAGTAAAGAGGAATATTGTAATTGTGTTGTACCATCACATTTGAGTGTATTAAAATTTAGTAAAGCTCAAAACCGTTGCAAACTTAATTACCAGTTTAACCCAATGATTAAGCTGGGTGACATTGATTGAAACGTTTTTATATTGTGTTTTATTATGGTAAAAAAACCTTTTAAGCACAATAAATATCTGATGTTAAGTGTTACAAGTGCGGAAAAATAATATATATGACATTTAATAGAGAAGCATATATATACCACCTGGAAAATATGTTAGGGTACTTAACAAATTTTATAATTTGGAATCCATGTAAAAGAAAGTTTTTTTATGGAATCTCATTCTCACATAAATTGCCAAGGCTGTGGAGATTAATAATTAATCGATATGGTCATCATTGTAAAAATATTACGTAGTCCAAAATTACAACTCAGCCACTGTTTTTAAAGTGGTTAAATAATGCTTCTACATTATAAATACCAGTCCACTTGAGTCTCTTCTTTTAGCTCTTATTCTAATATTTTTATATTAATTTATGTTATTATATGACCTTCTCGTACAGAATGATTTATTTTAAATCAATCAGATTAAAAAAGTTTTGTATAACTAATATTGTTTGTTTGTTTTTAGAAATAAGCACAAAGCTGCACAATGGGCTATCTGTGCTCTGCCCACCACGGGTATAGAAACCCGGATTTTAGCGTATAAGTCCGCAGACATACCGCTGAGCCACTGGGGGGCGATATATAACTCATATACTCTTGAATTTTGACTTTTGCTGTTAGTTTTCTCCTCCTCACGTAATAATGTCCATTTTCACAAGAAATATTGAAATAGGTGGCTTTTATTGAGTTTCAGTATTCAAGCAGTTACAAACCATGCTAACGTGATATTTTTATGTTACGTTTTCTTAATGATTTTCTGATTTTATGAAAACCGCATGTTAGTTGAATGTTTTCAGAGAAGTTTTGACAGGAAAGAATATGTCTGTAATTTTCATCCTGCTTGGTATTTTTTACTTATTTCTTTTCTGTCTTGATAAGTTTTCAAGTTTTCTTTCGATAAAAAGTGATGTAATGGTAAATTTGTTTCTTTTTCATAAAATCAACTGTAGCAAATTGTGTTCATTCAAGAGATAAAGCTTTCTACGAGGTCCTTTCTTTACACTGTTGGATGATTCAACACAGTTTTACCCCACATTCCTGTTTTACACAAATTATGTGTCTCATTTACGAATGGAAGTGTACCTCCTATTTTCATTGCAAATGGTGTCACTGATTATGTTTTGTTCTGTAAGCTTATCAGTTTTTAAATTATCCCCAAACTGTGTGGTCGTATTTTAATAGATTTTCCTTCATACATGTATGGCGGACTATGAGTCATTCAAACGATGTATGGAGAACATTATTATTGAAAGATTCTATGTAGAGAATATTCAAGGATCTAGGCCCATAACTGGGCCTTATTGTTGCTAGCAGTTTTGTTCTGTTTTTATTCTGTAAATATGTTTTATTGTGACAAATATATTTAGAGTTCTTTTATCATACATATTTCATAATAAATTATTTATGTTTTTGATTGTTAATGAATTTTTGAGACATTAAAAATATAAAATAGCCTGACCTATTGTGGGTATTTGATATAATCGTATGTAAAAATTGGTTTAAAAATATTACAAACATTAATTACTTCCGATTAATTAGTTTCTAATTCCAAATACTGTACACTAATAACATTAATCTATACGTTACGTTTCGGTTGGTAATGAACTGTCGCCTAACTAGAGTAAGTAATTTGCTCGAGTCGCACTGGTTACAGTTACATAATTTCTGTTGGATATTTTTGCATACACAGATATTAAAAAGTGTATACATTTTCTCAACATTTTTGCATTTTCTTCCTGAAATAGATATACGAAACTACAAAAAACTATGAACACGAGACCCAAAAGCGTATGATTCAAATTGAAGTTTTTTATCCATATTTTAGTTTTTACCTTTGCAAAAACAGAGATATTTTATCAAATTATGTCACATAAAATAACTTTATAACTATATCTGAATAATACTAAATAATAATTATAATACCAAAAACAGATTTATGGTCCGGGATGGCCGAGCGCGTTAAGGCATGTGAATCGTAATCTGAGGGTCACGGGTTCGCATCTGTGTCGCGCCAAACATGCTCGCCCTACTAGCCGTTGGGAGTTATAAAATGACGGTCACTCCCAATATTCGTTGGTAAAAGCGGAGCCCAAGAGTTGGCGGTGGGTGATGATGACTAGTTGCCTTCCTTCTATTCTTAAACTACTAAATTAGGGACGGCTAGGTGCAGTGGGCAAACAACCTACTCACCTAAAAACCTATTACAAAAACCACAGTGATATCGGCTCTATGTTCCTTTAGAAATTTAGTGGCAGATGATGATGATGAAAAACAGATTTAAACACATAAAATAAACAATAAATATGATCATCTCGTTTGAGCTCCAAGTAAATCAATACATTTTCTAATGTCTATTATGCTTTTTGTTTCACTAGAATAAGTTATTGATTATTTTACCTTTACTTTTATTTCAAAACAACATCCCTGTTACACAGAAACTATGTTTCACTGTGAATGAACTTCACTTAAAAACTTAATAAATTATACTTAATAACTTACGAATTTTCTGTACAACACAGGTCTTACCAAAATCTGGTCATGGTTTAATTACACAATTTACATTGGACGCTACTCAGGGCTGGTTCACAGAAGTTGAAAACCATCCACTTAGTTACAGATTTGTTTACGGGAGATATAAGGGTTCTGAAGAGATAACCATAGCAACAGTGAAAGGTGACGTTCCACGTTTAAATAACGTGAGAATGCCCTGCGGTAAGTTTTACTTTTATTGAATTTATGTAATCAGTATGAGGGAAATGTTTACATCTTTTTTTAATAAATAGCGGTAACCAAATACATTTTTCTTGCTTTCTATTTTTTAAGTTGTCTTAATAATACCACTTCATTATCATTCTATCTTATTGTACTCGTTTGCCCCGAAAAAAAATTAATTAATTATGACGTTCTTTGACAATCTTTTTGGTTAATGATACCCAATTATGAGTTATTTTCAAGAGCTTAATTTTATTTTAAATTAGTACTATTTCGATTTTGTCATATAAAAAATATAACGACGTTTTATCTGTCACTTTACGAATATGAACGTTTGTTCACACAATTTTCACCACCCATTGACACAGTGGTATTTTTGAGGACTTTTGACGTTAGAAACCGGCTTTCGCTAACCGTGGTAGGCATACCACAAATAGCCCATTCTGTAGCTTTGTGCTTGATTACAAACAAACACACAATTTCCAAATATTTTCATTAATATTTGTTGGCGTATTTACTAGCACTTATTAAACACATAACCATTGTGTTGTCTTTGTTTACCAACTACTTGTGCTACTTACGTATTGTTATACGTTAACCACTTTGATTATCCGAGGGTTTTCTGTATTAGAATTTATACATCTTTGTGCCTATTAAACTTATTTTCTTATCATAAATGTTTAAGGAAAAAGAAACACCATGAGAGATTTTAACCCGATTCGAGTGACGTAACCAACAGGCCAACGTATCTGTCAAATGCATTTTGGAAGAGCCAACCGTTTTGAAATTATTAAATAATATTTTTACTTATGTTAATGTTGTTTAGATTTTTAAGTCAGATGTAAAATATCTGATATCTTTAAACATAGATTCAGGTGCATACTTCAAAAGCGAGACGCAAAATATATAGTGGTCTGGAAGTGTACATGTAATAATTCTGTTTAAATTTCCATTTTAAGGAGTTAAGCCCTCACTTGAGTAGAATGTCTAAAACGCTCAAAAATAATGCAATCATTTTGATTAGCAAGGAAATAATGCCGGTTATATTTTACTATAGTTGAGTTTTCTAGTACGGCTTTTAACCTGTAAACATTGAACTTAACAAGAAGATGGAAGCAAGTCTTCAAGCCAAAACAAATACGATTAAACTTCACTTGCCTGCTGATTTATGAATAATAATAATAATCAAAGAACTAGAGCCACTCTATACTAGGTGATCACAAGATATTTTCAAAAGTTCCACGATGTAAGCACGTGATTATAACTTCACGAAAATAAGTCAGTATGAGCTATTTCTCAAGAAGACCTTATTTGCTTTGTTAAATTGGACGTCATAAGCATGTCCCGTACTGGGCAACCTTGAATGATACTATTCGATCTACGCGTGTTCTATCTTCTTTCTAACTTTGTGTTTTACTTTGTCTAAAACCCATGTAGTTGAGAGTTGAAGAAATGATAGCGATGACGAAAAAACAGTCATTCTTAAATAAGTAAATACCTTACCAAGAATCTGTCTTTTCTGTTAACATCATAAACGAGTCAAAATCTAAGTCTAATTTTTGTCCTTTACCACAAATTTTAAAGTTATGTTTCTTATATTATCATTGTCGATTTTGGTTCTTGCAGAATTTTTAAAATGAATACACCTATTTTTGATGTCCTTGTTTCGCTTATCTTTAATAACTAATTGTATCAAGTAATACATTTCCTATCGTAAAAATAAGCCAATAAAACATAGTGTCGCGAAAACCCTTTTTAAAGGGATATTTTGAAATATTCCATTTTTGAATGTTTTATGTGCATAAAGAAATTATATTTAGTTTTAACAGATACATTTTGGGAGAATGGACATAAGATTTCGATGAAAAATTTGAATCTTACAAGTGGTTTACGGAAATATTAATTTTTTCATGAATTAAATATTCAGTAAAACGTTGAATGTAGACTGTTGTTTGTTATTAATAACAAAACATTACAAGTGTGTAAATATATCGCTCCGCAACTGCAGATTATCTCTTTTTCCAACTCAGAAATTAATGTTTATAAATTAATGTTAAAATAAATTTGAATAGCAATTTAAGTTCTAATAAAATAAAGTAGTTTTGCTCGTGAGTATGTATTTTTTTTAAAACAGGACAAAATACGAAAGAAATACTACTTGTCTCTGTTTACGTATGTGATTGGAATAAAGTGTGCAACGACTCATCAACTTCAGTGACCATAGAGTGTTCACACAATGACACAAACAGCGAGATAACAGAAGTAGCAAACGAACTTCAAATAGAAATAAACAAACGTTAGTATTATCCATACCATATCTATCTAGAAAAGTCTGTTTTGTTGTTTTGTGTTTTAAAGAATAAATTTAAGCTCGATGTCAATGGAATTGCTATTATATAGTTTTGAATTTGACATTTTGAAGATATCAGCAAATGACATGTTTATGTTATAGCTCAATAAATTATGGATAACTGTATAAGACTTTATACCATTACAGGACAAAAAATTGATGAAAATTATATATTTTTTTAAAAGTCATAGGAAATGGAAATCATAATAAAGGGTGTTCGCTTCCTGGAATTCTAAATAACATGAAATTTCAGCTTTTAAACTGAACAATATTTGAGGCTTATTGGCAAATCATAAAACCCAAGAATTCAGATAGAGTTGACTCTAATTTTTTAACTGATCAGAGGAAAGACCACAAGCTTGCATGATTCAACACCAGTTTCTTTTTTACAATTTGAACCGATGCGATATTGAGAATTACGTAACGGATGAAACAAAACCACAGATGAGCTGGTTTAGCAGCTTTCCCTCCAACATTAAGACAGTTTAGACAATTAAATTTTACACAAATTATAATCAAATTGGTTCACCGTAATATGGAAATACTATACCAATTAAAATGTTGTAGATAATTTATCGTATAGAATGGCCTGGTAATTGGGTAGAAATCTTTTGTGTAAGAAAATGTAAATATGTATTTTCTTTAAGTTGTCATCTTCTTCTTCTATCTTTCTATCGCCTGATGAGTAACAATAAATCAGTATAAAATATGTACATTTCAGTGTTTGATGCAGTAGGTAAGAACATTTTCAATATGTTTACGTTGATTGACTCATACTTTATGTAGGTAACTTCCACCGTAGCTTAGCTCTGGCAAGTGTTATCATGAAGACGTTTGAGTGGAAACAACATCTTTCCAGTTTAGACTTGTCTAATCGGCAAACATATCAATTGTGTTCAAAAGCAGTTGTAAATACACTTGAATATTACATCAGAAGGTAAATATTTTGTCTTTTTAGAAGTTCCAAATTTCCCTTTAACATATATACATTACAAATTTCCACGTTTTACAACAAAATCATTTCAAATATTCAGTAATAATTTATTATTAGTAAGGTACCTGATATAATATAATCGCATTTCATTTATTATAATTCTTTATTTTGAAGCCTGGCATGATCAGGTGGTTAGGTTGCTCGTCTCGCATTCTAAAAATTTCAGGTTGAAATCCTCATCAAATCATACATGCTCACTCTCTCAGCCATAGGTGTATTATAAGTGACGGCAAATATTCGTTTTCAGAGAGAAAGCCAGGAAATAAGTCTAATAGCTACCGACCAATCAGCCTGACCAGATGTATAGGCAAAATTCTTGAAAGAATATTAAGTAATAGACTCTCCACATTCTTGGAGATAACATCAAAATTACCAAAAGAACAAAAGGATTCAGAAAACTTAAACAAACGACAGATCATTTAAGTAGAATAATCGAAATTGTTATAAATAGCTTCAATTACAGAGAAAGTACTGTCGCTTGCTTCGTAGATATGGAGAAAACATTCGACACTGTATGACACGATTGTCTGAGGTTCCGAATGAATGAAATGGGACTACCGCGTGGAATTATTCGCTGGCTATCTAACTTTTTGGAAAATAGAAAGTGTAGAGTGAATGTTAAGGGTACCTTTTCTGAGTACTTTACTGCAGAAGCTGGTGTCCCTCAAAGAGGGGTGGTTAGCCCTATACTCTTCATCATGTGTGTAAACAATATACCATTGAAGGATCCAAATCATGATTCTCTGCACAGTTTGCAGATTACGTGTTGGTCTTGAAAAGTGTCGCAACACTAAAAATAGCAGCCACAAACATACAACCGCAACTAAATAAAATAAGCGAATACGGTCAAAAATATAAAATAAAAATAAACACAGCAAAATACAACTCGTAATCTTTATGAAAATAACAAAAGACAAAAAACAACAGCCAGAAATATATATGAATGACACACTACTTTAGACTGCCTCATCGGCAAAATTTTTGGTTTGACCTATGATTGAAAATTAATTTTGATTAATCATGTAAACTAAATTAAAAATAAAGTGTGTCGAAGAACTAACTGTGCTAGGAGTCTAACTGGTAAAAACAGTGAAGCTTCTACAGACAACATACTAAAAATTTGCAAAACATAAATTAGACCAGTAATAGATTATGCAGCTCTAGCATGGATAACTGTAAGCAATAAGATAATTAAAACCAAACTAAAAACAATACAAAACACACTCCTTGCAATAGCACACACAGATCCAAGAACTACATCATCTCAATTCACACACAAATATTTGAACATACCAACCATACCAGATAGACTCCTACATAGTACAATAATGTACTTCGATGAAAAATGAATTACTTTGCAAACTAAATAGATACCTCAAACATGATGAAGTTACTCCTAAACATCTCTCCCCAGTCAATTTATATTTGAAACATAAAAATAAATGTAAACAAATAAAAACAATGATTATTTTTTAAAAAGTGCCACAACACTGACTGGAAATACAGACACCAAAAGGGAAAATGCAAGTGACATCATAGTTCTATGAAGTTGCACCTGAAAGTATATCTCAAGATGATGATGAACATCATCACAGAGCAACGTGCCTCGACATGTGATTGTGTCATAATCCTTACATCTTTCCCTTCAATATCAATCAAAGTCTGAAAATTAATAATTCATTCAGTTTTCTTGATGTTTTTCATAATTATCACGACTAAAATAATCTCTAACCTAATTATAATTCCATTTCAAATTAATGTTTATATTAAATATGCAATTTTAATATCAGATTCTCATCTTTATGTTTTTTATCTTGAATAATTAATTGTATTACATACTTTTTACTAATTTTATCGTGTGCTAAACACACCGACGACCAACAAGTCTTGATAAAACTGAAGTTCAAACCTTTATAACTCGAGTGCTTTCGATAGGTAAACCTTTCTTTTTCATGGGCAATCAATACTTTTTACTTAAGTAGTTGTTGTTATATAGGCGGATAGCGTTAGTAAGGGCAATTTTCCCGTAGTTCTGAAGGATTGCTTGTTCGTTTTGGAATTTTTCACAAAGCTATTCGAGGTGTATCTGTGCTAACCGTCCCTACTTTAGTAATGTAAGACTAGAGCGAAGGCAGCAAGTCACCACCACCCACCGCCAACTCTTGGGCTACTCTTTTACCAAAGAATGGTGGGATTGACCGTCACATTATACGCCCCCATGGTTGTGAGGGCGAGCATGTTTTGCGGGACGCTGCGCGAACCAGCGAATTAGAAGTCACACGCCTTACGCGCTTGGCCATGCCGGGCCCTGAAGGATTGCATTCAGATTTTAACCTCTCTCTACATATATTTATATTTTGAATTTCTATATTTAACCATATTGCGTGTGTTTGTTCTGTGTGTTTTTCGAGATTCGCACAAAGCTGCTCGAGGGCTATCTGGGCTTGCCGTTCCTAATTTAGCAGTGTAAAACTAGAGGGAAGTCATCATTACCCACCGCCAACTCTTGTGCTACTCTTTTACCAACGAATAGTGGGATTGATCGTCACATAATAACGCCCCCACGGCTGAAATAGCAAACATGTTTGGCGCGACGGGGATTCGAACCCGAGACCCTTAGACTACGAATCGCACGCCTCTACACGCTTGGCCATGCCGAGACCTATTGTGTGTATTTTACAAAGATAAGCGACGCTTTTTAAAGTAAAACGCTATTTGCTAATTCATCTGTTTACATTTTAATAATCAGTATATTGAATAACGAAAGTTTATCATATGTTCATCTCGAAAGGGAAGATGTTTATATAAATATCTAAATAATATAGGATATTATTTAATTTTCACATTTAACGTTATCAGTTTATCTACATAATCGTACTACTAAAGTTTAGTTTCAAGACCGATGTAGATATCAATATTATCTATTATTGTAGAAATTATAACTGGTATTCTTGCCTTTCAATAGATATTTCCACAAAATTATATTGACATATGGTAACATATCTCCACTAAAACTTCTTACATATAGACGATATTTTCGTTTATATCGGAGAATGATTAATCTTGCACTTAATATCTAAATAACAGAGATACTTCAACAATATTGGATAATTAGTTTTACTCATCTTGATGTTTTACTTGGCTTTCTTTGTCATTGAAATTAAAATCCAATAAGTAAAGCTCATTAACTTTTTAATTTACATTGTGATAGAAAACAAAAGATGTGAATTCGTAATATTCTGTTTCTTAAGATATGACAGGGCATGTTTAATATGTACATTGCTGTTACCATACAATTCTTAAATGCCTTTTACTCAGTTATACTGCACGTATTAAATAGTCATGTTTTGGGGGAAACTACGTTGCCGACTATATATACAATCTTAATAAAGTTAAGTAAAAAGGAAGGAAAAGCTTGTTCTTAGTTATTATTCAATTAAATATTAAATTGTAAGATTGGCTTATGTTCAAGCTAATAATGCTTCAGAAAAGTTTAACATACGCTGCTTTCTTATAAACATCTAAAATAGTATATTGTTCCATTTTAATTTATCTGTTTTATAATTATTTAACTTTTTTTTCGTGTATTATTCGCTATAAGTCTATCAAAAGTACAAATATACACTTTTGTACGTGTAATATGTGATAAACTTTGAGTAATTATTGTGATCAAAGTGTCAGTGTCTCACAATTTATGCTTGAAGTTATTTACATTGCAAATTTACTTATTTTCACACAGTCAATCTTATATTCTTTTATTTTATCTTTACAATTAACCTCTCTATTTTTTTTTTGAGACTTGAAATACGTACGTGTGACATACGTTTTTTTGTATTTCACTTAATGCTCACTTGCGCAACATTAATTAATTTACAAATTGTACAGGAACTATTTCTAAAAATATTTATGTGTTAGTAGCACGTTCTAGTTTCATGTAGAAAACATGGACAGAAGACTGTCTCAGCTACATACAAATGAAAGTGTTTATTTTAAATCTTGCAGCCTTTTCAGAGTACCATATCTTATAAATGAAGTGTTTGATGTATTGAATGATGTACTGAATATATTTTCGAGTGAAGCTATGTCAGATGGAATAAAGGCAGCGTTACATCGACTAATTGTTGTCATGACTGAGCTCTTAAACGATACACGGTGTCACAGAATGTCACCATTTGAAGGTAATGTTTTTTTGCTGTTTGTCTAAAGGATTGATTCCGAAAGCTTTTTGAGAAGGTTCAGTCATCTGAAAACGTTAGAATACCCTATGAACACCTGTGTATTTTTGTAATATTTCTTGGATATATAGATATTTAATCTCAATATTTAAGACACTGATATATTATAGGAATATACCTAAACAATTACAACTAAAGAAAAGACTTTTCAAGATCTGTAATTGCAATTCAACAAAAATGCATATTCTAACTCAGAAAAAAGTTAGGACATCCCACATTTATTTCCACTTAAAATGGCTCAACTCACACACAGATGTATCACACCAGGTACACATGATTAGAAGATCGTTACTCAGCATTTTAAATGAGGCTTGACCTATTTAAACCTTAGACAGTGAGTTTGGTGTGCTCCTGACTGTTGAAGTGAAAGTGAGCACTGTGGTGAGAGCAATTCCACTGTCCGTAAAATAGTCAACAAGTGGAAGGCTTTTAAAACAACTGCCAACATGCTCACTTAGGTCTAGTCGTGCAAGCAAGTACACCCCGAGAGCAGACCAAAAGATGCTAAAAGAGGTCTCCAAACACCCTAACATGTCATCACGGGACCTAAAGCAGGCTCTAACTACTGTTGATGTGAAAGTGAATGCCTCTACAATCAGAAAGAGACTGCACAAGTTTAAACCCCATGGGAGATGTGCACGGAGGAAGACCAGGAATTCTAGAATAATGTTCTTTAGATAGATGAGTCCAAAATTGAATTATTTGGATATCAAAACAGAGGACATGTTTCGCGTAAACCAAATACAGCATTCCAGAAAAAGAACCTCATACCAACTGTGAAGCATGGATGTGTAAGTGTCATGGTTTGGGGTTGCTTTGCTGCAACAGAACCTGGCCAGCTCACAATCATAGAATCCACCATTAATTCTTCCGTGTATCAGAGGGTGCTTGAGGATCATGTGAGACCATTTTTGTGTACCTGTACCCTGCAACACGACAATGTCTCAAACATACCAGTAACTTCACCAAGTACTGGTTAAATTTAAGTATTGGAGAGTCCTGGAATGGCCGAATCAAAACCCAGATCTTAATCCCATTGAAATGCTGTGGTGTGACTTGAAACGGGCTGTAAATGCAAGAAACCACTCAAACATTTAACAGCTGACAGAATTCTGCAATGAGGAGTGGGGAAAACTTTCTTCAGACCGATGTCAGAGACTGGCAGATGGCTACAAGATGCGTCTCACTGCAGTTATTTCAGCCAAATGGGGTTAACACTAGCTATTAGGAGGAAAGGTGTCCTAGCTTTTTCCTCAGTTAGAATATGTATTTTTGTAGAATTACATTTACAGAAGATTTTGAAAAGTCTTTTCTTCAGTTTTAATTGTTTAGTTATATTCCTATAATCTTTCAGTATTGTTGAAATTGAGATTAAATATTTATATATCCAAAAATGTTACAACAATACAAAGGCTTCATAGCGTGTCCTAAATTTTTCACATGACTGTGTATTCGTAAAGTAATGTGTATTGGAAGTTTTTATTATTTATACATTGTCGTGATTACTTTTTTGGAGGTTCTAGCAATTTAGTAGCTCTTTTACGGTAATTTATCACTTTTCCATAACTAAGTATATTTTTAGATACACGGTGGGAGAAACGATTAAAGTTATCTCGGTCAAGAATTTAGATAAAACAAATTTATGCAGTTGTAACAAATTATATATTATGACAATGCTGCTGAGATAAATGAACTACGTCATGTGAGAAGGTATCTAGATTGTTGCCCAAGAATAAAGAATGCAGTGTGCAGAAAATAACTTTTGCAATAAATCGTTTTATTCTATGAACGGTTAATATTTATTCTAATTTCTCAATTATGTTGATGAAACTTTCTTATAATTACGAAGTTTATCTTCACAATAATACACGTTTATGAGTATTACAATAAGATCTTTCATAAGCTTATTCAATATTTTATTTAGTGGTTAAATATGGCATTTCATGTACTTTAAATATATAGATATAGGTTGATATACACAGAAAAATCATTCACCATATAATGGTGATTTTTATATCAACTCTTTACAACATATAATATTTTTTCTCTAGGTTAATATTGTGAGTTGAAAACATGTAAATGAAGACTTAAATAAAACTTTCAAATTAATGGCAAGTTGTAAGCAATAAGTATGAACGAAAAAAAAAAGGAAAAGACAGGAAATACTAAATCATACTGACTCACGTATTTATACTTGCCACGATTTTATTTTCTCAATAACACTAAATTGCAAAGTAATCTTCAGGAATTTTTTTTTTCTCATAAATACTGAGAAAACTCCTGACATTTTCGAAATTTTATGACTATAATCTAAATTACGAATATTCCGAAATTTAAATTAATTTACTGAAATACTTTTTTGAATCTAAAAATGTAACACAAATATATTGCAAGATAAAGAACGTTTAAAATATAGAAGCTTATTAAAGTTGATTCCGGATTTCAGAAATAATTCAGTTGAAATAAAAGTTGAGAAGTAATACAAATTTCAACGAAAACTTTTGTGATTGTAACTTAAAACAAATTTACTAAATTTAATTTGTCTTTTAATTTGTCGTCATGTTAATGTATTTCTATGCTGTTAAAGTTGTAGCCTTCAAAATTATTACTTGGTAATTCATTGTGATATAAAAAGCAACCCGAAGTGTAATAATTTATTTTCTTTTAGAATTTTGGCAGGCAGATGCTGGAACTGATTTATTTACTCGTCTGGGTGATGCTAAATGTTTCTCCTTATCAGAAAGAGAAGTAAGCTTAACTTATAATTTTCGATTTCATACAATATTTTTTTCTCTTTTTCAATACCTAGAATTTGTTTTGTTTTTCTCAAAAAACGTGTAATAAGGATATTGGTTTCCTCTATCATGAGATTACTAATATATTATTTATTTATTATTCCACCATAATTTATGCTAAATTTCCGTGTAATAATAATAAGTAAGCAGTCGGTGTTAGTTTGATTTCTAAAGGATTAAAATAGTAAGTGAAAATTAAATAATAAGAAACTATTTGCGAGAGCTCTTTCTAATTTCACAGTTTAATAGCAGAGTGAAGCAGATAGTTATCGCCACCAACCTCTAACTCTTAAGTTACTCTTTTAGCAAAGAATAATGGCATTTACCGTTCTTTATAACCACCACACGTTTGAAAGAGCGAGCATGTTTAACGTGACGGGATTAAAACAAGATACCCTCCGATCACGAGTTGAGTGGCACAACCATCTTACAACGTCGAACCAAAATTTTAAAAGAGGTAACATTTTTCTAAGTTAAAGAGATTTAGAAGGAAAAAAAACATTTTAATTATGAAACGTTTTAATATAGCTTAAGGAAATCAGGTGTGTTACGCATGGTTTGGAAAAGTAAATAAACAGCCCGTCTTTTCATCGTACATTTCAATAATGTATTATTTTTCATGTAGCTTGTTTATGTCAGTTTGATTTTATCATATTGCACTTTTGTTGTTGACTTGGGAAATCAAATTAATCAATATATTATCATCTAACTCTTCTAAAGGGTGGGGACAATTAATAAATATATCATACAGTGATTCACAATTATACAATATATAATATATTATATATTAAAATACAATTATGTTACAATTGCGCGTCTGATTTCTGTAATCGTTTATTGCAGAAGTATTACACGTGTGAGTATTAGAAGATGTCGGTGTAACAATATCCATTTATATGTGTTCTCAATTTTCAGCCTATTCTTTAAACAAACAATTGATTTGATATTTATCATCCCTGTTTCTTTAATATGATTTCAATTTGTTGTTATAAAGACTTAACTGGCGAATTCAAACAGTTTGTATCCAAGAAAAGGAGACCTGAATATCAGTGATTAACGTAGATTTTGCAAAGGTTTAAGGTTGGTTCTTATTAACAACCGGAAACGTATGTTACACAACTTTAGTTTTTTTTTTATTTCGCACAAAGCTACTCGAAGCCTATCTGTGCTAATTTTGCAGTGTAAGACAAGAGGAAAGGCAGCTAGTCATCACCACATACCGCCAACTCTTTGACTACTCTTTTACCAACGAATAGTAGGATTGACCGTCACATTATATCGCCTCCACAGCTGAAAGGGTGAGCATGTTTGGCGCAACGCTGATGCAAACCCGCGACCCTCGGATTACGAGTCGCACGCCTTAACGCGCTTGGCCATGCCGGGCTCAAAACTTTAGTCCAGTCTTCCTAAATGTCTAAAGAAAATTTTAGTTCAATGCATATTATCATTACAACCAAAACTCTTGTAGACTGAGCTTCATCTCAATATCTTTGTTTCGAACATTCTATTACGACAATTTTATTACGATACAAAATTCATTTACTACATTTCTCTTAATGTCCAAATTCGGTTTTCCAGAATGTCTGATAATTGTCATATTATCTTGTAAACATTGTCTCACATTATGAAAGTCGGAGGCAAAATCAGTTAGAACTTGGTATATTTCTTCTCAATGTTTTCGTTGGATTTGATGAAAATATTTTGTTCCTTGACTTTCATCTGTTAACATTGCTTTCGAACATTGTAGAAATGGTGTGAAACAGAAATTAAATCAGTGCGAAACCTTAGACGATATTATAAAATTGTAACGTTGATATTATATACACCGTCGTGTATACAACTCCGATTTGCCAGCCAAATTCATTATATGAGACCCAGATATCACATGTTATTGGATTGTGACACATGTCAGATTTTTTTAAAATCCCTTATCTCTGTAGTGAGTAGCAAGTGATTTTCCACGTTGTGGTTTGTCATTAATTCCAACAAATATTGTTCCTATGTTGTTGCCCGTGTTTCATTATATTTATGTATATCCTTTGACATATCTTTCCTTTCTTTCTCTCCATGTATGTTTTTCCATCTTCTATATTTTTTATTAACTTAAATTATATGATAAACGGATGTATGGTTGTAATCATATGTAAAATTTGACGGACACATCATATTGTTTTCCTTTTTATGATCGTTTGAATAAGTTCTTATGAAGATTGATTTGTATCAAAAATATATAAAAAAAGAATGTTTGTTTTTATTTCTTTGTTAAGTACACCGTAGTAATGATGTAAATATCAATAAATGGAAGGAAAAGTGAGAATAAAAATATTTTTTTATGTTACATAGCTATTTTCTACACCCGAGATGCTTATGTTACATAAAATCATTGTGTTTATTGGTATTTAGCAAAAAAGAAGAAAAAAAATCTAATATCAGAAAGAAAAAGTATAAGTATATATATAATGACGATTTTCAGTCCTACGATATCTCTAATTTTACAAATTTATTTATATTAGAAATATGAAGTAAAGAAGAGCACAAGAAAAATAATCAACTTTAATGGCAAAATCTATTCCTTTTAAGTTAGAAAATATTTTATATTAAACTGTTTATTTTTTGCTCACTTTGTTATTAGAATTTTCTTTATTATTTATCAGTGATTCAATACTTCGAACATGATGATTCAAGCTATTATCACTTTATCTCAACAACTGTGCAGGAAATACGTATAATGAACACCACCAAACAATCACTTTCAATTTTAGGGCTATTAAACTTGCATATTAGACGTAACTGAGCACACTACCTTTAGCTTCACAGTTGAATGTTTTGATACCATCACAAGTAGTTTTCTCATCAAAATGGTTATTTGAAATAAACGCCTCAATACTGAATGGCTTAATTATTTCGTCTTGTTGTTGAATTTGTTTAATTTATGTTCCAGTAGACTACACCACAAGTAAAAAAAACTGAAGAAAAATAACACGAGACGCGGAAAAACGTTGTAAAAGATATTGTAAAAAAATATATCACTAGCTGACTGTCTGCGCAACATCAACTAACCATCTATCACCAGAGTTCCTTTTGTTCATTAAGCAGTAGAATTGTCCAACACGACAGCCCTTACGCAAAAGCAGACCTCATATTTATTATTCTACTCTTTCAAGTAAAACAGAAATGAAAAAAAAACTGCTTTGTGTATTCTTAATTACAAACTGAATCGATTCTTTCCACACAAAACAATGAAAATCGAGTATATAGATGAATTATACACTAATTTTCTGAATTTTTACCTTCACCTTTCGTGTAAAAGGTCAATTCACCAGTACATTTACCAGAGTACATAGTTTCGTGCACTTACTCTACTAGGTGCAGTCAAATATATTTTACAAAAAATATATGCATGTTACGTGACAAATTTCGTGAATATCACCGACTTGAATACAATGGGATAATCGACCACCGAATCTCTTGACGCTTAACTCCTCAGACAAGGAATTTGATGAAATGAGTATAAAACAAACCTCCCAGTGAGAGTCCAGGTACAAGTTTATATTAAAAGTAAACTCAATGACATTTAATAGAATTAACCAACAGTACTATTTCAAGTGCGTATTTCTTGGTAGGTATTTGGGTTAAATTATTATTTTGTTCCCCGAAGGGGGACGAAAAATAACTCACGGTGGTTAGGAACATTTTGTTTTCTACATCTCAAACGCGGCTAGAGTTAATTTAGCACATAATTTGGAACTTCTTTTTTAAACTAGAGTGGTGGTAGCAAATTATTTTGTGATGTTGAAAGATTTATTATCTGTTTGAGGAGCGTCAGTCGAAGCTGCGAAAAGGGTCGGTGAGCCAGAATGCGTGTGAAGAGTCAGACGAGAAGTTCTGCTTACATTCTCTCAAAAATAACTTGGCGAAGATGTGGTCGCCAGATTGTGTTAATATGTGTTTTATTAAATATTTAATGAGCCTTCTTTTTTAAATGAAGCCACGACTCTTCAGTTTCTTTGCATAAATAATATTATTTTAATCTTTTATATTTTATTATGTAATTTACATATTTTTACAACTGTGTAACTGTTTAAATTTGATTATCATATGACTAGGCCGGTGTATACGACGGATGTCAGAAAATATCCTGACCCGACGTATACACAAATGAAACCACTGCTTTTACTGTGATGCATTTTTCAACGGCTTCTAATAGTGAGCTTCGAAACTTGTACGGACGGCACACTGAAGTCACTGTGACCTACTTTCCTTGACGTCCTGCAAAGATTGATGCCGTTACCTTTCCAGTAAAGGATTCTGCTTTCAATTTCTTTGGAAAGGGTGAATTTATGAATGTCCATGGCAAACATTAGATTTTATCATCTCTGAGAAAAAGGGGTGAGCCGTCGTTTCAACCCTAGTTAGGAATCTACTGAAATTTTTTGAGTAGTTTTTGTCTCTTATTAGCTTGAACCTGTTTTTAATCAGTGACCAGTGGTATATCTACCAAAAAGAGTCTTTTGACACTTGAGGTGGGTTGAGCACAGATAGACCATTGTATCGCGTTGTGTTTAATTGTAAACAAACAAACTTGAAACAAGTCATTATATTTTAAATAAAAAACTGTGTTTACTCATTACAGATAAATATTCTGTTAGAGGTCTATGAAATACTGAAGAGAGAAATGGACCGATATAAGAGGAATAACCTTCTGGTTAACAAACGAGACTGTAGTGAAGCACTTTTTAACTTGATGCTGACCAGAGTACACAAAAGTTTTAACAGCGGTTACATCTCTAACTTAAAGCAGACAACGTCTTCTGGTAATACAAGCATTTATGCCACACAAGTTTATACTTCAGTCTTGAACTATGAACTTTACACCATCATGATCGGGGTAACCGAAACCGGTTCTTATTACACAGTAAGTTTTTTTTTCAATGAAAGAGTAACACATAAAATAATTTGAACTTTATAATAGTAAAGTATGATATATTATTTTAGAATTATTTATTTTGTTTGCGATCAAATACCATCGGAATCGATATTTTTTGTAGCATTTTGTCAACAAAAGTGATAGTAATCAAAATGTAGTATTTTGTTAAATTCATGATTTTAATATTTCAGTTAACACCAGGAAAAGTAATGACAAACTCTTGGCTATGTGGAAATAAAAAGACATGTCATCTTTATAGTTTTAATTTGTTTATATGCATCCATTCACCTTCTTCGTTCTTGGAAGAAAGTGACATAAAGAAGGCGTCACTTGGTTTGCCACTCAGTCCTGTTGTTCACTTCATGATGTGGACTTCAGACAATGAGTTAAAAAGTGTACTCAACAACAAAAGCATTACACTATCCTTACCACTTCTGACGAATACAGAGGAAGTGGATAATCTACAGGTTAGTTTCACATTTTTAGAAAAAACATGTAATGCAGTCTATTTACTTTTAGACCCACATATGTGATACCTATACCTTACAAATAAAAGTATGTTCGTAAAATAAACCTTTCAGAATTGATAGTTTGAGAGTTTTACTGAATTTTGTACTCATTTCTACCCACAATTCGCTAACGTTTACAAGTTCTCAACATTTCTCTTTGGTCTCTGAATTATCGATTATGGTTGATATAGTTCCATATGAAATGTTAATATAGCCCAATTGGATTCCGCTCTTTCTCTTGACTTCACTTTCTTTTTACTTACTCTTTTTGCATCAGAGTGTTTGTGTCTACTTTCTGCTTCCATTTTTTGAATTTTTTCACGTAATTTCATGTTAGTATATGTGAGTTTTTTGAATTTCGCTCAATGCTACACGAGGACTACCTGCGCTAGCCGTCTCTAATTTCGCAGTGTAAAACAAGAGGGAAGGCAGCTAGTCATCACCACCCACCGCTGACTCCTGGGATACTTTTTACCAACGAATAATGGAATTAACAATTACATTATGGCTTTTCCACGTATGAAAGGATGAGTATATTTGTAATAACGAGGATTAGAACCCGCATACCTCAGAAGACTAGTCGAGTGATTAACCACCTGACTTTCCCGGGCCCATATAAGCATATGATTATAGCAAGTACTGGGGATCGTTTTATACCTTTAAAGTTATGATAGTAGTAATTTGCATGTACTATTACCTATCTTATAAAAATTCAAATACTTAATCATTGTAATGTTATATGTTTACTTAAAACCCCTTACTTTGGTGTTTGATTTTTTCAACTTTACGATACATTACTTGAAATTAAGAATAAACAGTTATTTTAGCAACCACTGAAATTTAAAATATGTTATTTGAGTGTGCATATATATATTTATATGTCTATTAGTGAAAATGAATTAATTTTAAAGAAGTTGCATGAGCAAACTCACCAGGAAGTACTGCGTTAAAACAGGAAGTCCAAACCTCTGATTAATCATAGTAGTTTGTTCTGACTTGAAAATAAGGTGAAACAAAAATAAATTAAACAAACAACGCTATTTTTTATGTGGATGTAAACCTTGCTGCATGTAAAGGCTTGTTTCGGTAATGATTGTCACAGAAGACTTGGTGAATGGGTTGTGGTTATGCTAATTTATTTAGATATCTAGATAGGACGGACGCTTCGTGCTAGTATAGCTCGTTTGCTGTGCTGTCAGTTACTGCCTTTTTACTATATTGGAGGATGAAATGCAAATTTCAAGAGGTAAATTTTTAACTTACTTACCCCAAAATGGTAGTTTCACTTTTGGTTTTCTCATTTTTTTCTTTTTCGTTTTTACTTAAGATAGCAGTCACTTTCCCACGACTGTCTTTAGACAGTGAAGTGTAATAAAGATGTGGGACAACGTGGGCTAAAGCATCCATATCTCGATCTCCTAATTTCAATATTTATTGCTATATTTTACTTCTTATGTGAAATTGAGGAATGGAGGTTAAGACTGGTAGATGGTGTATCCAACCTACGTAGTCACCTTGAAAACCTAAGGTAATTTTTTTTTTAATCTTTCACGGTAGTTTGCATCTTGGGATCTTTTCAGTTAATACAGCATTTTTAATCAATTAGAGTTATAACAGACAATTGCAATTAGTCAGAGATTTGTATTTGCTGTTTCTAACGCAGTCCTTCCTCGTGATTTTTACTTATTTCCCTATTTAACTTCATTAACATGTATTTATTTTCACTAACATACAGACATCTGACAAGATAAAGTTCAAGGCGCTTGTCTGTGTTTTGAACTTCAAAAACATGTAGAAGTAGATGCAATGATAATTACACGATTTTTTAACTTTGACACAGTTTATTTATAACCTAACATATTATTACATTATTCATCATTACCTCATTTAAAGTTCCATACAAGTATAACGATATTAATATGGATATACTTAATGTATGGTACAGATTATTTAATGGACAGAGTGATTTTTATAGGTAGAAATATGAGTTATTTTGTGTTAACTGCTTTAAAAACCCATCTTCCTTATGGCTCCTTCCAGTAGTTAACTTGATTAACTAACTGGCTGTCATTGGCAATAGAAATGTCTTAGAAGCCGAAATTGGTAGAAAGGGGGTGCATATAACACACGTAATGGCATTCATATCAGCCTTTTGCTGGCTGCTTCAGTAAAAAAAAACATTAGCTGATTGTGTCACTGTAATAGTGGCGGCTATCTTTGTTTGTATTCCTTCAAAGAGAGTTTGTGTACACTTTCTGAGAGATATAAGACGTTTATAAAAATTTAATACATTTTGTTTTGATGTAAGGACTCACAACATTCATAATAAATGCTTCATATTATTAATAATAAACTGAAGTCGTTGTATGTCACCAATTAATATGCCCTATATTTCAAAATACTATCCCACTAAGTTTCTTTGATATCGTCCACCCCACTAGGTGTAGTTAGATAACGTATAAAAAGACAGACACCAATTTTACTGCTGTGTATATATGATTTAATAGTTTTTGTTTTGTTTTTGATGTAAGGACCATGGCGCCATTTATGAAAATAGTTATCGTACGTGAAAGATAATAAATGCTTGATAGCAATAATTTGTTTGTTTGTTTGTTTTTGAATTTCGCTCAAAGCTAAACAAGGGCTACCGTCCCAAATTCAGCAGTGTAAAACTAGAGAGAAGGCACCTAGTCATCACCACCCACCGCCAAAAGAGCGAACATGTTTGGTGGGACAGGGATTCGAACTCGCGACTCTGAGATTAGGAGTCTAATGCCTTAGCCCTCTTGGCCAACAGCTGTAAAGGACAGGGGTTTTAGAACAAAAACTTATATGCTCTTTTTTGAAACTATTATCTCCCAGTGGCACAGCGGTGTTTCTACGGACTTTCATTACTATAAATCGAATTTCGATACTGGCGGTGGACATAGCACAGATAGCACATTGTTAAATGAATGAAGTATTGCGAAAATAAAAGCATTTATTTTCATGTACAACATTTTCAATTCGTTAAACATAATCTTATCTGTGTTTTTTTTCTTATTTACACTTTTAGTGTCTATTCTATGATAAAAATCTTTCATCCGTGCTTTCATCTATTTGTTGATTGTAAAAATGACATTCACTCTCGAATATCCTATTCAAAAAGTCACACAAAGTTCTTGTGACGGTGAGTCCCACTGGTTGCCTGTCTTCCCTCTGGTAAGTATTTCACAGTTAGGGATGTCTCCACCTGAAACTAACAAGTCTCTGTCATAGCCACTAAGAATAAAACGTCTTTTGTATTGAAAACTCCAACGCATATGTAAATATAATGAGTAAAAATAGTTATGGTATCAAACGCAAAACACTACAAACAAATCCACATAAATATTTTCTTCACATGTTTTATTTATTGTCTATTGTTTTGTTATTTGTATTCTTTTCTTTTTTCATGTAGTATGGTGGACCTCAAATACCTTAATGTTAAATTACATTACATATTGCTGTCCATTTTCATGTATTCGGGACCATTTATAATTAGTGTTTATTATTGCAACAACTTATTATTTCTTGCAGTAGATTTTTTTTCCATAAATAAAACATGGAGAAAATAACATATTTCATTTTTATTTGCTGCAACAAATATAACATTGTCTACTTTTTACTTAGTGTGTAACGTGGAATACAAACCTTTGGGATAGAACGACGTGTCTCAAAGTTAAATTGAGATATGGAAGAATAGAATGTAGCTGTCAAGCACCGAAATACATAGGGCAAGTACTACTGCTTCTAACATTTACTTTCATACTGTATCAAAACTCAAGGAAAACAACAATTAGTTAAACTAATGGAAGTTTCTTCATTTTTTACTCTTTTATAATATCACTTTTCTTGTGATATAACTCAACTGATTTTTTCTTGAATAGATATTCGAAAAATATCTAGTTTATTATCTTATAATAGCAAGATAACTAATCTTATCATCGCATGTATTTATAAGTAATGTATGAGGGTTAGTTTCCAGAAGTAGTAGTATTGTTTGTAGAACAAATAAAAATTTATCTACTTATTGCTGTACTGTTTAAAACAATTAGATGTTGGGGAGATATCTTAGAATATTTACTGTCTTTATGCGACACGTATTTTAACAATATTTGTAACAATGATGGTTTTCATCATGAAAATTATAATCTCATTTGCGGTGTCTTCTCCTTTCATAAATGTATTTACTCCGACCATTTAGCTTTGTCATATTTGTCAGAGTTGTGGTATTAAGCGAATTATTCATCTATTGAATGTTAAGTAATGAAAACAGAATATCTGTAGAACATCTTTTTTGCAATAGGTCGGACGTTTTGTAACTGAGAAGAACCATACAAAACCAACACTAATATGAATTGTTCCGGAATATTAATGGAAGTTACAGATCACAAAAATATTTGATGCAAAATCGAATGCAGTTAAAATAGTTTACATAGTTAAGTTTTATTAATTCCGAAAAAAAAATGAGCCATTACAATTATTTACAAATTTATTTTTCGGTAGTGACAAAAATTTAAGAATAAGAAATTACTAGAAGCATTATCATCAACACTTTATGCTATAGTGATTTTGTTTGCTTATTTTCTTATGAATATTTTAAATCGTTTTTAAGAGTATTTCAAGCAATAGTTAACTGTTCGTAATTGAATTTTAATACAAAACCATTTCATCATTTTTTACCAATAAATTTTGATATTCAAGTATTTTTAGTGATTACAATAATGATAGTACACGACTATACATTCAAATTAAGCAAGCATATATTATATTAATGTTTATAATTGCAATATTCTAAATACTTTACAAATGGATGTTTATGTGATGAATTAACTATTTTTTGTTATTTAACATAACTCTATGAAAATTAATCAGATTTAACTTTATAAATTTCTTTTACAGATATAACCATTGAATTTGAGACAGTTACGTGGAATTGTCCCTTCATACTAAATTTAAACTAATTGGCTAACGTGCCGTAAACATTCTCTAATGTTAAAAAAAAAGACAAGGAATGCACAATGCACTATGTGACAAAAGATTTGTCGTTAAGGTGAAGACTAAATTTTATTATTCAATATTTATTTAATCAAGAGCAGCGTCAGATTGGACAGTTTGGTCTGTTCACTAGTTTCCTTCCATCTAGTTTATGAGTTCAATACTCTGAACTGGTGGTACAAATATTACTTTAAAAGCTTTGTGTGAATGTCCGAAAGAAGATAAAAAAAAACATGACGTGGTTATTCCAGGTTTGCTCTTTTGTGGTTCCTCGATCTCAACCATCTCTTCAAATTATCTCATCAGATATCTATAACTTTACAAAAAGTTAGGGTATCTTTTGGAACTAACTGGTCGAAGTAGAATATGCCTGTGATTCACCTTGTCCTCCAGTCTAAGTACTTCCGTCCCAAATTTTTTAATCCAGGTACTCCATAACTTAGCATAATACGTATTGGTAACTTAAAAAATTTACAAGTCAGTCTGTACTGTATAGCTTGATGGGTATAGAGAACATTGGAAAGATGAACAAATCATGGAAGAACAGCAAGAGTACTGGAATCATGATCCAGTTCTTTTTTCGTCGAGCTAGAGAGAATCATCACATTTTCCAAAAGGTTTTACACAACTGTTTATGCCCCAAATATTTCATGTTTCGTTTTTGTAAAAGATATATCTAACGGTTTTTATTCTATTCAACATCGATATATTGCATGACCTTCATCAGGCTGGATGCTCATTGAACACCCTTTCTTCTTAGGATATTTTCTTTTATCAGGAGTACACATGTATGTTGTAATGTGAACTATGTAAAAGAAAAGTTTCTTATGTTTTTAGTAAAGTGTAGAGAATTTTTTCCTTTCTCTAGCGACTTTACTGATAAGTTCTTCTTTAGATCATAGAAAACATGTGAAACAAGGCGTATTCTTGTGGTATCCAATTGGGGAATTAGAACTGTGAAAATTTGTATCTATGAATAATCAAGACATATTACTTGGAATACAGTGATGATTCTCGAAGTGTTTTCATTAACAATTTCAGAATTAAATTCGATCATTTTTTTTATTCGATGCAAAGAACCTTGAATATTTAAGACCATATCTCGATATTGCATCTTAATCGTGGAATATGTCTTTTGCTTTTTGATCTTTCCCACATAAAGGTGAAACTCCAAGATGTGATAGATGGAAGTTTTGAATGCTACAAGATGTGAGAAAGTATCCCGCCATTTATTATTATCAGATTTTTTTTTATATCTGAGGCAGAGTTACTTTCCTAACTTAGAACTGGTAATGAACAGTTATTATCTTTAAAGTGTTATTTATTATCTCCACAAATATCGCAAAGCACTTTTATATTGGCTAGCTTTATGTTAATTTCCATACTCTATAGACTCTAGTACATAAATGTACTTACTGATTTTTGTTTAACGAGTGTTAACTTTTATTATGAAAATTACTCAAATTCATTAGGTTAAGCTCATTTCTTGTCTTTGTTCATTTGACTACTTTTTGTGGCCTCCCAATGATACAACGGTTTGTCTGAAAGCAAACAACGGGATAATTACAAATAGTCTGTGGTGTATCTTTGCGCTTAACTTTAAATAAACGAAAAAGAAGCAATACCTATTCTGAGAGTTATATTATGAAATACTTTCATTTTCCACAATACTTACAAATAATCTCCAATTTTGCTCTCACTGTTATGTAAGTATCATTTTGTAACCAAAACGCTCTGATCTTTTGTATTTAATTTGTTATTTATACACATCTCATTTTCCTGTCCCAAATCCTAGATTAGTTATTCTAGCTTACATGTTATCAACTTTATACAAAAGTTTTTACGGTATTAGCTATATTGGCAAGATTAATCTGTATCATATCATTTTAATATATCCTAAGCAATATACATTGACTTTATTATCACAGACAAATAAACAGGTATCGCACTTGAATTCACCCATTATTTTGTATTCCCCCAAGAGGTAGATTACTGGGTGTGACTACTTTTATGCCTTTATTATTTTATGTAGACCTGAAAACTTAAGTATCTCTTAGCGCATTATTCTACATATTCTAATCTAACTCTTGTAATATGAGCTTTTTCTACTTTCTTACTCGAACAGAGTAATGGCGTCAACGTAATCGGAGTTTCCATAATTTACATCGCCAGTTGCAATCATGTCTTAAGTCAAGTTTATGTGTTTCTTTTTGTTGAGTTTAGAGCAAAATTAGTCAGGGGCTATCTACGCTGGCCGTCCCTAATATTAAAATGTTTGTAATATTTATTGTTAATTTAAAAAGTTGCTCTGCCAAATGTAGATAATGCAATAGAAATTTGAGCCGAAAGAACTCTCAGACTCATCTCTAAGGTATTTTCAAATAAAACTTATATATATATATATATATATATAAATTTTTCAAAAATTACCGAGGGTACATGAAAGTTGTCTTCTTAATGGTTGGATTTTTCTTTAACGGTTTCTGAAATTTGTGTATGAAACATGCGTCGCAGCAGATGTTTGTGAAAACTTGTCATATATACATCGCGAGAAGAAGTATTGACTTGTTTCTTTGTTTTTAAGCAAAAATCATCAAACAATGTCTGTCTTTACTCTATTAAATCAAATTCGAAACTCGACTTTTGGCGTTATAAGTTCCGAGATTTACCACTAGGCTACAACGGGACAAAAAGAAAGACATAGCAGTGAATATTATTGATATACAACCTCCCAGAACACACTATTAGACGACTATGACTCCATTATTTTGAATTGGTTATTTGTTTATTTATTTTTAAATTTCGCGCTAACCTGCACGAAAAATTATCTGCGTTAGATCTTCTTACTGTAGTATTTTAACACCAGAGAGAAGGCAACTTGTCATAATCACCCACTACTAACTCTTTGCGATACTGTTTTGCCAACGAATAATGGAATTGGTCATTACACTGCATTGCCCCCACAGAAGAAAATGAGAGCATATTTGGTGTGATGTAAATTCGAACCTGCGACTTTCAAAATACGAATCGAGAGCCCTAAACACCTGCTCATGCCGGAGCCCGACCTTTTTAATGTACTTTCAAAATAAATAAGAAAAATATATAATAATTAAGATTCGTAAAATAAACGGTAAATCTCTTTGCTCCATTATTTTTGTGTGGATAAGTTGTCGTAAAACTTAATACAAAAATGACTATATGTATTATATATCCGTTTTTCACAGATTGTCAGTCTATATTAATTTTGTCCACAAATAACAGCAAATGCATTCTTATATTTATTTATATTTTTTTCTTTCTAGAATTTTTAGAACGCCTAAAAAAACTGAATCAAGTATCGTAAAACTAAACTCGGATGCATTAAAAGATTTCCTAACAGGTAAGATCCGTTAACCATATACTTCCGAAATGGAATATTCGACAAATGCTTCATATTTAAAAAAAAAGATGATTCTAAAACAAATAAATAATTCAAAGATTGTGTCAGGCGATAAGTCTCATTAAAGCTAAAATATATGTGCATTTGAGATACACAACACATTCATATGTATCTAATTTCAGTACTAACCTTTCTGATGACTTTTGTGGCCAAGTGTTTTTACTAAGGTGATCTATCAATCAACACCGCGGTTTTTCATTTGGTCTAGATGATGATGTTAAAAACAGTTCAATTTATTTAAAGTGTTGAACCAACCTCGGATATTATTTACTGTATAGTTTCGAGAACTTCAACTTATAGTAAAGTACAGCGTACCGTTATTGCTCTATTTACACAGAAACATGTACTGGGTCTGTTACAAATGAAAAACTGACATTCTCTTTTCCAGTCATTTTGATTCCAAAATCTAATGAAAGCTTTAACCTTAAGTGAGCTTCTTCCACGCAAGTTTATTGTAATTAAACACAAATTTGTTTCTTTTTGAGAAACGATTCTTTATCACAAGAGAAATGTTAGTTTTATTGTGAGTAAACAAAATATTTTTATTTTATGTCTTACAGTAAGCGTTTTCTCCTTAATTGTCCTCTTAAAGAAAATAGAATGTCGTAACTTACAGTTATGTACTAGTTGTTGACTACATATAGGTCATAACACGTGAAACATTTACAACAGTTGTGAATTCTTCTTCAGACACTGAGAAGAAAGAATGGGTATGTAGAGAACCTATAATACCACTTTCTGTTTGTTCCGGATGAAAAGATCGGGCTTAGCTCGTAAAAAAAATACTTTTTACAAACACATATAGTTTGGAAGATGGTACCATGATATAAAAGTGTTGTAACTGATTTTACCCATTGGTGATTTTTTATGATAAGATAATATTATGTATCTGTTACAATATTAGTAAGATGTATTAATATTAATATTACTGTGTTTGTAATTTAAAAAGCGAGAGTAGATCTAATAAACTATGGTATGAGAGCGTTTTATTTTGATCATTAACATCTAACCGTATCAGCTGGAAAAAATAAATATGGTGGCCAAAGAAAGCAGAATCATAGACTTGTAGGATTTGTTACCGTTTTAAATAAATTATTGATTGTGTAATTACTTCAGCTGTGTGCTCTTTTAATTGTGTATATATATTTTACCAAGTGCAATTTTAAATTATTCACTTTATATGTATTTAAAAATTGCTTCAAGTAACATGTAAAAAAAAACTGTTTCAACTTATTTTAATTTAATGATGTTAGTTTTGAAATTTCAACTTAAATTAGGAGCCTTTAAATAATTCTATTCGTTGTTCTTGTCAGTTTTATATATTTGCTCTTATCTTTTGGTGTTTTTTTATTTTGTTAATAAATATTTGTGTGCTTCGAAACCTTTCCTTGTTAATGTCGTCTATTTGAAAATTGCGGTTTGAAATAAAAGAGACTACCATACTCCGTAATTTTATATTCTGTGAACATTCAAACAATCGGCCAGACAAAATGTTCTGCACAAAAACCATTCTGTATAAAAGTATTTAAATAATATATTAATTATTTGTGTTTGTTTTCTTGTAGGAAAGCCACATTAAGCTATCAGTTGAGCCCACTGAAGGGAATCGAACCCCTGATTTTAGGGTTGTAAATCCGGAAACATACCGCTGTACTAACGGCGGGCGTTTCAGAAGTAAATACTACATGATTTTAATGCCATAGGAAAAAACCATAATTATTTCAGAATCATAACTGATATTAAAAGCTCTGAATGGCTTTTCTTAAATGTATGTTTCACATTATTTATGTTCTTGATCTTAAAACATACTATATGTTTTAACAGAGGAATGAAACAAATAATATTCAGGTTTTTTGTGGCCATCCCACGTCTTCTATTGTAATCCATCACTGATTTCTCTAAAATCAGTGATCCAGATAATACGAATAATGGTGATCAAAGTCCTAAAACGATTTTCAACATAATTGATCTTTGACTTCTTCCGTTAGCAGAAGCAGTCCAAGTGGCCTTAGGTTTCAATGCCACTATCGGAAAAGAAAATGCAGAGATGGAATCAGACATACAGTATCAGCTAGCTTCTATTCTGCAAGTTCAGGAATCAAGAATTATGAATCTTGTGCTATTATCAGGTAGTGTAAAATTGAATTAAAGACAAAACACCATTTCACAAACTGGTGATTTGATTCGTAAAATTAAAGGGGATGAATTAGAGACGTTTATTAGAAGTTTTAGTTCATTCAAATGAAGAGCTAATATACTATCAAATACAATTGATGAAACATAAACAGAATTTGGCAAGAAAAAATGTGAAATTATTTAAATTCTTGTTCTTAACATCTTACACAGTCTGTTTTCCTTTAAAACTTACTGAACTTGAAAAATCTTTGAAATAATTCTTTCTTCTTTAAGCTTGATCATAGAATAAAGTTATAGTAATAAAAACATTCACTTTTTGAGCTTTATGTTTAATGAGATACGTGTGTGTTAGTTTGTGTTATGAAGAATAAACAACAAATTATGGCTTTTAAAAAATATACTCTTCAAAAAAAGAAACGCAAAAGGGATATTTTTTTTATTTTAAAGAGAAATATAAGTAACAACGTTAGAAGCTTAGAGTATGTAATGTTACACATGTTAAGGTCCTGAGTGTCAGACCAAAATGACAATAAAAGTTGTGCACTTTGAAAACGGAGGAAAACAATGGATTTTTCGCGAAAACGCATTCGTGTCCAATAAATTTGTTTGAGAGATCTGCATGTTCTGCAAGTGCAACATGTGCAAAATCCCTACAAAAACACTTATAAATCTCTATATAGCTCAGTGTTGAGCCACCGCCACGCAATAAAGTTACGCTAAGACTGAATGAAGCACAACCCAACAATGCCATTCGTCGCTTGAAAGCAGGCGAATCTCGATCAGATGTTGCCAGAGCTGTGAATGTCCACCCAAAAACCATCACAAGGCTATGGAATTGTCACGAACAACATGGATCAACTTGTGACCATCTACGATCTGGCAGACCTCGTGTAACCACGCCCGCACAAGATCGCTAAATCCGGTTACGTCACCTTCAAGATAGGACCTTCACTGCGACATCTACTACCTCAACCATACCAGGGCTGCGTTGGATTTCCTATCAGACCGTACGCAACCGTCAACGAAATTCTTAGGCCCAATGTGCAACCCATCATGGTGAACGTCAACATTTTTTAACATGACAACGCCCGTCCTCACACAGCCCGACTAACCACTGTATTTTTGAGACACCCCAACACCAACGTTCTTCCCTGGCTTGACAGATCACCAGATTTAAACCCCATCGAACATCTTTGAAACGAGTTGGACCGACGTCTGCGACGGCGACAAGCTCAACCACAGACTCTACCTCAGCTTGCAGCAGCTTTGAAGGCTGAGTGAACAGCCATTCCACAGAATGTAATTCGTCATCTCATCGCTTCCATGGGCAGGAGATGCCAAGCAGTTATTGATGCTCACAGGGGCATACTCGTTATTCACGTGGAGTAACGTTAAACTTCAACTAGTGAGCGTGGATTTCGCCTTTGCAGACTTTGGATGTTCCGCAGTGAATGTACATGTCATACAGGACTACCCGGAATAAACTTGTTGACAATACGTCTTAACTTTTGCCTTTTGCGTTTCTTTTCTGAAGAGTATATTTGCTTCTTACAATTCGTCTGTTTGTTATATATATTACGTACACGTTAATACATTATCTTTCTACTCCTACCTATGTTATTTGTTAAATATGAAACAAGATATTTTGAAAGAAACTCCACACTACGAAGTAAAGTTTTTAGTATTGTACGTTAAAAACTTTAATAATTGTTTCAGATTTGAAAATTGTCACATTTGTAGTAAAATTGGAACACATCTCTATGGTTCTAAGTCGACTTGAAAATCTTGTTAGGAAAAAGAAACTGCGTTTTGTAGATCAAGACGGTAATGTGGCGGAAGTTGTTCCTCATCTGTTCTTTGTCAAAAATGTATCTTTACCTTTATCGTCAGGTAAGTTTCAAAAACTTTGTTACAAAATTTATTTATATAAGATTTAGAAAAAGGTCATTTTTACATGACGTAACATCGATTAACAACTTTATTAAGATTTGCAATCGATAAACGCTGTTGATTAATATTTCATGCATATTATGTACATTCAAATAAGAATATGGAGTTTAAAAATATTACATATTTAGATAAAGGATAAAAACTTGATTATACTTGAAAATGTGAACTTACATTACTTACTTATCATATCAAAATTATGTTTTTTATTCTTTAAATTATAAAGCACTTCTAGAAGTGTCTAGATTATTTAATTATGAATGCTTGCTGTCGTTCGGAGAGAAAACAGTCATCAACTAACTCAATAAATACTTTTCATGCAGTCGTAAAATAGTATAATACACAAACTATTGTTAAACATATTAACATCTAGTTAACGTTTTAAACCATAACTACTAAACACAGTTATGAAACTGGTATGAGTATTGAAACTTTATTTAACCTGAGGATGACCTAAGAAGGTCGAAACACAGTTCTGTACTTTATTTCAAGAAATGTTTTGATACCCATACCAACCGTCTTGAGGATTGACTTCAAGTGGGTTTTTCTTCATTACGGACTGTTATGAAGCATTCAGTAAAAATACACAATCCAGAATAAGAGTAATAGAATAATTTATTGGACGAAATAGATTGGTAAAAACGAAATAAACCATTCAAAATTTTTTATTTAAGATACAAAAGTTAATATTGCGATTAATTTATCTACTTGTTTTTTCCTATTTTGCAGAAAACAGAACGAAAGATGGCACAATTATATACATTCTAGTGGCTGTGTCAGTCGTTGTAAGTTTTTTGTTGTGTATCATAACAACGTTGAGAAAGAAGATGAAACAAAGAAAAATGATTGGTGTTCATCCTGTACTTACCAAGATAAACAGTGTCTTTACAAGACCTGCATGAGTGATTTACATGTCAATTCGTGATATGATGTGGTGTTATACTTGTTTGAAATTAGCAGTGGATGATGTTTTGCACAGTTTTACACAATAGTTTATTCTCAGTCACATTTATCATAATTATTTCATTACTATCTGTATTCTGTAGCTTAATTTATCGTGATTACATTTTGAAGTGAGAAAACGTTATCACTATTCAAAGGTGAACTTATTGTAGTTAACATTTATCAGCTGATAAACCAATATAATAGTTGAAAGTTTGATATTTATTGAATTGAAAAAAAGTGTTCATCCAATCAGTTTCTTCAAAGAGTGAATCAATAGCTATTTAATTATGATAAGAACGTTTAGTAGTTTATGATGATACTACATTTCAGAGAGACTTATATTTTAATACTATTTATAACACTTTGAATTTAGAAGCCATTTCATATTTGCCTTTGTAACTGTGTTGTTTGTTTGACTTTTGGATCGTATTATATTTAATCAAATTATTTAATGTGTTTGGTGTGATCCTAAAAATAAAAATATGTTAATATTACCACTATTGAAGGATTTATTTCTTATATTCAACATTTATATACTTAGAATTCACTGTTATATTTGGAAGCTCGTTTGATTTTAATTGAAAAATAAAAATAATTATTGAGTCCGTTTAAGGTGTAATCATTATTCTATGTACAGTTAGTTAATGATAATTAACATATCCTAAGATACTAAAATATTAATGTAAATGCTGAGTTGAAAATATCTGGAAATGATACATACTTGTACAAACATTAGAATTTTCGTTTCTGGATATGAGAAAATTCAGGACTTAACATAAAATAAATAATAGAAATTCTGAAACGTATTTGAAACAAAAGTTATTCACAAGTTCTTTGTCTTGAGAGTTTAAGCGGTTAAAGTACCGTCATGTTAACTTACTAATGCATAACAATAATTTATTTTTAAACCTTTGTTTGTTAGTTTTGAATTTCGCGCAAAGCTACACGAGGGCTATCTGTCATCCATAATTTAGCAGTGTAAGACCAGAGGGAAGGCAGCTAGTCATCACCACCTACCGTTAATTTTTAAGTTACTATTCTAGAAAGCGAATAGTTAGATTGAACGTTACATTATAACACTCCACGGTTCAAAGCGCTAGTATGTTTGGTGCGACGGGGATTTGAACCTTCAAATTACGAGTCGAAAGCCTTAATCACCTGGCCATACCGTGTTAGGATTGTAGGACCAGTGAAATAAGTTGCATTCTTTATTGTGAAATGGAGTGGATTTGCGTAATATTTACCGAAAAAAAAAGGAATGTGTCCAATAATTTAAACCTTTAAAACAATATCAAGAATATATTTATACAAGACAAACTTATAAATAAGAATTTATGGAACGTTCTTTAACATTTCCAGTTTAATAATTAAAATATTTCAGAAGATCTGTAATTCCCGCCGTAATTATCAACAAATATCATTTTGCACAATTATTATTCAAAAACAAAAGTGTTTTTGTTTAATTTATTCTCACTTCTATACTCCTGATGTCAAGTGGTGCCACTTTTTAATTTTTTAAAATTTTAATAAAACATTTTAGAATATTTAATGAAACCAATCGAGTTTCTTTGTAATAAAAACTTACACAATGGCCTACAGACTTAATATTGTATCCTTGAAGAACGCCACACTTTTGCACTTTATTTTAGTGAAATCCATTATTTTATTTAGAAACATGCAAACAGCATTAAGATAAATGAGTTAATTTGCTAAGTTTTACAAACTTAAATTATTTGTATCAAATATGAGCTATTATAATATGATAACATGCATTTATTGTGCACACTAGGAAGTTACTTCAAACAGAAAATGCTCAATAGTGTATAAAACTTCTATAAATTACATGAACAGAACTAAAAAATAGAAAAGAGAGAACATTTTATTGTTATAATAAGTCCTTCCAACTGAAATCGTCACAGGAGAATCATATAAAGACTTATACGTCAAGAAGAATCAGTTTTATAAATTAAATAGAAACTTTTCAATAAATGACTTTAGAAGGAAATTACTGATGAAGGTATATAAAGAAGTGACAGATAGTACCTTACAAAATTATGCAACGTTAAAGTGTAAGGTAATTTTAGTACATTTTATGAAGTAAAGAAAAATATTATTTGTAGAGTCATAATTTTTACGAATTGATGAATGTAATAAATATCTTATACTATTTAATATCTATTCGCCATAAATAAGCCCTGGGGGAGATATTTTAATAATTAAAAAAAGTACATTAAATGAATGATAATCACGTACTTAGTTTTTAATTCGTTTTGTTTGCTTTACAAGTTTTAATATTTTTAGACCGCCATGAGACATACTTATGTGAGGAGTAGATCATGTACGGCCATGAGGCATGCATATGTAAAACCAGATTATACCATGTACTGTTCATCAATTTTCATGTGCCTTGCCTCCGTGTAGGAACCAGGTTTAGTGTGCAACGCCCAAGCAAGTAACACTATTATGTTCTATTTCCTTTTTTACACAGTTAATTAACATATCAACAATTAATTTTTGATCCCATGAGTTTTACGTTGCGAGCAAAATAGGTGAATGAAATTTCCATGTGATATAATAAAATGCAAAGTTTTATTTTTTTGTCTTTGAAACAAACCTACCGATGGCTATCTGTGCTAGTCGTTCCTAATTTAACAATGTAAGACTAGAGAGACGACAGCAAGTCATAACCACTCACGGACAACTCTTGGGCAACTCTTTTATCAAAGAATAGTTCGATTGATCGTAACACTTTATGATTCTATTACGAATAGGTAATCTCTCGATTATTATTTTATTCTAACTTCAAATAAGCATTGAAAGTCAACTCTATTTAACGTAGTTGCTCACTCAAACTACCTGTTTAATTCAATGAATCAAAACCAGTAAGTACAGTTATTCAAATATATTATTCTTACCTTCATACTTATAAATTATAAATACAATAAGCATTGTTTTACCAGTTAACGACAATTAACTGGTTAACTCACGCTGTTAACGACAATTTTGATCGTAAATCCAATAATATCTCACGATGTTTTGCCAGTTTAGGTGATTTAAGTTAGTCCGAGGTTCATATATTAGACCAACATGTCAAAATAACACTTTAATTACGCATAAACAACATTAACAACACATAAACATAACACATAAACACACAAACAACAGTTTTCATAATGTGTATGGGAAATTAATAACTTTAAGAAGCTCAGCATAGCCAGGTTATCAGAACGTTTGACTCGTAATCTGAAGGTCACAAGTTCAAATTTTCTTCACCACAAATATCCTTGGCCTTTTAACCGCGAATACGTTATAATGTGCGGTCAATCCCACTATTCATTTGCAAAAGAGCAACTGACCTAACAGTTCGCCTTGGGTGATGATGAAAAGCTGCCTTCCTCTCCTTGATCAGGCATGGCAAATTTTGTTAAGTGTTTTGATTCGTAATCCGAAGGTCAGGGGTTCGAATCTCAGGAGCACCAAACATGCTCGCCCTATCAGTTTACCCTTTTCGATGATAAAAGAGTAGCCACAGAGTTGGCGGTGAGTGGTGATGTCCAGCTGCCTTCCCTTTAGTCTTGAACAACTCAAATAGGGACGGTTAGAGCAGATAGCCCTCGTGTAGGTTTGCCCGAAAATCAAAAACAAACAAACAAAACAATCCTCTAGTCTTCGTGTAACTTTGCAATGAAATCAAAAACAAACAAACAGCTTTACCATAATCTAACTAAAAAAATTACATCAACAAATATAATAAGATTAACAAAAATAATAAAAATATAAATATTTAACATTGAAACTAATGCTGCTAACGAAAGCAACCAGAAGAAGAAATTAAGTAAACTATCATGAGTAAAACATTTTTTAAAACCGTTGTTGTCATCTTTCATGTATTTTTAACTGATGGTTTTATAATTTCTTTTTCTGTTTAAGTATGTTTGTAGGTCAGTTTATCCTTCATAAAATGCACTTTTTTTCATATTATTACCATGTTGTAAAAAAGTAACATGACCATTTTCAGATTCATTCGTTTTTCTTAGCAATCCAGATAATGACAACTCATGCTTTAAATCTGGCTTTTCAAACAGAATATGCAAACATATATTTGAATGCCCACAACGTATATGGAAAATTAATGTGTATGTTTAAAAGAAACATATCTGTGACCTTCACATTTGTCATTAAAAGATCTGCAGTTTGAAATCAAATGAACATACGACACAGAGAACAGCAAGACACCAAAGCCGATTTCTCCAAAATCAGTTCAACAGCCTAACGCATTCAGACGTAAATAATATTAAATTATGCTTCCGCTGAACGAGTTTAATTTGAATATATTGTTAATTAGTAAAATATAAAACACCTTGTCCATTTTGGGTGAAAACAAACTTATCATATTGTTTCTACGCTTAAAATTTTACCTAATAGGAGTCAACCCTGAAAACATCCTTCTAAAGCGCTACCTACTCTAGTCATTCATGTAACGTCGCTAATGAAAAATATAAACCAACTTTTATCTTGACACACTCAATGGAACGAAATACTTTTTAACCATATTGCTGTCATCATTCGTTTGGATTCTTGCGATATGTCTGTGTATGAGTGTGTGTCTTTTATTTTACAATGTTACTTTTCTCAATCTTTTAAGTTTTGTATGTATTACTCGGCATAAAGCTGCAGAAAAATGATGTTTCAAAACCATCTTGCTTATACAGTACTGAGGCATTTCTTACTGACACAAAATCATTTGTAGTTTATCTGCGTTATTTCGACTGTAAAACATTTTTCGTATGTAACAGGATTGATTTCTGTGTAAGCTTCAAAGTAACTAAATAAACTCTAAGGGCTCATCTGGTATATTAATTACAGTTCATGTGAAAAAGGTTAAGAACTTTCTTACGGTTGGATTGTAATATTTATCTACGGCTAATATTTATTTATTTTCTCTTCTCAGAGTTTAAATGGCAAACACGATTATATTAGAGCCTGACCTGAAATGATAACTCAGTTTTCGTTTTCTTTATTTATCCTGCTAGATAAATATATGTGAACTGACAAACAAGTAAAGAGACATACATTGTTGTTTTTTCTCATATTTATATAAATAGTGTTTTGTGTCAGTCTGTGTTGCCAATATATGTCATCATATTTTTTTGTAATTCTATTGTACTAATTAAATTTATAGGAGGTGTCACATATAATAGAACATTATATTCAAAATAGTGAGTGCGAAGATAAATTAAGGAATCAACTGACAAACAACCACATGTGTGTGTCACGATGAAAAAAGGGGCTAAACTCAACAAATGTATCAAACAAACAATTGTCATATTATTGACTTAATTACAATTACTTCCAAATGTTACGATCGCGTAAAAATAATTTGTTTTAAATGTGAATTTAATTAATTGGATATAGGAAACGTATTTTATTCCTGATTTAGCTAAAGTACCGAAGTAATATAGCAAGGTTTGTTTGCATATTGTTTCCTGTTAACTATTAACAAAAAAAAAACGATAAACACAATACAAATTTTAATCAAACATATGCATTTCTTTTTTTACATAAAAACTTTGCTCACATAAAATAGAATGTAAATTTTGCTATGTTATATTATACACTATATGGCCAAAAGTAGGTGGACACCCGACCATCACACCCATGTGTGCTTGATGAACATCTCATTCCAAGGCTATGGGAATTAATATAGAATTGGTCACCCCTTTGCTGCTATAACAGCCTCTACTCTTCTGGGAAAGCTGTTCACTAGATTTTAGAACATGGCTAAAGGGATTCGCTCCTTTTCAGCCACAAGAACGTTAGCGAGGTCGCGTTCCAATTCGTACCAAAGATGTCCATTTGGGTTGAGGTCAGCACTTTTTACAGGCCAGTCATGTTCTTCCACACCAAACTCGGTTTGTTTGCATATTGTTTCCTGTTAACTATTAACAAAAAGAACGATAAACACAATACAAATATTAATCGACATCAGTTATTATTCGAAGAAAAGAGGAGAGTCAGACATTAGTTTTATTTCAAAAGAAGAGAGTCAGTTACTTGAGAAAGATTAAGTGTTTGCTGTGATTATTCAACTTGGATTTGTGACTAAAGTTAGATCTACGGAAGCTGTGATTTTATTTCGTCAATCTCTACGACTCATCTGAATTACTGCTTGTGCTGAGAGTCGGCGAATTTATTGAACTGTGAACTGAACTTCTTCATTTAAGCATCGGAATTTCTTCGTGGGACCAAATTCACACCCTAGACTGGAATTTGAGACTTTCATTTTAGATCATTATATTAGATACAGGCCAGTACCATTTTGTATTGTGATTAATTTTGAAGTTTGAAACTAGTATTATTTTGTTTTGTAATTAATTTCGAATTTTGTAACTTAATATCTGTCACTGTTATTATATAATTTATGTTATATCTGTTATATTTGTTAATAGTTTATGTAATAAATTATACAAGCTGTTATCTGCGTTTTTCTGTTGCGTTTAGTCTACGAAGAACATAAAACATAAAAAATACGTAACATAATACCCTTAAACGACTGATATAATTTTTCTGTTTCTGAGCTGAGATGAAAAGTCGCTCTCACTCCATACATCATGGACAATAATAATTGACTGTATTTTTATTTCACTGCTGTTTGTAGGTTTTTACTTCATTTGGCTACAAATGATCAATTTATCACTGCTGTTACGTCTGTCTCGTTCTATTTCTTTGATTTACCATTCTTCATACATATCTGTACTAAATGCCGGATTAATTTTTGTATATGAGACATATTTTGGTGTTTACAGGGATTTCTATCAAGAAATGGAACACAATATCATCATGTACAACTGAAGTGTTGTTGACTCAACAGTGAGAAACACATCATCAACTTCTTTTTGTTATTTGCTTTGTTATATACAGCCACTACTATGTTGTAATACACTTTTAGAATCAAAAGTGAATATCTTATATACATATAAGAACAGTATGATTACGTACCACTGCTGAAAAGGCTTTAAGTATTCATATGCAAAGTTCAGATAAAGTTCTCATTAATTGGTCTAGAATGCAAATACTCATCCAGAAACCGAAGCTTTTGTTTATTTTTCAAAATATTCAAGGTGTGTTTTCACAAGAGAATAATGTTTAAGCTGTTTTTGGTGAAAAAAAAGTCTTTAGAATGAAGACTTCGTATGGGAAATTTTCTTTTTCACATATAATGGTCGAATCCACGTCGCACCAAACATGCTCGCCCTTTCAACTGTGGGGGCGTTATAATGTTGTAGTCAATCTCATTATTCGTTGGTAAAAAGAGTAACCCAAGAGTTTACGTTGGGTGGTAATGACTAGTTGCCTTCCCTCTGGTCTTACATTTTTAATTGGGAACTGCAAGCGCAGATAGCTCTCGTGCAGCTTTGAGAGAAACTCAAATAAACCAAACCAATATAACGGTCATGTACAACTTTTTTTTTGAAGTTCAGAACAAAGCTACACAATGAGCTATCTATGCTCTGCTCATCACATGTACTAAAATCAGGTTTCTAGCGTTTTAAATCCGAAGACATCCCTCTATGCCAGGGTGGAGAACGCAATTTGTGTGTATAATATTTCAGAAATACAAGTAAGGTGACATTTTTAATTTCTACATACAATGCATCACTTCAAATGAAATTTATTTAACACATATCTAGTGTTATTTCAGGTTCTGTAAAAAAATGCATATCATTAGCACAGAAAAACAAATTAAGGGCGTAAGAGCTCTCCCAATTTATTGGTAACATCGTTTATATTGATTGATAGATTCCAAGTGACAAAAACACACACCCCTCATTCTGTTATGGGAAGAAGTGTCGTACGGTGACTTTTGTTTGTACATGGACTATTATGTTTGAGCGAGAAAATACATTACACTAAGAAAATTACCTGGCAAAAAAATTTATAAACATAATATTCAAGTTATTCAATAAGCTGATTATCTCATTAGCAATATCTGATATAAATTATTTGTTTCTTTGAAGTAAAACACAAAGCTACACAATCGGATATCTGTGTTTGCCGTCTCCCTACCACAACGGAAATATAGTTTCTAGCGTTGTGAGTCTCCAGACATACCGCTGCAGTGTTTGTGTGTTGTTGTTTTTATAGCAAAGCGACATCACGCTATCTTCTGTAAATCCGAAGATTTGTCGTTGTCGAATAAAATGAAACGAAATAAATTGTTTATGTTTTGTTATGTTTTGGTATAAATCCCACAATTAACGTAATTGGTAACTAATATTGTCTCCTATTTCTGTTTTAACAGCTTAAATGAGAAGACAATTGTAAGATATAGCTTCATATGTGAAAGTTATTGTTTTAAATCTATAGGTATTTAAGAATTCAATAAAATTGAAAAGATTATCTTTCCCGTGCTGAAAATAATAAGAACGTTTCTCAAGTATGTTTCATATTTATGTGTGTGAAATTACTTCCCAATAGTTCTTCTAGAACGTAGAATGTGCAAAGTACAAAAAAGATATGAAGTCCTCTCTCCAGTCTATCATCTTGTTTGTAAAACTGACCTTCGAAGACAAAATAGTTTTTTCAGCAGTGTCCTGGTTGATAAGACGACTGTTTCAAAAAATTCACGTTGCAATTTTTTTCTTTTTAAAAGTGTAAGGCTTGTTCAACTGGTATTCAGGTAAAGAAAGGTTTAATGTTAAATGATACTAAGATGTTTCTTGGTTAGTTGAACATGTTTCCTTCTACTGCAAATTCTAGAGAGATTTTTTAAAGGATAGAAATTAGTTTCAAGTAGAGAGTTTAGCCTCTTAACTAAGAATTTAGTAACGTTTTGTACGAGTAACCCGATGCTTGATATAATTTCTCTTCCTGCAATTAATATCAAACAGCTGAATAACCTTCAACAACTTCAAATATTACTAAATGATAGTTGGCAAATACTTTATTGTGTATGGTGATGGTGACTTTTGTTTGTATTTTTTCTCAAAATCCTAGATCTCATAAGGTGAATACTCTAATTACGTGAATGGTGTTATGTACAAAGCTTTGAAATTCCATGTTGTTGTTTATATTATTGTTTCAAAGTTTAAACCAATAAAATATGTTGTTATTCATTTAAAATAACATTTAGAAATTTCTAGAATTAGGTAGATCAAATATATGACTATAAATGGAAATGTTTGGCGGCCTAGTGTCTAGACGACAAGTCCCGTGCAAAAACAGACATGCGCATATTACTCTGGAACTCTGTGGAAGTTACGGCGAATGTTCGAGAAAAGTTGGCCTACTGGTATAAAAAGACTGTGACGCGAGGAGAAAAAGAGAGAGAAGATTCAGTCATTAGTTTTTATTTTGATTCAAGAGAAGTTGTCTTTGTTCGAGAAGTTTTCAACGTTTGCTGTGTGCTTATTCAACTTGAATTTGTGACTAGAGCTAGATATACAGAAGCTGTGATTTTGTTTCGTCAATCTTTGCGATTCATTCGAATTACTCGTTGTGCGGGACTGTTTAAGAGAAACCGAGGCAAATTGGAAAACAACAAATCTGAGACATTCGTCGAAAACATCGTAAAAGGAACTTCATAAAATTTATCGAACTGTGAGTTGTTTCTGAACTTCTCCAATCAAGCTTTGGAATTTCTTCGTGGAACCAAATTCACCACCTAGACTAGAATTTTGGATTTCTGATCTGAACTTTTGGACTTTCACTCTAAATCATTATATTTGACCCAGGCCAGTACCATTTTGTATTGTAATTATCTTTGAAGGTTTAAACCAGTACTATTTTGTATTGTAATTAACTTTGAAGGTTTAAACCAGTACTATTTTGTATTGTAATTAATTTTGAATGTTGAAACTGAATATCTGTCATTGTTAATATATAATTTACGTTATATCTGTTACACGTATAATAGTTTATTGTAATAAATTATACAAGCTGTTATCTGTTTCTTTCTGTTGCGTTCAGTCTACATAAAACATAAAAAAACGTAGCAAATGGTTAATGCAGATTTGTTTTATTTCCTATATTTCTGAGATAAATGTCTTAAAAAACAACCATGTTTACCTATATTAACGTCATAATGATTTTAAGCTATCCAACAACAATGTCATCAGCTTGAACAATATTTTTTTATATAATTTCATTTTAACCTTAATGCTGTTAGTTTATATATGCATACGTGTGTTTATGTGACTCAATATTTTTAAAAATAAAAACTTTAATTGCAACTTCTGTTTGTTCCGTTATTGGTACGAATTAGCATAACTAAAATATAGCTTCCGTTTATCCTCTCAAATATCATGCCAAACAATTCAGTGCAGAAGTGGTTACACGTTTGTTTGTTTGTTTTTGAATTACTGCTCTAGTGATTCATGTAACCTAGCTATTGAAAAATATAAACCAACTTTTATCCTGATACCCTTCAATGAAACGAAGTATCTTTTAACCATATTGCTGTCATTATTTGTTTGGATTCATGTGATATGTCTGTGTATGTGTATGTCTTTCTTTTTACAATGTTATTTTTCTCAAACTTTTAAGTTTTGTATATATTACTTGGTATAAAGCTTCAGAAAAATGATGTTAGAAAAACCAACATGCTTATACAATACTAAAGCATTTTTTTTGCCGGTGATAAAGCATGTGTAGCTTTATAGCTACATATATGCAATATATATGTAGATTTCGATTAGATTTTTTGGTATAAATGTTTATAGTACAGTATTTTTTATAAAATTTCATTTGCTACTTCACGAATCTACTATCTTGTATTTTACTTTTCTGATCAGAGAACTATTGCCCTAATCATGCTCGCCCTACCAGCAGTGCAAGCGTTATAATGTGACAGTCCATCCTACAAAAGAGTAGCCCAAGAGTTGGCGGTGGGTGGTGATGACTAGTTTCCTTCCCTCTAGTCTTACACTGCTAAATTAGTGACGGCTGGCGCAGATAGCTTTCGAGTAACTTTGTGCGAAATTCAAAAACAAACGGAGAACTATTAGTCATCGAAAGGTTCATAAATTATTTGCTAACATACTTGATCTCCAGCTTGTTCATTGCTTAAAAACTCATGGTCTAAATATCGTATGCATTAGCATGCTGGCCCTACGTAAACAAAGTCTGAAGGGATTTATATTTTTTACAAATTCGTTATAATTTCGCTTAGTCAATAAACAACACAAATAGAAAATAAGAATAGCAACAGCTGTGTTGCTCATGACCAAAACAATTTTATTTTCATCAACCTATAAAAAATATTCCCTCAATTTTCCAAACACTTTAACTTAAAATATTTTAGCCGAAATATAAATATATATATATATATAATTTCTTCTGCACCAAGTTTCAGTCCTATCCTTCATGGATGCTGGTGAACACTCTACTGACATTTTCTTTCAATGAGATACATTACTCTTTATTCTAAATTTAAAAAGTTTGATAAAGAAATTTTCATTTGTTTTTAAGGGTGTTGAGACTTTCCTTTCCTTTCGTGACTGAATATCCCGATATGGCGAGGTCGCTTAGGCACTGAACTCGTAATCTGAGGATTGTGAGTTCGATTCCCCGTCACACCTAACATGCTCGCCCTTTTAGCCGTGTGGGCGTTATAAGTGACGGTCAATCCTACTATTCTTTGGTAAAAGAGTAGCACTGCTAAATTCGGGACGACTTAGCGTAGCTAGCTCATGTGTAGCTTTGGACGAAATTGAATATACACTAAACCGAAAAACGTAGTATCAAATAATACCATATTATTAGCACTGTTTAACTGGGAAATATATGTTATATCAAACATCTAAATATATAATGAAATGTAAAATTGTGCAATGAAACAACATGAAAGATTTATTAAAACATCAAATAATTTTATCACAAACTTATAGAAACATGTGGAATTCAACATTTTACCTATCACACTAAAACCTTACAGAAATGTATATAATGACAAAATATATAAGCTTATTATAAATAAAATGTGAAATCTTAATAAAGTCACATTAACCATTCAATACTTTGCTAGACTTCTTTGTACTATAATAATCACCGTAAAGCAATATGGAATATTATCAAAGAAATACTTTCTACAGTGCACTGTGATTTCATTCTGACCGACAACTAGAAAGCATTGCAAATCAGTTTAATAGCTGTTTTATGGTGATCGTTAGCAAATTTTCAACTTATTTCTGTCAAACCGCTCTAATAGGGTTTACAATGTTGAGAATTTGTTGGCCATGGCCATACTGTAAAGTTCCTCCGATGAAGATAAACCTGTACAATATGCACATTGTAACATTCTATAACACAAAGTTATTGTTAAAGATTACTTCAGTATATGGTAGAAATATCGTCTCTGTTACGTTTTTTTATGTTTTATGTTTTTCGTAGACTAAACGCAACAGAAAAAACACAGATAACAGCTTGTAAAATTTATTACACTAAACTTTTAACAGATATAACAGAAATTATATAATAACAATGACAGATATTAAGTTTCAACCTTCAAAGTTAATTACAAAACAAAATGGTATTAGTTTCAATCTTCAAAATTAATCACAATACAAAATGGTACTGGCCTGTATCTAATATAATGATCTAAAATGAAAGTCTCAAATTCCAGTCTAGGGTGTGAATTTGGTCCCACAAAGAAATTCCGAAGTTTAAATGAAGAAGTTCAGAAACAGTTCACAGTTCAATAAATTCGACGAAGTTGTTTTCACGATGCCTCCGATAAACGTCACAAAATTGTCGCCTTTAATTTTTTGATTTCCCGTAAATTGTTCCACACGTGTTGACTTTCAGTATAACCACTAATTCGGATGAATCGTAGAGATTGACGAAGTAAAATCACAGCTTCCGTAGATCTAACTTCAGTCACAAACCCAATTTGAATAATCACAGCAAACACTTAATCTTTCTCAAACGAATGACCGACTCTTCTTTTCTAATGACTCTTCTCTTGAATAAAACTAATGTCTGACTCTTTTTTTCTCTCTCGCATCTTCGTCTGTTTATATATTGTAGGCCTAGACTCTTCGAAACACCGCGAAAATTCTACAGGTCTCCAGAGCCATCCGTGCATGTCCGTTCTTTCACGAGACTACACGTCTAGACACAAAGTCACCAGCACTCATTTACAAACATATGATTGGTCTACTTAATTCAAGAAAATTCTAAATGTTACCCTAAATGAATAACAAAATATTAGTTTAAACTTCGAAACAATAATATCAATATGGAAAAATGAATAATAGAAATGAAAATTTAAACACAACACGACATGTTGTCGTTTACAAAATGTTTACACATATACATAACAATTGTTACTTACTGAAATCGTGTGACAAGAGAACAACGTTGAGAAATGAGTTGCCAACACTGTACAATCTAATAGGGAACCTACACACAAGTAATATTCTAGTGTGTCTGTGGCTAGTATCTTGGATACAAAATTGTCTGCATCCTAAGTGAAAATACATGCATTTTGTTAATAGTTCTATATCATGCACTGCAACTCCATATCACAGTTGTGTTTGATACATTTACAAGAGTTAATGTATCAAAACTGGCTCATGAATGTCACTATGAATTTTGCACATCACTGTTTGCTTTTACACATTGCGGTACAACATTTACATCAAGGGTATTTCTAAAGTAGAACCAATTAAACTGCTGAAGAAAATGACTGCCAATTAAAGTTTTCTAGGCGAAGCTGAAACTTCTTGGAATGTTTCTGATCATACAGAGGCAAGTTTAAATAAACCGAAATACACAGTGTGCGAAAATTGGAAATGTGTTGATGAACTGCGTATTGCCATTTATAAGGAAAATATGATGGTGAATATGAGAATTTTAGTCTGAATCGTAATATCGACTTTACTAAACTACCACTGTGTCAGAAAGTGGTATGTCAGCATTTCAGATGCGTGAATTATCAACTTAGGATCTGAAAGTACGCCAATACGTCTCAGCCATGTTTACCACCACATCAGAAGCACACTGATGAAGAGCAATCAATGGAAAATTAAACCTCAATGATTTGTTGGACACTTGTTTTCTTTAGAGCTGGCCAAATAAGTTGATTTGAGTAAAGATAACAACTACTCAGATGAAAACGACGATGGTGACGTGGAGTAAAGTGCTTTGTTTTCAGATAAAGACATAAAGGATGACTAAGTTCTATGTGTAACCATGTACGTAGAATATTGCTTACGTTTATTTAATACTAGCGGTATTGTGATTTATGTTAATATGGTTCATAAATTTTGTTTCATTCCACAAATTTTATGTCATTCTTTCATTTGTGATACACTTTGAGCAAGTACATATGTTTGTAAGTGATAACTAATGAATAATTATTGTTTTGTTTGTTGCCTACTGTTTCGTTATATTATGATCTTAGTATTTAAAATAATTATTTTTTTTGAAAATTAGTTGACTTGTCGTACTGGTATATAATAATATGGTTCAGGAATTTACTTTAATTTCCCGTGGTTTTGTTTCATTTGTACATCATTCGAGAAATTTAATTTGGATCAGATCTTGAAATGTTTTATTTTTGTTCACTTTGTTTCCCAGAGATATTATTCTGTCTCAATAAAACTTTAAATAGGAAGTAAGTACATCGTAAATATTTATCTTAGTGTGATTATGAACTATCGCTGACTGAGCTCCAAATACGCGTAAGAGAAGTCAAACCAGAATTTATGCTCTTTACTTGGCTTCAAACGTAAATATTCATTCGAAAAACCAATATTTTGGGTACCTTTTGAAAGGTTTAAGATATGTTTTCGAAAGCGAATCATATTCAAAAGACTTATGGGTTTGAAGTTTTGTTTTGAATTTTGCGCAAAGCTACTCAAGAACTATCTGTTCTAGCCGTCGCTATTTTAGCAGTTTAAGACTAGAGAGAAGGCAGCTTGTTATCACAATCCACCGCCAACTCTTGGGCTACTCTTTTACCAACGAATAGTGGGATTGATCATCACATAATAACGCCCCCACGGCGGAAAGGGCGAGCATGTTTGATGCGACTACGATTCGTACCCACAACTGTCGGATTATGAATCAAGCACTTTAACACACTTTGCCAAACCAGGCCAGCCAGTCAGCATACAAACTTTACTGTGTTGCTTTTTATTAGCGATTGTGAAAACTACTGAATTACTAAAGAAATGTAAACTATTAACTGCTATATATGTGTGTTTATATATGTATTTTCTTGTAATTAGGTACAAACCTACATAATAGGCTATACAATAATTTGTTCATTTTATAAAACGTATATGTCACAATCACGTGAGTTATACGTACAATGTCAAGGGGTGACATACTATTTATCATATTTATCGTTCACGTATCTTGCTTAATAAGGTATTACATGTAACAACAAAGCAAATACATATCATCATGTAACGTAGTCCATTCATTTAAGTTAATGTCATTAGTAAACAAAGAACTACGGGAAAACAGCAAGAATCGACGAACAGTATTCCAGAAAGTTCTTTATTAAAAGTGTTTTAGTTTAGGTGAAACATCTTTACATTTAAGCGTTATTCTCGTATTTCTGTCATTATGTTACTATTTAATGTCTTCCGCTGGCACAGCGGTATGTCTCCGGATTTACAACGCTAGAATCAGAGGTTTGATTCCCCTCAGTGGGCTGAGCAGATAGCCATTCGTTGATTTGCTATACAAAATAAAAATCGTTTTAAAGTGTTATTATTTTAAAACAATAAGAGTTACTACCCAACACATTTCATTCAGCTTTCATTTTTTTTCTCACACAGATTGGCGAACTTACGACGTCAACACTTGGATTTGCGTTCTTGCAGTGAATAAAGACAGAAAGTCTAGTTTATGGCTATTATTTCGTAACAATAATAATAAACTTCTATATTTGGTTTCACTTGTGAGTAAACATCATATTTTTAACGAAATAAAGTTACACTATTTCTTGAAGAGAAGATTTTTTTTTTAATTTTCAGAAAATAAAACCAAAGTTGATACAATTATTTACATCCTGGTGACTTTGCCTCTTTTAATCATTTTTCTGATGTGCAGCATGATAATCCTGAGGAAAAACACGAAACGAAAAAGAAAAGACGTGGATGATTGGCTAATATTTTAGTACACAACACGGTTTAGTGTTATTCTTCATAGAAACTAGTGTGATGTATAGAGTAATTGACAGCTGTTACTACAATAGTGTAACTTCTGCACAATATTCTGTAATTATCTAAATGCTGGGCGCATTGTTTCATAATAATCAATTATAACAAGGCATGATGTTTGTGTGAGTGTAAATTTTTGAAGGCACTCAATTTTATTCTAAAATTTTTAGATTGGTAAATATATTTTGTAATTTTGATAATTGCTTCATTTACGGATGATATTCTAACCAATCAAATAAACTGATGTGTTTTGTGTCACTATTTTTTCTAAAGCTGAGAGTAAGGCAACATCATTTCTTGTAAAACGTGTATTGCAAACCAATTACTTAACGTTTTATACCTTCTAAATTCATATTACTTAGAAGGCTTGATTTAAAATGAAGTAAAAATTAAAAGCATTTATTGATTCAGTTCTTTTCCATAGTAAATATTATTCAATATATGACTATTTAATGATAATTACTGTTTCCTTGGAGAATAAATTAATAATCTACGCAAAATACCGCGAAAGGCCCAGAAATGACTCACCCTGCTGTACAAATTATTTCTAATTGTTAAACAAGTTCGGAAATTAACCATTTGAAATACCGATTAGATAAATAACTTCATGTTAATTTATAGATGCTTAATAGCAAATTATGTTTGATCATTCGTAGCACCAAATTATATTAATATGATTAATTTATTCATGAGCACAACTATGAGCAAACACATTATTATTTGTCTGAGCTATTCGCTATAACAATTGTTATATTAATAACTAATATTCATTAAACATAAAACTCAACAACTTCAGTTTGTTTATTTCGCATTAATCACCGTGATTATCGGTCGATTCCCGATCTTAAGAGGTGAGTCTATAGACATGCCGCTGTGCCACTAGAGGGTGGCACTTTAGAAAAAAAAACAGTTTCGAAAAGGGTTTTAGCAAAAGTTGTTCAATTTTAATATAATCCTGAAATATCTAAAAAAATTAGATTCATATTACTGTAGTGATAGGAAATAGAGACTGAATTTGATCTTAAATCAGCAATTTCTTATATGATACGAGAAGGTTATATGTAATATATATTTATATATAAAAATGAATGGACTAAAAACAAATAGTTATTCATACATTTGTTTTTAATTTCACCAGTTTATTAACGCACGTAAAGTATTAATTGAATTTGAGAAAAACAATAAAAATATATCATATTCACTAATAACCTACATTTAAAGATGCAAGAAACATTTTAAACACCTTTAGTGATATTTATGTATTTCATGCCGCAGTCTATTTTAGATATTAAACTCGCATTTTTAGTATGTTAGAGAAATATTATAACATTTCAAACAGTAATTTCATTCTCAGACATAACTATGTAATTCCTAAAGATAAAAAAATAATTATTATTGCAGTAGAGACGTATCTGTAAGTTCCATAAAAATCTAAAAAATTACAGTTACGCTGCCCAGAAAAAATGGTTTGATCAAAATTCTTAAAATCTTTTTAATACGCTGAAAGCAGACACAAGTCTCATTTTATTATCAACTTCCTCTTGCCAGTAATCTGACCACAGGTTTAATTATCATTCAGAGATGTCTACCTAAAAGGAAGAGCAGTCCGTAACTTCTAACAAAAGGCAAGGGTGAAAAGCATCAGAAGTTATTAATAGAGTTAAATTATTTGTATAAGTGTTTTGTAGTAATTGAAATTCCATATTAAAATTAAGTTCACGGAACTTGCTACGAATGTTTTGGCAGAAATGTTTCTTTTTTAATCATTGCTTAATTGCCATTCCACCCACGATTAAGATTTCCTTCATCTTTACACAAGTATTGAACGAATGTTTCATGTATGTTTTTCGAGATTGGTAAATATAATGTTCTAAAGATAACTTCCTTGAAAAGTCAAGACATTAAGTATTTGATTATAGGTTGATATGGAGCTTTCTATGAGAGAGTTTTTTTTTAAATCAAATGAATTAATAAATATGTTCTCAACATGAAATGTAAAAACTGAAGAAAAACAGAAGGTAAAGTGTTCAAGTTTTTGTGCGTAGTTATTCACCATTATATATGAGTCGTTTATCTTTTTTATTTTGGTTTTACAATGTAATATTTATTAAATGTTTTTATTTAAACATCAATTTTGTGATAATTTATAACAAAATAAAACCAGTCGTAAGTAGACTCACATATACAAGATTAACCACTGCAATTATGTTTATTATATACTCTTAAAATCACAGATCTCTTTGAGTAATTCAATTTTAGTGAGAGGGATGAATTGAAAAATGCATTTAGAAAATACACTAAGGCTTGGTTTACCTAAAACCTCATAGATGGCAGTTGTTAGTTTCGATCGAGTTTGATCTTTTACTTCGCGAAAAGTTCTACACTTTTACCTATAATCATTTCAGAGGTAAATAACTTATCCTGAGCTTGCCTCTGCAAAAGGAAGGTCCACTCGAGAAAGCTTCTTTCATAATTTTGTAAGCGTTTGTTATTACACGTTTACATTTTCATTGCTGGCCAAACTCTTACGGCCAATGAACATAAAGAAAAAATATGCTTTTTGTGTTATTAGACTCAACCACTTATTTGAATAGAGCTTCCAAAGATGAAAATAAGAGAAGGGAAAATAAAATACTTTTGAGCATTTAATAGGGAAAATGTAAACACCATGAAATTAGCCTAAAGACGAGCTGATCAAAAGTTTAAGATCATACCATCAAGAAGTCCTAAACAGGGTAAGAAATGCCCAACAAAAAGTCTCAGAAGTGAGTTGCACGGCCGTCATTGCGAATAACTTCAAACATTTGCTTTGGCATGGTCAATATAAGCGTTTGCAGAAGGCTGGCTGGAAGGTTATTTCAATTGGTAAAGATGGCTTCTCAAAGATTATGCACTCTTTGAAATTGACGTCCATTTCTATAGACTTCCCTTGCCATCCACCCCAAAACATTTTAAATGGGGCTCAGTTCGGGCGAACACGCTGGATGATCCAAAAGAATCGCATTATTTGCATGAAAAAGTCATTTGTCCTTCGGGCATTGTAGATTGTAGCGTTGTCCTGCTGAAATCAGCATAATACACAAATAAATTTTTATTTAAAAACCGACCAACGTTTAGAGAAAGATTTCTTTACATATCTTGATATCTTTCACATAATCCTCAGGAATGTTTCTGTACAACGTATAAATACAAACATACATGCTCACGAGGTCCACCATGGTTAGGTGGTTAAGGCGCTCGTTGCGTAATGTATGGATCGCGGGTTCGAACTCCCATTACGCCAAACATGTGAGTTTTCCTTAGGTATAGAGATGTAATAATGTTATGGTCAATTCCACTATTCTTTGGTAAAAGAGTAGCTCAAGTGTTGGCGGTTGATTGTGATGGCTAGCTGCCTTCCTTCGAGTATTACACTGCTAAATTAGGGACGGCTAATGCAGATAACAATCGTCTAACTTTGTGTGTAATTAAACAAAAAACAACTTGTAGTTATTTTGTTGCGTTATTAATACAATACTTTTAATTAAAAATAATCACAAAAATTCATCTTTCGTAACTTTTGATCAGTTTCAAACATGACTAATTTTGTAATGCCAGCTAGGATTTTCCTAAAAAACATACTTATTAGCTGCATAAATATTTTAAATAACCGTTATTTGTAATTGTTTTTTTAACATTGTGTTTGTGCCCCCTGGAGCTTTCCTTTGGCTGTTATCCTCTGCTGGTACAAAGGTAAGTTTACAGATTTACAACGCTAAAATCAGGTGTTTGATTTCCCTTAGTGAACACTGCAAATAAGCTGATGTGGCTTTGCTATAAGAAAAAAATACACAAAAACTTTTGGCTGTTAAGGTACAAACATTTGACCTCTATAATTATGTTAAACCTGTGTCATGTTTTACACACATGGTGAATAATGCAAAAGAAATCTCGCAAACTGCCACATATAGTGATTTACATTGTTTATTGTTGTTGTTTAGAATTAAGCACAAAGCTACGCAATGGGCTATCTGTGCTCTGCCCACCACGGGTATCGAAACACGGATTTTAGCGTGCAAGTCCGCAGACATACCGCTGAGCCACTGGGAGGCAGTGATTTACATGTGTATATTTTATTTTATATAAGCATACAAATTAGTTATATCTAAATATTTTACACTTATTTTTATTTTTATGTTATTTATCAGTTCACACTTGTTGAAGTTATGCTTCAAACATAGTTATCATTAAAATTTTCACAGAAAACTGCCAAGTGGTTTTATAAGACAACTTATGACGTATTTATGAATGTTCTTAAATTTTAGTTTTATGTAATTGTAACTGCGTGTGCTATTTCTCAAGTTTTATTAGTTCTCCAGAAGTTCATTTTTATGTATATTTAGAAAATTGATATTTTTACGTTTATCTATAACAGTGCTGGTTTCAAGTGTTCCAGTACTGATCACACAATTTCTTTGTAACTTGTTTTCCACAAGTTACTTGATCTGGTTTTCTGTGATTTGGAGAAGCCAACCTGAAGTAAAAATGTATTCCTAATGAATGTTACCACTTTAATTAATAAGGTCGAAACGTTTTTCTGCACTTTATTTTAATTAAAGAACTAATACCCTTACCATAGCCCCCCAGTGGATCAGCAGTATGTTTCCGGACGTACAATGCTAAAATCCGGGTTTCAATACCTGTCTTGGGCAGAGCACAGAAAACACATTGTGTAGCTTTGTATTTGATTTAAAACAACAAAAGAACAACTATTACCACACATTTTGACATGATTCTCTGTAATCACTGTAATATTTAAAGTGAAACCAATTTCATCAATAACTGCGCTTTTCAAAGTTGGCATTTTTACACACGTAAATTTATAAGTAGTAAAAGAATGGTAATTTTTTTTGCACAGAAATTCTAAATTCAGAAAGTTGCATGTACGAATACAGCTAAGAAGGAACTGCGACATTTGTTTGTAATTGAGCACAAAGATACGCACAGAACTATCTGTGCTCTGCCCACCACAGCTGGGTTTTAAGTTGCCTCAACCATCTTGGTAATTGAGGCACCTGTCAATTAAATGACAACATTAACACCTTTTTAAAGCTTGATAAATATTTCGACATTGCCTTTTAAGAAAAATACTAATGATAATACGAATTAACTTTATATGTTTCTGGTGGTTTATTTCTCTAATTTGTAAACTTTTCAGTAAACTAGACACAAAACTGAGGTCTAAACTATATAAAAACTGTACTGACAAACACAACACCAACATAATTTATAAAATACAACAACTGCCACGACTTCTGTATTGGAGAAACAAGTAGAAAAATGAAAACTAGATTCAAAGAAACCTCCACACGTTTTAGAATATTACAAATTCAATAAACACAGCATACCCATAAAAAACCCAGATATTAAGTTAGGAAACAAATATAAACAAACGCAAAATCAAAGAAGTCCTATTCATACAGCAACTAAAATCAAAATTTAACTAATATGAAGAAAAAGCTTTATACTTATACGAATTAATAGCCTAACATCCATCAACAACGCCCACAAAGTGACGAAGGAAGGTCAGAACGTTGTTCTCTCCTTAACAATAAAAGTTTTAATACCAATACCAGCTCTTCTAAGACACATTTTTATTTCAAGTTGGTTACTGGTCTTCAAGAAACGTATTGTGAACGAATACGAAGTAAAGATCACTGATTGTGCAGGTAAGTACTTCAAATATTTTGTTATCTGCAATATTTGAAATAAAAGCAAAATCTCTATATTAAAAAAAAATTATCACTAATATTAATCGTAGTTTCTTTGTTTCATCGATTTTTGATGTTTAAATTCCTTAGATTAATTTTTGTTACTTAACACAAAATACAATATATCCATCCCAATTGAAGACGTCTAGTATTTGACGAAAAGTTTCATAGGAAGCAAAGTGGAAAAGACAAAAAGGACAAAGATAGATTTTAAATATCTGATCTTAAATGTGCAATGGAGAATCTTTTTATATCATAGGTTGAGTAAAGAAATTGTCAGTAACAAAACTTATGAATGTGACAAGACAAAACTTACCGAAACAACTATTTCAAGAGCAGATTTTATTTATTTATAAATGCTTATAGAATTTCAAATAGTTAGTACTGGACGTAATTATAAAGAATTTTGTTGTATGTATATTATTTTAAATATAAATACGATCGTTAATTATTTTATTTAACACTTTTAGCTTGAAAATAAAACAGTTTTTGGTGACCAGGAGGAAGAAATATTTTTGTTATTGTTCCACTTTGGAAATTACTAAAAAGTCATCCGAAACATAGAAGATGATGGTTTTAACTTGTAGAATTTATTATAGTGATTATTATTTACCCTTTTGTAACCTGATGTGGGATTTTATTCGCAAGAAGAAAAGTGGGACTTGGCTGTGTTCTAACAATCTTAGGTTTCATGCATGCTTTGTAGTTTCAGTTATCAACACGTTGTAGAAGTTAAAGTCAATTCATATTAAGCTGTTTATAGGCTAGACAAAATCGATATAACGTCTTATGTGTCATCAGATGTTACGTAGTTTTTATGTTTTATGTTTTTCGTAGACTAAACGCAACAGAAAAACACAGATAACAGCTTGTATAATTTATTACACTAAACTAAATATATATATGTAACAGATATAACATGAATTATATAATAACAGTGACAGATATTAAGTTACAACATTCAAAATTAATTACAACACAAAATAGTACTAGTTTCAACCTTCAAAATAAAACATTATACAAAATGGTACTGGCTTGTATCTAATATAATGATCTAAAATGAAAGTCTCAAATTCCAGTCTAGGATGTGAATTTGGTCCCACGAAGAAATTCCGAAGTTTAAATGAAGAGGTTCAGAAACAGTTCACAGTTCAATAAATTCGACGAAGTTCTTTTCACGTTGCCTCCGACGAACGTCACAAAATTGTTGCATTTAATTTTTTCGATTTCCCGTAAATTGTTCCACACGTGTTGACTTTCAGTATAACCACTAATTCGGATGAATCGTAGAGATTGATGAAGTAAAATCACAGTCTCCGTAGATCTAACTTCAGTCACAAATCCAAGTTGAATAATCACAGCAAACACTTAATTTTTCTCAAACGAATGACTGACTCTTCTTTTCTAATGACTCTTCTCTTGAATAAAACTAATGTCTGACTCCACTTTCTTCCTCGCATCTTCGTCTGTTTATATAATGTAGGCCTAGACTCCTCGAAACACCGCGAAACTTCTACAGATCTCCAGAGCAATCCGCGCATGTCCGTTCTTGCACGAAACTTCTCGTCTAGACACGAGGCCGCCAACCTTTCATTTACATACATATGATTAGTCTACTTAATTCTAGAAAATTTTAAATGTTACCCTAAATGAATAACAACATATTTATTACTTTAAACTTCGAAACAATAATATAAATATGGAAATATAAATAATAGAAATGAAAATTTAAACACATCACGACATGTTGTCGCTTACAAAATATTTACACGACATTTACATAACATCAGACTACTTTCTTAATGTTTAGTCATTTAAAATTAAAGATGGCCATACATGAATTTTAGTGTCTTTGGTCAATTTCCCATAAAGGAACACATAAAGAATCGTTCAGGATGAAACTTCCATTTTCCTTTCAATACGTAGGAAACGTGGAAGAAATATGTAGCTGCTTACAGTGACAACAGACTTCGTTAAAACCAGTTACGTAACAACGTTTACGATTAGTTACTAGAAATCTACAATAACCATCAATCTGAAGTCTCAAGTATGAATAAAAGGCAACCCACAAATATCGTTTATGTTCACCATGTTTTACGTTGTTAGCAGCGTTTACTGTGGTAATAAGGTCGTAATACAAAGTTAATACTTTGTAAAAGTTGAATTCAGGTTTACGAGATAATACATACTAGTTATTAGTATCCCTTAGAAAGCAATATCAGAATTAATCCTAAATGTAAAGAGAGAGATTTCAAATATGTTTTTATGTGTGTGCAGAATTCCTCGTGAAATCAAAGTCAAGTTTCAATACAGCAAGAACAACAAGTAAGATTGTTAATAAAGAGTTTTGCTCATCAGAATTGTTGAGTCAAGGTATGTATATTAATACGGTCCTCTACAATATTTAATTCGGTTAAGTAAGTTCAAATCCATTTTCGTCTAATTAAGCAATACTGACATGAATGACTGTTAAAACATCTGTAACACAACACGACAGCAATTACTGTGCATTTCGAAAAATCCAATTTTTGTCTAACATAATGTACACTTTGTACTAGATCTACTGATCAATAGAAAGCTTAGGTGTGTTTCTTTCAGGATTTGTATAATAAAGTATTTTTCTATTTTTAAGCATCATTAAAAATGTAACATGAAAGGACTTATTTGTTCTATTTGTTAACATGAGCCCAACTGAAGAGTAGGACATTTTATTATTTAAAGAAAGTTTTGTACAAAATGTGAATGTATCGACTGGTATGAATAACGTACAATGGAAAATGAATTAAGAGTGTCAGTCTCTCCCTTGTACATTTGTTTATGTAGAATAGTAACATTTATATTGCAATAAAAGATTAAAATGGTGTAACAGCAGTAAACATAATTTAGAATGACATTTAGAAAACACAATTATTTTGTTTCTCAACTACCCGGACGATTAACTGGCTTGTTTAGTTGTTGTAAGTAACTTTATTAGTATATAAACTAAAAATATATATATACTGAAAATGTTTAATCAGTATTCAACCACTTCAATAAGAGATTTAGAGATTAAAATGCCAAAGCCTGAATCAGAATAATTTCCAACAAAACAAATTTTACAATGGCGTGTAACACTGTCTTTATTAAACCATAGAAATAACTAAGTTTACAAGCTAGAAACGTGAGATTCGTGTTATTCTAAAAGATGACAGAAAAGTGTTAATTTATTCGTCAAATTAATGGTGTTGGAGTAGTATATAATGAAAGAGGTTTATCCAAATTTCTATTTGATAAATTGATAATTCATATGAAGTAGGTAGCTCTCTTGTTTGTCAGATGTGATTGCCGTGAAATCTCTTGTTAATTTACGTGTTCCTTTGAATGATTAAAAAAAAAAAAAATACTGTAGTATATTTATTATAGTGCCTTCGTTTCTTTCATTTTATTTTTTATTTTTTGCTTGTGACGAATATTGTTGGCTATGTATTGTGCAAGTCTCTCCTGTTCTCGGAATTTGTAGAAGATTCTTTAAACTACAAATTAATAATATTTGTTTTACGTAAACGCGTTAGACATTGTTGACAGTTGATTGTTTTTTAATAACCAATGCTCTGTGAGACAGATAAGAATATTATTAGTCAGCTACACTTAGTGTGCTACAGGCCTATGAAGTTATAATTGTCATTAACGTCTATTAACTGAAAAACAAATAAACAACAACCAACAGAACAGAACCAGAAACGATTATAAATTTCGAGCATTAAAAACTTTTCAACTTCTTTGAATTATTTCGGATGTTGTAAGTTCTACAAAGACATTAAATAATTTCCTCGATAAATAGTAAACTTACAACGGTGTAATTCTAATCAAGAAACGACACCTAACTGGGTTAAGCGAGGTGTGAGAATATCAACTCAGATTTAATTTGCTCGTCATGGACCTGTATCGTTGATAAAATATAAGAATCAGTATCGTACGTAAGTTTGTAAAACACTTCTATATAAACTATCATTTGTAACAACTATTAGTTGTATCCGTTGTCGTAAATTGTATTGTTTTACATTTAAATAATGAAATATATTTGTGTTAAAAAAAGGAAATTCTGTATATGAACCATGTTGTTAAATAACATAAATTTAATACATATTAACATTTAATTAACTACTAACTTCAACTTAAAATTTACAATTAATTGAAATAGTAAATTGTAAGATAAATCGGAGACTCATTTGAAATAACTTATAATATGTAAAAAATCTCATGAAATATCTCATCAAATGTGGAGATTCTTAATTTAAAGTTTGTATGTATATGATTGGTCAGCGAAGTTTTGCTAAATTATTAATATTCAGTTTTACCGAGTTCCGGAATATTTATATCGGGATATGAAGAGTAACAGTTAAGTCATTATGATCGAAATTACTACTACTATACAATTTCATGAAAAATGTATTGTAATCTTTACAAGTAAGAACTTAAGAAGATGATACGTAATTTCTAATACGTATTATTTTATAAATTGTCAAGTACAAACAAATGTTCTGTTTGGTCACTAAATAGGTGACAGGAAATTAATTATAGTTTAAATCACCAGAAGATACAAGTTTCAATTCGAAATTTTGTAAATATCAGAAACATGTGTTTATCAGTTTTGTGGGGTATAAATTATTTTTTATTTATTTTATGTGTTTTCTTATAGCAAAGCCGCATGAGTTTATTTTCTGACCACACCGAGAGGAATCAACCGGCTGATTGTACGTTGTAAACCCAAAAACATACCGCTATACTAGCGGGAGGATATTTATTTTGAGCTAATTATCATAGATATATCATATCATAGATCTCTATCTGGTGTTTTCTACTCTTTAAAGATTTGATATTCAGTTAAGTTTCAGAGAGGCATTTTGTTTTAATTAAAAATTAATATTCATTCTATGAGAAGTAAAAAGGGAATCAGATGTTTAGTTTATAACATAGTAGTAACAGCGTATGATTGTTCTCAAATTAATCGAAGTCACTTTATTTAAAAACTAGATAACAATTTTACTGAGGGTTGTTATGTAAATGTCGTGTACATATTTTGTAAACGACAACATGTCGTGTTGTGTTTGGATTTTCATTTCTATTATCTATGTTTCCATATTTATATTATTGTTTCGAAGTTTAAACTAATAAAATATGTTGTTATTCATTTAGAGTAACATTTAGAATTTTTCTTGAATTAAGTAGACCAATCATATGTTTGTAAATGAAGTGCTGGCGACTTCGTATCTAGACCTGTAGTCTCGTGCAAGAACGGACATGCGCGGATTGCTCTGGAGATCTGTAGAAATTTCGCGGTTATTCGAGGGGTCTAGGCCTACAATATATAAAAAGACGAAGATGCGAGAGAAAAGAGAGTCAGACATTAGTTTTATTACAAAAGAAAAGAAGAGTCAGTCATTCGTTTGAGAAATATTATTTGCTGTGATTATTCAACTTGGATTTGTGACTGAAGGTAGATCTACGGAAGCTGTGATTTTACTTCGTCAATCTCTACGAATCTTTCGAATTACTGGTTGTGCTTAAGGTCGACACGTCCGGGCAGATCAAAAAAAAATTAAAGGCGATAATTTTGTGACGTTCATCGGAGGCAACGTGAAAAGAACTTCGTCGAATTTATTCAACTGTGAACTTTTTCTGAACTTCTTCATTTAAACTTCGGAATTTCTTTGTGGGACCAAATTTACATCCTAGACTGGAATTTGAGACTTTCAATTTAGATAATTATATTAGATACAGGTAAGTACCATTTTGTATTGTGTTTAATTTTGAAGATTAAAACTAGTATCATTTTGTTTTGTAATTCATTTTGAAGGTTTAAACTTAATATCTGTCACTGTTATTATATAATTCATGTTATATCTGTTACATATATATATTTAGTTTAGTGTAATAAATTATACAAGCTGTTATCTGTGTTTTTCTGTTGCGTTTAGTCTACGAAAAACATAAAACATAAAAACTACGTAACATCTGATGACACATAAGACGTTATATCGATTTTGTCTAGCCTATAAACAGCTTAATATGAATTGACTTTAACTTCTACAACGTGTTGATAACTGAAACTACAAAGCATGCATGAAACCTAAGATTGTTAGAACACAGCCAAGTCCCACTTTTCTTCTTGCGAATAAAATCCCACATCAGGTTACAAAAGGGTAAATAATAATCACTATAATAAATTCTACAAGTTAAAACCATCATCTTCTATGTTTCGGATGACTTTTTAGTAATTTCCAAAGTGGAACAATAACAAAAATATTTCTTCCTCCTGGTCACCAAAAACTGTTTTATTTTCAAGCTAAAAGTGTTAAATAAAATAATTAACGATCGTATTTATATTTAAAATAATTTATGTTATATCTGTTAATAGTTTAGTGTAATAAATTATACAAGCTGTTATCTTTATTTTTCTGTTGCGTTTAGTTTACGAAAAAACATAAAACATAAATAATACGTAACAAGGGTTAACATATATATAGAAGAATTAGAAATTGAAAGTACTTAATATATAATACAGAATTACATTATTTAGACTTGACATTAAAATAATTGATTAGAGTGTCAATGCAAATATTTAAAATACAAGAAAATATTTTGTCTTTTCAATGTATGTTTTACCCCTTTTAATATTAATGTACCATATCTTAGTGTTATAAGTATCATAACTTCATAATTATTACTGTTATGTATATGTGTAAATATTTTGTAAACGACAACATGTCGTGTTGTGTTTGAATTTTCATTTATATTATTCATTTTTCCATATTGATATTATTGTTTCGAAGTTTAAACTAAAATATGTTATTTATTTAGGGTAACATTTTAGAACTTTCTCGAATTAAGTAGACCAATCACATGTTTGTAAATGAGTGCTGGTGACTTCCTGTCTAGAAGTGTAGTCTCGTGCAAGAATGGATATGCGTGGATAGCTCTGGAGTTGTATGGAAATTGCAAGATTGTTCGAGAAATAGGCCTATCGGTATAAAAAACGGTGACAAGAGACAGATTCAATCATCAGTCATCAGTTTTTATTCGAAAAAAAGAAGATAAATTCAGTCATTAGTTTTATTCAAAGAACAAGTGTGAGATTCAGACATCAGTTATTATTCGAAGAAAAGAAGAGAATCAGTTATTTGAGAAAGATTAAGTGTTTGCTGTGATTATTCAACTTGGATTTGTGTCTGAAGTTAGATCTACGGAAGCTGTGATATTATTTGTAATCTCTACGATATATCTGGATTACTGCTTGTGCTGAGAGTCGGCGAATTTATTGAACTGTGAACTGTTTCGGGATCTCTTCGTGGGACCAAATTCACACCCTAGACTGGAATTTGAGACTTTCATTTTAATTCATTGTATTAGATACAGGCCAGTACCGTTTTGTATTGTGATTTAATTTTGAAGTTTGAAACTAGTATTTTGTTTTGTAATTAATTTCGAATGTTATAACTTAATATCGGTCACTGTTATCATATATTTTATGTTATATCTGTTATATTTGTTAATAGGTTAGTGTAATAAATTATACAAGCTGTTATCTGCGTTTTTCTGTTGCGTTTAATCTACGAAGAACTTAAAACATAAAAAAATACGTAACATTACGATATTGTAATTTTTCATTAATTAAAATTAATTTATCACTAATGTTGAAATAGTGATGGAAACGTAATAGATATAATAAAGAAATTTTAAATAAAATTATTAAATGAATATAATGAAATATAAATAAAGATATTTCACTAAAAATTTATATTAACTACTTTTATTGATGAATAGTGTCCTTTAGCAACTTCGCACAAAAGGCCTGTTCAGAGCATGATAATTACAGCAGACGAAATGGGTGGATCCCGCGCTAGGACAGCGGGAAGTCTGAGGAATTATAACGCTAAAACAGGGGTTTGATTCCTCTCGGTGATGTCCTGCATGATCAGGTTGTTAAGGCACTTGACTCGTAATTCTAGGTCACACGTTTGATTTCCCGCCACATCAAACATGTTCGCCATTTCACTGGTGAGGGCGTTATATTACGTGACTGTCAATATCACTATTCGTTGGTAAAAAAGTTGCCCAAGAGTAGGTGGTGGGTAGTGATGGCTAGCTCACTTCTTTCTAGTCTTACACAGCTAAATTAGGAACGGTTAACGCAGATAGTCCTCAAGTAACTTTGCGCGAAATACAAACCAAACCGACAAGAATAGGAAATGTATTTTTAAGAAGGAAATCAAATCTCGTAAATAAAATATATATATTGTTTGGTTTTAAATTATCTGTTGCTATTTTCCTAATTAAATCGGTATCAGATAGATTCACCAGCTGAATGAAATTTGTTTTGAATTATATTTTAAGAAAGAAGTCTATAACCACAATTCAGCTATAATTACGAAGCATCTGGTGGCCTTTGTAATTTAGAGGTAACTCTTAGGGTTTATAAAACTAAACATTGAGGTTCGATACTAAATGGAAAGTAAAAAGATAACGATATTTTTAACCTTTTGCTTAAGAACAAACAAAAAATATGTACGTCTGAATGTTTGACGTGTTTTACGTAAAACTTGAAGTGACGGGGCTTGTTATAACTCTTGTTCCTGAAGCTCAGAAATAAGTCCGAGAACTTATAAGTCTGAAAATCGGATTGAAACATTTGCGGAGTACAGACAGCACATTGAGTAACCTTACAAGTAACAATAAAGAATACAAACATTTCAGTATTATAGGCAGCTAACGAATATAGCTTTCGAGCAGATTTGTATGAACAAAAACTAAGAAACATAATGCTTAACACTTGACTACTGTTGATGATGTACATGACTTGAAGAAGAGTCTAATAAGGCAGAATATAGTTGGCCTGTTTTAAAGAAAACTAGTACAGAGTTTGTTGTTCGAAAGTTAGTGTAAAATTGGTAGAATTATTGCTTCACAGACACTCGCATTAGTGCATTTATGAAAATCTATGATTAATTCAACACTATGGGAGGATTCAGGTGTAAGACACCATTATCTAGTTATTGTGATTAAGCCAATGTCTGTAACCAAAAAAATATTGAAGAAGCATTGTATCAAATTGTCTCAGCCCTTGCGTTAAAACATTACAAACTTTTTCGTAAAACTGATTAGATGTAAGCTTTTGTCAGCTAGAATGTCATATATACCATAAGCATTCCACAGTAAATAGTGAAAGTCGTTACTTTTCAGCTGTCTTACAATAAGTACATAAATTCATCGCTAGACTCAGAACGCGCAAAATCGCAAACAGCAAAGTATTCTAACAATTACTCGGAGAGAAATACTTCCCGTCTTCTTATATTCTACAGCTACATCATCTCTCTAACCCTGAATCTTCCCATAAGTATAGGCAAGTAATAAAATAAAAATAATTGCTACATAATAAAGAGACAATTTAAAGATATGTTACTTTGTCTTGATTTGTTTGTTTGTTTTGAATTTTACGCAAAGCTACTCAAGAACTATCTGAGCTAGCTGTCACAAATTTATCAGTGTAAGACTAGCGGAAAGGCAGCTAGTCATCACCACCCCCCGCTGAATCTAAAGCTACTCTTTTACCAATAAATAGTGAGATTGACCTTCACTTTATAGCTCCTCCACGGCTGAAAGGGCAAGCATGTTTAGTGTGACGGGGTTTCGAACCCTCAAATTACGAGTCAAGTATTTTAAGCTACTTGGTCATGTCGGGCCGACTGGATTTTGAAAATTCTTGGCATTGAATGACAAGACAGAAAATCTGTTTATTCATGAAACTGACAATTAAAACATTTTGGGTCTTCATTGCACTTTACATTATAAAAATCAGTAATTTATTAAAAGTTATGTCAACACAAATTGACATAAACACGTCACTAATCCTTTGGCATAGCATCTTCTGAATGAATGCTGATAAAATGATTGACATACTTCAACTATCTTTAACCTTAAAGCAGGTACTAGAAGAACGGATCTTCTTTCATTTGTTTTTATCATACTAAAAAACATTTTTCAACTAATATATTTTACCACGATATAAAAATCAAATTATATGCACCCTGACGAAACATTTTTTGTTTATTTTGGATTTCGCACAAAACTACACGAGGGATATCTGCATTAGCCATCCCTAATTTAGTAGTATAAGACTAGACGGAAGTTAGCTGGTCATCACCACCGGACACCAACTTTTAGGCTAATCATTTGCTAACGAATATTGGGATCGACCTTCACATTATAACGTCCCCACGTCTGAAAGGGCGAGCATGTTTGGTGTGACGGTTATTCGAACCTGCGACTTTCAGGTTACGAGTCGAATACCTGAACCACCTGGCCATGCCGGGTCGTTTGTGAAATTGAAATATCTTCATAATGCTTAAATATTATTTATTTTGCATTTATTTAATAGAAAACCAGCTGTTTACTTTGACCTACAATTTTTTTAATGTTTAACTGAAATTCTCTCAAATAATTATTTTCATCATTTCTGATGTTCCTAATTGATAAAAAGAAAAGTTAATTCCTCTTATTCCGTTCCGAAATAGGAATATATTTCATTTCTGCTTTCTGACTAGCGTTCATTTACCTGACAGTTTTATAAAGTTATTATATTGCAACCTGAAGGTAATTATTGTGGTTCTGAATTAAACACAAAGCTACACAATAGGCTATCTCTGCTCTGCCCACCACGCGTATCGAAACCCGGATTTTAGCGTGTAATTCCGCAGACATACCGCTGAGCCACTGGGGGACATCTGAAGATAACCTAAGTAACATTGTACTGCACTTTATTTTAATCAAAGTTTTTATGCCTATACCAGCGTCTTGAAAATACACTTTTACTTCAAGTGGATTTCTGTCATCTTAAACATGCTTTAACGCTGTTTGCTGATCAGAAATTAACATATAACATTTGTTTGTTTGTTTTGGAACTTTGCACAAAGCTACTCGAAGTTTATCTGTGCCAGCCGTCCCTAATTTAGCAGTGTAAGACTGGAGGGAAGGCAGCTAGTCATCACCACTGTTATATATACGTGTAAATATTTTGTAAACGACAACATGTCGTGTTGTGTTTAAATTTTCATTTCTATTATTCATTTTTCCATATTGATATTATTGTTTCGAAGTTTAAACTAATATTTTGTTATTTATTTAGAGTAACATTTAGAATTTTCTTGAATTAAGTAGAGCAATCATATGTTTGTAAATGAGTGCTGGTGACTTCGTGTCCAGACGTGTAATCTCGTGCAAAAACGGATATGCGTGGATTGCTCTTGAGACCTGTAGAACTTTCGCGGTCTTTCGAGGAGTTTAGGCCCACAATATATAAACAGACGAAGATGCAAGAGATTCAGTCATGAGTTATAATTCGAAGAAAAAAAGAGTAGTGAGATTCAGACATCAGTTATTATTCGAAGAAAAGAAGAGAGTCAGTTATTTGAGAAAGATTAAGTGTTTGCTGTGATTATTCAACTTGGATTTGTGTCTGAAGTTAGATCTACGGAAGCTGTGATTTTACTTCGTCAATCTCTACGATACATCTGAATTACTGCTTGTGCTGAGAGTCGGCGAATTTATTGAACTGTGAACTGTTTCGGAATTTCTTCGTGGGACCAAATTCCCACCCTAGACTGGAATTTGCGACTTTGATTTTAGATCATTATATTAGATACAGGCCAGTACCATTTTGTACTGTGATTAATTTTCAAGTTTGAAACTAGTATTATTTTGTTTTGTAATTAATTTCGAATGTTATAACTTAATATGTGTCACTGTTATTATATATAATTTGTGTTATATTTGTTATATTTGTTAATAGTTTAGTGTAATAAATTATACAAGCTGTTATCTGTGTTTTTCTGTTGCGTTTAGTCTACGAAGAACATAAAACAATAAAAAAAATACGTAACACCACCCACTGCCAACTCTTAGGCTACTATTTTACCAACGAATAATGGGATTGACCGTAACATTATAACGCCCCTACGGCTGAGAAGGCAAGCATGTTTGTCGCGACTCGGGCGCGAACCAGCGACACTCAGATTACGAAGTGCACTCCTTAACGCGCTTGGCCATGCCAAACATATAACATCCATACAAGTTCTTACAACCAGTTCTCGGGAATAATTGTAATTATTAATGTACCTCTTTTTCGAAATTTTGCACTTCAGTTGATTATGAGACAATCGAAGTTGTTACCCCCAACTCGATACCCTAAAAAAAGAAGTATTGTAAGCAATATGTATATATAAACTTTGGACACTCGATAGAGAACATAAATTAGATAGAAATGTAAAAAAATAAAAGAATTATAATTAACTAGACAAAAATAGTCTAATAACAGAATTGTTGTATTTCTGTTAAAACAGAATTTTTTTTAAATGATACATATTATATTCTTGTTTGTTTGTTTCTTTTAATTTCGTACAAAGATACTCGATGGCTATCTGTGCTAGCCGTCCCTAATTTAGCAGTGTAAGACTAGAGGGAAGGCAGTTAGTCATCACCAGCCACCGCCAACTCTTGGGCTACTCTTTTACCAACGAGTAGTGGGATTGACTTCCCCATTATAACGCCCCCACGGCTTGGAGGGCGAGCATTGTTTGTAACCCGCGACCCTCGGATTACGAGTCGCACGCCTGACGCGCTTGGCCATGCCAGGCCGTCTTATATTCTACATGATAGCGTGTGACAGGCAATTTTTTATTTTAATTTTTGTTTCAGCTTACTTTTGGAAGTGACTGTAAAATATGACCCAAGTTCCGATGGGGATACACCGTCTATCAGTCTTAACCCTCATTCGCCAGTCTCACAAAAATAATTAAAAATAAAGTAAAGGAATAGAAATTAAAATTAAAATAAAAAATATATAAATAGAGATTACGAGAGAGATGTATAAGTGCTCAGGTCCACAACGCCTCACATCTATATCACATTTTCCAAAGTAAAGAAGAAAATAAAATTAAAATAAGGTACTACCATTTCTGGGTCAGTAAGTTAAATAAACTTACCTCTTTAAATTAGCATTCCATCCTTTATGATGGCAAAAAAGGACTAATTGGTAGCCCAGTAAACGAATTATACTGGTTTAAAGGGTCCCATCCAATTGTCTAAATTAACTGGTACAACTCCCTACCACTATCTATTAAGTATGTATGTGTGTTTTCCTTATAGCAAAGCCACACTGGGCTATATTCTGTGTTCACCGAAAAGATTTGGTTTCTGTCGTTTTAAATTTCTCGCAAAGCTACACGAGATATATCTGCGCTGGCCGAATACTAGGATCAACCGGAACGTAAACATCCCCACAGCTGAGAGTGCATGTATGTTTGGAGTGACGGGGATTTGAACCCGCGACCATCGGATAACCCGGCCATGGCGGGCCTGTATTTAGAACTCAGAAGTTCACACATGACTTCTGTATCTCATACAGTTTGTGTTTGGAACTCAGAAGTTTACAGACGACTTCTGTACCTCATAAAGTTTGTATTAAGAACTCAGAAGTTCACAGGTGACTTCTCCTACATATAAATTGATCTAGTTTTCAAATATAGAGATTTTATTGGATATTCATTCTTTTAGGGAACGCTTTAAGTTTATATATTTAAAACGACAACAATTAGGGATCGATTCCTCACGTGGTAGGATGAACGTAGTCCAGTGAATAGATTGACGCCAGTAACATAAATCCTTTGTATTTAAAAAAAATGCATGGAATGACATAGTTACTAAGTATTAAGTATGATTGTTTGAAATGAAATTTTCTCTGTGACTTATTGAACATGAACAACTTGATATTAACGCACTCACATTGAATCTGTAGCATAAAATGATTTTATATAGAGTTTATACGCCTTTGTGATTCTAATATAAACAAAACGTGACTTTTTACACAATTTAAGGCTTGAGAATAAAGAATGTTTTTGTAAGGCATAATTTATTGGCAAAGTGAAGCTCTCATTCACAAAAGTAGCAAGATACTTCTTTTAAACCTTATCTATACAAACGTGAGAAAATGATTTAAAACAAATATGTGTAAAAGATTAAGTGCACTTCATTCTAATACCATATAAAGTTACCAGTATTTCTTTTGAAATATCGTCAGAAGTAAGCTTGAATATCAGGAATGTAAATATTTCACATTTTGTGTAGAATTCTTGTAGAAGTTAAAAGCAAGTTTAATATATTAAATTATAATACTTTGTAACTTTTCGAATACAAAATTTTACCCATCAGAAGTTCTTGCTTAAAGTTTTTCTGTTAAGCAGTAACAGTATCTCCATAATGTTTAATTGAACTTAGTAAACACAAAAATGTGTTTATCTTATTCATTAAAACATTCTGCTAATACAAGTAACTGTTAAAACTATCATTGAGAAAGCAGTATCAGTAACGTACCTTTGTTTAATCTACTGTTTAACTAACCACTTGTGACTTTTGTTGTGGCGAATTAAGTAAGCTATTGACTCGAAGGGGATCTTGGAGTGTTCCTTTATTTCCAGCAGTTGCATGTTATAGTTTTGTTTATTTTAAAGCGTTTGACAGTGTTTAATACAATCATTTTTTCCAGCTGATTAGCAACAGCCCTGTAAAGGACATGTAAAGTACCAAGCAATGTGTTACGTGGATTTAAAACAATATACGAGTACATGCAACTGCCAGCCTCTCCCTTGTACTTTATCCACGTGATATTGTAGGTTTATATTACTATAAAAGTATAATATAATCATAGAAACAGAATTTGGAATTGCAGTCTCAAAATGTATCAATATTATGTAACTGTCACTCAGTTGGTTGCCTGGCTTCTCTTCTTTCATGCTTGTGAGTAACGAATTTTTGGGTTTCGAAAAATAAGTTTAAATACATGATTAAACTTATTCTTATGGACAATACATATCTTAATCCAAAAGTTTTCAAAACAAAATTTCAAACAATAGCTATAATAATCTTCAACAGCAATGGAATACGTTTCATATAGCATATTTTAGTAGATATGTTTTGCAGTAGCAACGGCGTGGATTCAGAGCTAGGGATGTTGAATTTTCAGTTATTAAAAGAAATATGTGTTAATTGAATGGATCACAAATCGATACGTGAATATGGGGATATAGATGTATCACGAAGCCTTTCACGACATATGACTTGCTCAAATCACTCTAAATCTTCGGATCGCTAGTTCGAATCCCTCACTGAATAAGCTCACCTTTTCAGCAATGGAGGCATTTAAAAGTGACGGTCAAACCCACTTTTCGTTAGCAAAAGTTGGCGGTAGATGGTGTTGACTAGTTGCTTTTCTTCTTTAAATGATAAACAGTTAGCACAGAATAGTCTCGAGTAGATTTTTGTAAAATTCAACAAACAAATAGAAACATTTTACCGACATTTCATTTGAAGGACGTTATAATTAAAATCGAAGTGGGATAAAGTTTTTTGTGTATTAAGTATTTTCAAAGAGTGAGTAACATCTTTGACTTTTTTCCACAAGGAATGGATATTAAAAGTAACCTTAATTTTCAGTTACATTAAGTACAACTTAAGTTTATGTGAAATGTGTTTTATTTTGTTTTATCAAGCTATTGTTTAATAAGGTGAAATTTCGTGGGGAATTTTTCCTTGTTATTTTTTCTTGAGTAAAATGCATAAAATTGTAACAGGAAGCTAACTAACAAAATAATCATTAATAATAAATATAAGAGGAGACGCAACGTGCAGTTTTTAACATGATCGTCAGAATGTATTATTTGTTCGCTGACTAAAGTTGTTTATTTCACGAGGTGTCGTCAACCAACTAAAGTAAGTTCAAAATAAATGTAATGTAATGATTATATTATGTTCAACGAGAATGTAACAATACAGTTTTTTAGTTATAGATAGCATACCTTTGAGTAAAAGTCCATTTTCATAGCATGTTTAGTGTTAAATGTATAGTGGTTACTATAACTGTTTTTTTAGAGTTTTCATCGAATGATTAATATATGAATGTTTCTTGTAAGACATCCATAGATTATTGGTATATATTTAAAAAAACATCATTAACTGACGCATATAACTGGCGTCCCTCGCTGGTACAGAAGCAAGTCTACGGTTTCACAACGCTAAAATCAGGGGTTTGATTTTCCTGGGTGGAAAGAGCAGATAACCCAGTGTACCTTTGCTATAAGAAAAAAACACACACATATAACAAGTGTTCGCATAGAAAATATTCTAATAATGTTATTAAAAGGCTCATTTTTATTGAATAGATTGTTAAGTTACGACATTGTGTTCCAAAGGTGTACTGTTTAATTCTTTAGGTTTATTATTAAAGATATCCAATTAATATTTTATTATGCTAAAACGAATATAAAGTAAAAAAAGAAACTCGAGAGCAAATTTTAAAAGTTAGGTTTGAGGAACATTTTACACTAAGTAAACGTAACTTTAATAACATAAAATTTATCTTTATTAAGAAACTACATATATCTTTTTCCGTGTTTACCCACCATGTACCTACTGTTGTTCCACAATAAACTACCTTTCTACATGACTTGTGACAATTATATCGTTCAAATTAACAACAGTCTTCTTGCAAGAATACACACGATTTTTTTCCTTCTCACTAACACAGAAATAATCCTTCTCAGAACTTCCCTGAAAAAAGCAGAAAATTAGCAACATAAATATTTCCACTAATTAATAAAATCACGCTGGTAAATGTTTCACACAATAATTTCCTATAGAACAAACGCGCTCTAGATTTTAAAAGCATGTGCTAGTTTGTTTGCAGAAATTAATTAAAATTTAAATAATTTGGAAAGTACAAAAAATTGGCTCTTTATGTAGATATATAACATTAAACTGTATATATACATACAGAAAATGTTATTTACTCGAAAGATTTATTTAACGTTTGCATGGTGCGATAAAGAAAAACAAACTAATTACTTTGTTATGATTATAGTATTTTTGGTTGCGAACATCTTTACGACAAACATTATAGTGTTTCTTTTTTAACTTTCTTCCAATACACATTGATTTTTTTACATATCATTAGTTTTATTTTCAAGTGCGCACTGTGTTGTTTTCTTAAACAACTTATTTACTGTTGCAGCTAGATATTGATATCGCTACGTCAAAACCTTTAGCCATATTAAAAATATGTACAAAAAATTTTCTGTTTCTTGAAATGTGAAACAGATATTAATAGTAAACGTCGTTATTTTAGCTATTAAAACGAGTTAGTATTGTCTGTTCTCTTCTCATTGCTTTCATCGATATTCAACTTTTTGTCATAACTCTTGGAACGTATCACTAAGGCTCAGAAAGGTATCAAGTTGTTTTTTCTCATGATATGTTATTACTTTTGGTTTCTTTTTACCTACAACAAATCCTCGTTGAGTTATATTTAATTGTTTGGAGCACGTAAGTGATTCTTGCTGTTGAAATTTGTGTTTATGGATCTTTACCTTGAACAACATATCTCACTTTTTTGCACTTTGCTTTCAACTGACAGGGTGTGATATGTTTAAGGATATTTTTAAGTATGATTTTGATGCCTCAGTATAATCCTTCTTTTTCATGTATCATTAAATACAAAAGGTATCGCCATCTTGGAAATCCTAAATCTCTGATCTGAATCCATCTTTGCAATTTAACCTCAAAAATATTTTGCTTCACGAGAAAGTTTTTTCATACCATTCCTAAGAGCGATCAATTTTCGTTTGTTTTGCACGGGTTACATAAAATTAATTAATCCTTACAAATATTTATGATTAAGCTGTTCCACAACGTAGTTATATGAGCTTTCTTTGTTACATAATTTTATGTCCAACACATGGATAACAGATAGTATAAAATAACTAATTGAATTAATAACAGAATACTTAAAGATTAAAGAAGAAAAATACAATATAATTTAAGTACTAAGTATGACCAATTTCATGTTATTATTCTGAGCAAGTAGCATGTTTGTAGTGTTTTCATACTTAATTAAAACATAAAGAGAGCTGTTTACAAGTAAAGTGTAGCCACTAGTGCACTACACTGCTCTTAGTGTTTGCTGAGATGGCTCTGTGATTCTATGTTTAGTGCCTGTTTCAATAGAGAAATATTAAGTTGTAAAATACCTTAGACTTTCAAGAATAAACACAGAAGTAATGTTTTGCAAAAATATGTGGTTATACATGATGTACACGAATTTTGTTGTCTCTTCTTTGTGTGAGAGGGTAATATGCACTATTAAACAGAAGTATAGACTAAGGATTAAGAGAAAGTTGGAGTTGAAAACAAAATTCACTTATCACCTTTTGGAATATGAATATAATAAAACTAGTTAATAGATTACGTGAACAGGCAAAAATTATACACTGATTTTATGCTAATTTAATCTTCTTGTAAAGACAATTCCATCGTTAATTGCTTTCAAAATATAATATTTTACCATCACAAAGGAGAGTTAACTTTTTTTTCTATTGTTATTTAGATCCGTTTAGATGTATAGCTTCACACATTTCAGTTGTCACGTAATTTGTACCTTGTGTGAGCTGGTGTTGAACTTCCTTTTACTTGTAATCGAGATGCCTGTGGGATTTATCAACGACCACTTTCTAAATACTTTTATTTTTAATTTCCACTTACATGCTAAAGAATATGATTGTAAGTACTTTTCTTAGTGTGAGAGAAGGTTGAACCGTACCGTACCACTTTTTGATTTGAACATAATATTATATCACACAACCACAGAAAAGTAATTATTATTAGTTTCATTACTATTTTTTTGTCAGCTGGTTGTCAGTACAGTTTAATTATTTTCTTGTGGTATCTAAGTTTATGTAATTATAAGCTGAAAATTTCATTCATTTGCCCTCTCCACTGTCACAGTAGTATGACTGCTTGAAATTGGGTTTCGATATCCGCAGTGGACAAAGCACAGATAGCCCATTGTATATTTTTGTGCTTAGTTTTAAACAAACTTTCCATTTTTACTCACATATTCCACATTTTTTATCCAATAAACTATTTGAATTATTTGTTATTTACAGAATTCTTCTATTTTTAGGCGAATGATATTATCTAGGATACCACTCATTTAAGCAACATAATTGATAGGAAAAAGTAAATAGATATTAATATAAAGTTATATCGAGAAAAACAAACAGAATAGCTTCCTGTGCAATGACATGTATGTTTCTATGTATCTTTTTGTATTTTAAACTCTTTCTTCAGAACATGAGGTGAAGTTAAATTATTTTGTTTATTTATATTTTTATAAGGTGTCTGATACACATTAAACCTATGAATACCAGATGGTAAATCGAGATTACACCTTAACATACATATTGCTAATGTAATTTGGTATATTTTATACAACGATCTGATATGAAACTTTATAAAATATATATAACAAAAATTGATGATGTTGATACTTGTTTCACAAAAAGTTTCAAAACGAACTAATTAATGTTAAAATTAGTAGTATTTTTCATTACATAATTTGGTAATTTCTAACATTTATAAGCATAATTTTTAATTTATTTACCGGATGAGAAATTCATGATTATAAGACACAAAATAAAGATGTATAAATTAATATTTAAACAGTTTATTGTGAATAAAAATGTTTGTAATTAACGAAGTCGTTCACCTGAACGTGTAAAAAGAATAATTACAATAATGTAGTGTAAATTATTAACAAAATGTTCTATTTCAAATATAACAAACTAGTTTTATCATATATTTCAGTTTAGCTGATAAACGTTTTATATTACAATATATGTTTTGTATTTTGTCAAAGGTAAAAAGAAAATTACTTTGTGAAAGGATATATAAGTAACATGCTTTTGCTACTTTAAAATTCATGCAACTAGAGATTTATCATGTTGTTGTCAAAACTCAGTGTTCTGGACTCCGTGTTGTCTCTGGAATTACTTGTTCTGCTTTTGTTTGTCCTCTGTTTGTTTGAAATAGTTTCACATAATTACAGGCACAACCATTTCCATGTAATATGGAAGAGAGTGAAATCAATTTCACAAAGGTTATCTTGGCATAGCTTTCACAACTTTCTCTCTGTTTCGTTGGTTTTCAAATGTAAAATTTCGTTTATGTTATTTAGTTTGTCTTTTGAAATCGGGTTAATGGTGTCAGAGCTACCGTCTAAATTTCAGTGGTTGTGTTGGACCGTAGAATTCTCTTATGTAAGAAAAAAAATTATTTGCGAATGAAGAACTTGCTCTAGATATATATAAGATGTGAGTTTAAACTACTTTACTAGAATAAATACTTCACTTTGGTAACTAAACATAGAGTAATGTCAGAATTTCTGTTGCTAAGAGGGACTTGTTTTTTTTTATATACCTCGATTTAAAAGTTCTATCTACTAGTCAGTACTCCTACATGTCTCTCTCCAGTTAAATTAGTTACAGTTGCACTGCACTGCTAAATTTGCACTGCGGCCCTCATGTGGAGTCACCAGTGTATATAAAATATTGTGATAAAATGTGCTAAACTTCACATGAAAATATAACAAACTGGAAAGCTTTCATAAAATAATATGATTCATATTTACTTCATATATGTAAGCAGAGGATTAAGGTGGCACGTGGGACGTTTATGCTCATTCGGATGACACCGACTGTCAGTTTTAAGTTTAATGATTATGATTAAAATAAAATGACTGGGTGATTGTTACACTTTACCAACTTATTTCAAAAGACATGATCGTAGCTTTCTGTATGATCTTCTTCTTGAAAGCAGCATCATTGCGGGGAGTTCATGTTAGTAAAAACTACGAATGCATTTTATAGGTTATTCTACTTTCGAAAACAACCAACACAAGCTGTCTTTGCATTGTAAACGTTAAAAACTTGACGAAGAAATCGACACAAGTCTGCTTATCACAGTCAGAATCCCATCTTTGAGTTCTTTCTTTATCTTTCAATTTGAACATCGTGACAGAATAAGGATTATTGGATTCACTATTATATATTTATTTTAATATCGATGTTTGTGTCAATTTGATATATACATATATATACTGATAAATACACGTAACTTACTGTTATATCGTCATTGTAATATTCCCACCTATAAACAAATGCTGTAGAAAGTTGTCAAGTGTAAGAGTCAACAATGTACTGTAGTGTATATAAATATCGGACATTGCCAGTATTGTTACCAACTGAAATTTTGAAAACTTCGCCTTACCTTGATAAACCGATGCTACAACAGCCATTTTATACTGTTGATTTGCTGCAGTTGATATATCATATATCTTGGAATCTATAACTTTGATTAACGCTTGTTAATAAGGAACTTATTTGACCAGAATTTTTTATAATGTTTGAACATCACAAATTATTTATTTTCATTGGTTTTATATCGAACATTAGAATTTTTACGAAAACATTATATAACTTCAGTGTCGAAAATTTCGACGTGTGACAAGAGAAAAGCAAAGAACGTAGAGTTTGCTCGTTTCCCAGTTATTTATTGTATCTGTATCAACTCAGGATTTAATCGGTCATCGCAAACCATCGATAAGATATGAAAGAAGTTCGAAATTGGATGGAAATTCCAACATCTTTTTTTAAATTTGTAAAACCTTTATACATAAATCATTATTTGTAATAACCTTTATTATTAATTGTTTTATTGCTTGTACGTTAAAGCATATATTTGTGTGAAGAAGGAAAACTACGTGTATCAATCTTGTTTAGAAATATAATAAATTTTATACATATTAACATTTAATTATCTTTTAACTCAAAATTATAATTAAACTCAGTTTCAGTATAAACTAGAGACTCGTCAGAGATAAACTGTAATACGCAACAAAGGTAAAATGCAACTATTAAGACGTCAACTATTTCCAGTCTTTCATTATTCAATATTTCTATTATAATAACAAGCAGAATCTGTGATTTTTCTGTTTAGATCTAAATAAGCTTTTAGAATGGTTGTCAAAGTCAAACGAATTGTGACCACAGCTAAATCAGTCAGTCAAGTCCAATATACTTTAAATTCCACATTACTGCTCAATTGCTATATCTCTTGTTTAAAACCTTGTTGCAGAGGTTCGCAGTTTCCATAAATGAGAGACATATTCTCTTTTCCGTTTACACTACGTGCACAAACTCTTTAGAAGATATTCATGTTAGCATATTTTGATAAAGCTTTCACATTTCATAGAAACCTGTTAATATGCCATTTTAAAAGTGAAACATTTCAGGCTCTTAATCAGTCTTACATATTGACCATGATGTGGAGGTATACCTGCCGCTCAAGGGCTTATCGAATCGAGTAATACGAGATATAATTAGTCTATTCTTTGGTCAAAATTAAATAAAATTTTATTTTACAAAAATGTGGTATGTGTTGATGTGTCTTTCTAATAACAAAATTAGTATTCAAAGTAGTTGTGTGGTAAAGGTCACTCCGTGTTTTCAATATTGAATAGTTTAGAAACAGAAATTCCAAATTGAGTGTCATTATAAGCATCTAAAGAAAAATCGTAACAATTATTTTTATAGGTAACTAACTCTGAACACAGGATAATAACGGCAAGAACGCTGAACCATAGAATCTTTTGGGCATTTTTGAGATTTTTATATTTTTGTTGAAAAGCGATCCTACTGGTAATACTTTTTGACAAATTATTGTTTAAGTTTATATAAAAATACTGTTTGAAACACAAAAATATACGAAAGTGATTACACATTTCAAATCTTTGACTAATAACAGAATCACCGATTTACTTGAAGATATTGTTCTTTGTTTTTACTCCATTTATTTCGAGCTTGTTTATGCTTGTAGAAATATATCACTCACCTGTTTATATTTTTTTCTAGCAAATTCTATAATATACTTATGATTTAGTAATGCTCGTTATAAAGTAAAATAACAATATATTCTCCAGCTCGTTATATATCATCTTTATTTTGCAATAGTACCAGTGGCTTTTACATTTTTCCAATCCTACGTTTCACAAAAAGAAAATCTCCAACTAAGCCCCTCTTGTAACACTGCGTGCATCGTGGGTGAGAATCAGGTTTTTAATTTTCAATATCAACATCACAAATTACTGGATGCCTGGAAGATGTGTTTACTGCAAAAGGTGAGGTATTTTCAAATAATGTATTCACTTTAAACCATCTCTAGATTGCACTAAATTATATATTGATATGATAATGGTTTTTGAGATGGTAAATATGAAGATTATTTCTCAAGTAATGGGATCCTTGTGACGTTTTATAAATATGTTACAAACAATTAGTCGATTAAATTACCCGAAACCTTGAAACAAAATGATGCCAAAAATAATTGACTTGACAGCATTTAATTTATTTATGTTTATTTCTGAAGATATAAAAACAGTTTGTAATCAACAGTTTAGAGAAGTTTGATGTCGAGGCCAACAAACAGAGATTTTATTTTTTCTCTGAGTCTTATGTACTAAGAGAATTATCTTTTGTATACTAATAAAAGGAATGATAATGATGCCAATGTAGTAATTAAATACAGTTTTCGACTGGAAAAACTAGAAAATGGTGTTGCATTAATGCGTTTATCATAGTTTATTAAAGCTGAAGTAAACTAGCTGCTAATTTCGGAATGTAAAAGTAAATAGTTATATAATAGGTACTGTGGTATTACTTTCTGTAAATTTATAGAATATCCTCAAAATTAAACAAAATACGCATGTTTATATACATACTACGATGTGTTAGAAACCTGTAAGAAGATGTTTAGAGTGAAAGAAACAAAATTAATTTTAGTAATTTAATTTTTTTCTCTCTGATACGCAATCGTTTTAAAAATAATGACTTGTAAAACAACAACAACAAAATCGTTAATATCAACAAACCAAAGTTTCTTTAGTTTTTAAATATTTTACCATTATATGGCCTTTATTAATGAAACATAATGACAACTTTGTATAAGTTTTCAGCTATGCTAACGTAAAAGATGAAAATACAGCTGTGTTCTTCCTAACACTCAAGAAAGTTTATTATTTTGCATATTAAACTTAATGTAAATCATAACAAAGTTTTCATTAATCATCATGAAAAACTGAATACATTTCAAGCATTATTTAAGCTTAGAATCGTTAAGCGACTGTTTATTTGAGACTTGTCCAGAATTAAATATTTACATATTTTATTGTATTGCATAATGAATATATTTTTTTCCTAAGTTTGAAAGAAAAAACAATTAGAAGAGTGTAATAAGATTAAAGATGTTATTCTTTAGATAGTGTTAGAGATCGTTACTGGGTGATTTCTTCGTCAGGAAATGAAGGATTTCAACTGAACCAATTTTAGTCAGAAAAAGATATGAAACATATCACCATTTTAGGTATTGATTACAGACAAGGTCAATGGGAATATCAACGTAAGTATAGAATATTCTACAAAAATATCTAAAACTGATAATTAAAGAAAATAAATTATGCTTATAAAATGTAAAAATAAATAAATACACAATATAAGCTTTTTTCCAGCAAAGGTTAATTTTTACTACGGTTTTAGAAAAGTGTCATTTAATGTAGTTATTGTTCAATTTATAAAATTAGAGTACCAGTTAATAATAAGTAGTTATACTTTTAATATGGTCGGTATCTGAATTACAGTACTTCAAGTTATCTATAATCATAGGTTTGTTACCAGAATAAAAATATTTTCTGATCAGAACAATCTTCGTATTAAAAACGAAAATAAACATCAACTTGATTATAGATATGCTTTTCTTAGGTAGAAGGTTTGGAATGACTGAGTGGTTAAAGCGCTTGACTCATAATCTGAAGTTGCAGATTCGAATCTCCGTCACATCAAACATGCTTGCCTTTTACGCCATAGGGGCGTTATAAAGTGACAGTCACTCCCACTATTCGTTGGTAAAACAGTTGGCGGTGGGTGGTGATAACTAGTTGCCTTCCCTCGAGTCTTACACTATTAAATTAAGAACCTGTGACGCAGACAGCCCTGATCAGCTTTGGGCAAAATTAAAAAAAAACTTACTTACGTAGATATAGCAAAAAGTAGGATTTATTGTTTTTATTAATGGGGTACCTATCCTGATAACAATATTTCCGAACTTAAACCCAATAATATATCATCAAGTTCGACCAGTTTAATTCAATCCAAACTACTATTTCTAAACAAATAGTGAAAGTCTTTATAATGAAAGTGTGATAATAAATACAAGCCTGAAATAAATTAATAGTAAAAACATTTGACAAAATAGCTTGTACACATAACAAATATTATTGATGCAACAAACCATAAATAAACATTTAGTGTCTCATGTTTTGGTTCAAGGCGTGTGGGATTAGAATCTCCATCTTTCCACTGTACAGATAAAAAGCTCAAGCTTATGAAGATGCAAAACAATAAACACATCAATAAAACAATTCATTCATATCATTCATTACTTTTTGAAGAAGGTTTGTTTGTTTTTTTCTGAATTTCGTGCAAAGCTACACAAGGGTTATCTTCGCTAGCTGTCTCTAATTTAGCAGTGTAAGACAAAAGGGAAACAGCTCGTCATCACTACCCACTAACAACGCTTGTACTCTTCTTTTACCAACAAATAGTGGAACTGACCATAACATTATGACGCGCCCATGGCCAAAAGGCAAGCATATTTGTTGTGATGGGGATTCGAACCCGCGATCCCCAGATTACGAATCGAGCGTCTTGTGCTCTTGCTTATGACAATTTTTACTTTGATATATTCATTGTTGCTAGCAATGAATTTATGTAAATACATAATTTGTTTAAAGTTTTTGTTTGTAACTTTATTTTCTCAGTTTATGAATAGGATTACTTTTCGTCTCTAGTTGCATTGTGATTACTTTTAATATGTTTCGAAATAACCTTGTGACATTTCATATTTAAAGATATTAAGATTACGTGTGAGCAAATGATCAAAATGAGATTACATGTTTACCGATAAGCTACCTTCCCACATTTAGGATAAAATGTTATGTTAGTCTTCATTTCTTGTGTTATCCAATACTGTTATTATTAAAGTTGGAACTACCAATGATGTCTCTACAAGAATACCTGTCAGTTGAGTATTCGACCGAATTATGATCATACCTTGGATATAATATGTATTTTGTTGTATCAATTTTCTGTAAGCAAATGAAAATACCAAATAATTTTGCCGTGATTTCAAGAGCATCAAAGAGCTGTAAATGGAAAAATCTAACTGTTGGAGCCCTAGTAAATGTCATGGATTACATTCGATTCACTGCTCATGAAGACGTTCCTGTGATATCAAGAATCTTAGCACTTGATTCGAGTAAGTGTCACGCAAATATTTGACAAAATTATTTGCACGCGAAATACCTATTGTAAAAACACAATCTCAGAGGAAGATACTTCGAAAGTCCTCTGCCTTTTTCTTCTGACAAGTCGTCCCCTACCTTCATGTTTCTACAACAGGCACTTGTTATCTATTCAAATATATTTCACCCTTAAAGTAGTTTTTTAATGACATTATTGTGTAATATCTGAAGGGAAACAATGTAAGTATATGAAGCTGCTTAACTGCTATTAGAGTTGACAGAGATTACACCTCTTTATTATTAAATGTTTATATAAATGAGTGAAATGTTAAAAAACATACATTCATGATTAAAAGAAATATAACTAAATTACCTATTTACTACATTTAAAATATTAGTGTTTCTTAAGTGTCGTATTTTCAGTCATAACTTATAAACTTGACCATTTTCTGACAGATTCATTATTTTAAGTTTCTTAACAATTAAGTTTTGGTTTCAGACTAGATAAACGACTACCTTTGGGAGATTTATGCAGAAGAAACCTTTGTATATTGTACGACAACTACAAGACATGGATGATATTTTAATTATAAATGAATGAACGTAAGAAACATTTATGTAACTGATGCATTTCAAATAATTACGTGTGATCTATGTATGTAAGATATTCCATTGACCATTTTAACAATCAATGTGTTTAGTTTTTATTTCAGATCAAGTAGTTTGAACGATTGTGAAACTTAGCACCACCAGTCTTCTTTCACCCCACCTTCGTTTAAACATTCCGAAATTAGGAGAAGAACCCGGTGAAACTTTCAAACTCAAGGTTAACCAATTGGTACATATAATTGACTCCGGTGAAACACCTGTCAGATGTAAGTATTACATATGTGTAATAGAACATTGATTAAGCTTAGAAATGATATAGCTTTATTTCTATTTTTCGTAAACCAGTCGAAGCATATAGACTGAAGTGAAAGTTAGAGTTAAAGCAGTAGAACAGAACACACACACACATATATACAAATATTAAAATATAAACATGATTTACCAAAGGTAAAATAGAAAAAAGAATTCTTCATTGAAAAGAATAATACATTTTGCGATTGACCATACCGTCTGTTGTAAACTACAGCTTCATTGTGTACAAGACTCAACAGTACAGCTTCGGTTAGCAAAGTAAATAATTAGTTAAATCTTATGTATTAGTGATTTGTATGTGATATTTATGGGAGTTTTACTTTCTTTTTAATACACCATATAGTAACTTGAATTAAATTAGGTGTGTGAATAGTCTTAGTATTCTCTTTAATTTTATATATAGGAAAATAAATAAATTCGCAACACACACAAATATATACAATCATTAACACTTGTTCTGCTACATAAAATCGGAATATGAATTAGATTCACTGTTATAACATTATTCAGAACCTATAGTAGTGTAGGTTATTATATCGTGAATTAAAAGAGGAACTCAAAATACCTCAAATCTCAAAAAACAAATCATTTTAACAAACCTTTCGTAATAATATCTCCACCAACACATGTACATAATGACGTTTACCCTTTCGCTTCTGAATACTTTTTTCTTAATGTATGCAAAGTAATTGATTTTGGCATTTAAAGTTACGATTTTTTTGTTATTAAATTTGTAAAAAAGCGTATTCATCTTCCAAACCATATAAAAATAATCTAATGGTGTGTCGGGAGTTCTCCTACGCCTTTGGTGTTAGTAATAGAAATTGCAATTTTACTTATATTTGTTGGTTATAAAAACAAGAATATGAAAGTTAAACATTATTTGTAGCTTTTCTCCAAAAAAAAACAACAAACTTTAAATTCTCGTAACTACGAGATTAATGAGACTGTAAGAAATCATTCAAAATCCCTTTTTCAATAAACAAAATGGATGTTATATTTTAATGAAATATATTTATGCGTGCATGTGTTTTGTGTGTTGAATAATTTCTACGTTAAAAAAAGGAATCTATAAATGTTCTCCAACTATCCATTGATATTATACAAATATTTCCCATGCAACTAGTATATATTCGTATCAGTACAAATCATACAGCAGAAAAACAGTTTAGATGCAATAAAATGACAAAACGCTTAATGTTTTATTTTCTAATTAATATGGATTTAAATATTAATTTGTGATTTTTTTCCATATTTATAAAATATAATTTATTCGTACAATATAGTAACGTTTCTATTGGTTTCTCTCCCATCACATAAGCAAACACTTGAGGAAAATAGCACATGAATATGTTTGCTTGTTACATTATATTGCTGAATAATGTAAAAATATCACTGAATATGGGTTTAAAATGTAACAAGTTTACTTCTTTATTTGGCTGGGCATGGTCAGGTGGTTTAGGCACTTGAGTCGAAATCTAAGAGATGCAGATTCGAATAGGTTTCAGGATTATTTTCAATATTTATGAACACTTACATAAGAGTCATGAATGTTCCGGTGATGTACGTATGCGTTCTTCCTTTTGAAAAAAAAATTAAATAGTTTGTTATAACATCCTTTTTTATCACTATATCAAAATGTCAGTATTAACTTATTCCATATATTTATGCTTTCTATACACAGGATCGAATATTTCTTAACCAAATGAAATTAATGTTTTAGCTATGTTGTAATTGATTTAAAATATTCACCAAGTGAAAACGAATAATAAGAATTAACTATATTTCTCATACTAATATTAATTTTCTATTTTAATATTAGTTACTCAAAACTCTATATAAGTAAATAAAATTCAGATTTCTTCGTTAATCCATTGTTATTATTTAAATATTCATATCTATTTTTATTGAATGCTATAATATGAAAGTTAATTGCTCAGGTTGATTGTTTAATGCTTATAAATATTGTAAAGGTTGTTATGAGTTTCATAATCTTTCTCAGCTTTGAAGACCCTTGTCAGATCTCTCACAAAGATCAAATCTGGATTAAAACAAATCCAGATTATTTTGGAAATTTCAGCCTATCGTTTGTTTTAAAAATCAAAGACGTGTGGAATAGAGATGTTGTCGTGAATATAAATCGATTAACACTGACGGTGAGATTTTCATTTAAAATACTATATAAACCATTTGTGTAGCTTTAACTGAACCTATATTTCTTGTATATTTATGTTTTGAAACTTAATATAAGTGAGCTAATAAGTGAGCTTACTAAAAACCCGAGATCTTTTCTCTACTACCTTTCAAAAGTTTTTCATATATATAACTTGACCCAAAGTTAAATGTACTTCAGCACATCGAACATGTACTCTTCACACATTTTATTGTATCAGTTGAATTAAGCAAGCAATACTAGAAACCAAAACTAGATTGTTTTTAAAGAACCAACATAAACGCTATTTTAATTTAATTTAAAAATGTTAAACACACTGTGATTAATGTAAATGCATGTATCGAACGTTTTCACGAACAAGTGTATCATTGATACATTCCGGTAGATAAAAACACATTAATAAAATAAATAATAATTTGGTGAATAAGTTATTTCCTGACAATATTTTTTTTGCAAAATTTAACCTGTTACATGAAAGGAGATGTTATGTATACAAATATAGAAACAAAATTAAACTAAGAACTTCCAGTTCTTGGCTACTTAGACGTTTGTAAAATAATGTTTATGATCGATTGTTTTAACATATTCATACAGACAATTTTTTATTGTATCTTATTAGCCTCAACAAGCCAAGTTACCAAAGTCACAAGCATCAGAAATGTTACTACATTGAATATGATCACTGAATAATGTATTTGTGAGCCAAAGGAAAACAATGAACAGCCCTCAGTCGTCCATAACAAAAAGCTTGAAATACCAACACATTAAGGAAAGAATAACATTTAGTTTCTGATTTGTTTTTATATGCTGTTTTCTCCAAGTGTTGTTTGCCATATGTGAAATTATATATGCATTAGAAATATAGTTCATGGTTAGAAATTCTTTTATATGAAAGATAAAACACGTACACATCATTCAAAGAAATGAACTGATATAACACAATCCAGTCTGAACTAGTGCAGAATAAGCTTTACGAAAGTTAAGGCATACTTCATCCCAACTAATAACAATTAGTGTATTTACAGCTAACTGGATCACAGAATTTCAGTCACCTACAGTCACCAGTTACCTTTGAATATTATATTATTAAAAAGAACTTCTGAGTGTAATAGCGGTTACAGTTCAAAAAATAAATGTGAACTCTAATCAACCATTCCACTTCCTGGTTTTCACTGATTTACAGTGATTTCAGGGAATAATATACCTCATTACTATCTCTGGGTCATGGTAAAATGAAGGTGTAAGATTACACTTTATGCAGTGGTTCATATTATACATTGCAGATGAATTTCATAAAAATATTCTGTAAGAACATACGAACAGGTTACTAAATTGTAGGTAGCAGCAGATAAATTTATTTTATTAGACAAAATTCAACCATTTGATCTTCATATTATTATCATTATTCTTGTTTCACAAGCCGACAGAAATAAACAACGGTTACGAATATTTTATTAAAACCTGAGCATCTAATTAAAATACTCCTGCTTAAGTAATTGGACAATTTTTATATCGGCTTTTGAAAAAGAAGAAGAAATTTAATTTGTTTTTTATTGATATTGGATATATTTCTCTTCGAACCAGTACAGAATCCTAGAGAAAAAAATAGACTAAGTATACTGCGCCAAAATTTATGCACAACTACCAAGCAAACTCCGACAATTTTTGCAGTAGTTGTGCATACACTTTGAAACTCAAGATTTCCATCCTCTAAAATTTTTCAAATTATTTTTGCTACCAATATAAGCTTTTCGTAGCTGTTTAAGAGCCGCAGAAATGTTGAAGCTATTTCAGCCTCATTGTACTATTAAAAGAATCACGTTTTATATTAATCAGGAACAATGAGTTTTTGTCATAAGTATACACACAATTAGTAGACTGTGTGTATACTTAAAACAGCGTATCTAGTTTTATTATTATTGATAACAGATTTATAAATGTCTTCAGAAAAGACCCTGTTATACTTTACTGAGACATGATTTCGAGTAGTTAATGCAGTAATGGATTGTCATTGTGTAATTTTCAAATGAATTCATGTAACTTCGTTTTTTTTCCCTGAATAATGTCTCTGAGATATTCGCTTTCAGACATTATAGAAATTCTGTTATTGTTTAATGAGCTTTAAGTGAAAAATATTTTGTGAAACTTATAGTGCATTATATCGAACTTGCGACATTAAGAATTCACCATTTCTTGAGTTTACTACTGTACCTTGTCTCTACGTGGTTTAATACGACAGTATCAGTGAGGTTTCTAGCAATAGATGATTACTATAACAAAGTTTTTACAATTTCGAGTGGTGATATGTTCTGAAGACATTTAGTCTAATTTTTAAAATATAAGCTCTGAATTTTGGTTCACTTTGTTTCTCGACATTTTTTGACAATCCCCATTCTTCTTTATAAGAAAGAATTTTTAATTATCATTCGTATATTTTTTATGGTTTGTGGAATCGCCATCAGTAAAAGGTGTTTGAAAACACCACACTTAAAAACAGATAAAAAGTGATGCTATAATTCATATTTAGTAAAAATTAGTTTGTCCTTCTGCATGGTGTTAATTGTCTCATTATTTAAATTCAAAATGAAATTAGATATTTCAAATTTATCTTTAACGCTTTTGAAATACTGTGTTTTATGAGGCGTGGGAAAAAAAGAAAAATTACAATAATGAAAGTTCGTTACAGATAAACAAGAAAAACTCAGCCCCATACCATGACATGGTAATGGATTTACCAACAGATTATTATCAACTTCGGCATTGAGAAAAGGTTTTCCTGTCTTCAATATTGTGGCTTCTATTTATACTGATTTTAATAACGAGAAGCTTGGAATGGCTCTACCATTGAATAACCAGGAAAATGTAGGTAGATTGTTTCGAAGGAAAGCAGGGGGTGTCTAATGATTATTTAAGAATATAAATGTTATTAAATGTTTTTTGACAGTTTTGATATTTTTGAATAGAACTAACAGCATGAATATTTAAATATGTTACTATTTTGTTATGGTAAATATCAAAACCTTATTAACCCAATCGAGAATAACGTCTTTGAAGTTCAAACTGTATTGTAAAGAAATACACGTAGATTGTTTTCTTCTATATTTGTAGATAATTGGGAAATCAAGACATCAAATAGTGAGTGGCAAAGTCCCATAGTAAGTGAACAAAAGGAGAGATTGGAATTCGATATAGAACAAATCTACGAACCTGTCAACATACGTCAGTATTTGTTTATGGAACAGCAAGAATATGCAGTCCTCCGATTGGTTCCTTCCAATTTTTCTATAAGAATTAAACAAACAAATAGCATATTTCCACTCTTTCTCGAGCAAGCAACAAAATTACCTCGTCTTATGTTCACAACCTGGGATATGGAAGACGCATGGTCTTGTAACATGTTACGTTTAGAGCTGCCAACATGTGAACAGGTAAGTATTTTTTCCCCATTTATAATCCACATAACAAACTTGTTTTTGGATATAATATTGTGCTTTGTCTTCGAACAACTACATCATTAACTGCTTACAATTTACAATCTTAAACTGCAAACTTGAAGACATTTTCTTCAGAATAACATATGATAAATTGTTCATTGCCAGTTATCAGAGTTTTCGAATCATTAATAGTGTCTTTCGAGGTAATTGTCTTTTTTTAAAATGATTGATTAGAACATGGCATGAAGCTACTAATAGTTTCTATAGATTTATTTGTAATTTAGCGTTAAGGACATCGTTAAAAACTTTTCTTAAATCTGACTGATATTGTTTCAATAAAATTTGTTGATATACTCATTTTTATGTTCCTTATAAAAAGTTACAAGAAGCAAAATGTCGTCACACTTGTAACGCAGGTAACTGGGTTTCGATAATCGTGGTGAGCGGTGCAAAAATATCTTTTCGTGTGCAAACGAACTTTTTATAAGAATCTTTGTTAATATTTATTGCATTCATATTGTGATGACTTATTTTTGAAAAACTACAGGAAAAACATTAGATTACACACAATGTACAGCATCTTCTGAGGCTTGGTTTTAAGCGAATTGTCGTATACTTTAAAAGCTAAAAATTATTCCATTTCATAAAATTTTTAGGCAAACCACTGACTTAATGGAACAAGGAATTAAAATATATTTAGTTGTATGTGTTCAAAAAATATGGAATCTCAAGAAGAAAATAATTAGTTTTTGAAAATGAATTGTTGCCTAAATAGTGTTGTTATGTATAAAGCGTTTAGAATGCCATGTTGTTGTTCATATTATTGTTTCAAAGTTTAAACCAATAAAATATGTTGTTATTCATTTAAAATAATATTTAGAAATTTCTAGAATTAGGTAGATCAATCAATTGACTGTAAATGGAAATGTTTGGCCGCCTAGTGTCTAGACGACAAGTCTCGTGCAAAAACAGACATGCGCAGATTACACTGGATCTCTGGAAGTTACGCGATGGTTCGAGAAGAGAGGCCTACTAATATATAAACAGACGGAGATGCGAGAAAAGAAAGGAGAGTCACTCATTAGTTTTTATTTCGATTCAAAAGATATTGTCTTTGTTCGAGAAGTTTTCAACGTTTGCAGTGTGTTTATTCAGCTTGGATTTGTGTCTAGAGCTTGATCTACAGAAGCTGTGATTTTGTTTCGTCAATCTTTGCGATTCATTTTAATTACTGGTTGTGCTGAGGGTCGGCACGTGCGGGACTGTTTAGGGGAGACTGTGAAAATTGGAAGGCGGCAAGTTTGAGACGTTCATCAAAAAGCATCGTAAGGGGAACTTCGTCAAATTTATTGAACTGTGAATTGTTTCTGAACTCCTCCATTCAAATTTCGAAATTTCTTCTTGGGACCAAATTCCCACCCTAAACCGGAATTTTGGATTTCTGATCTGAACCTTTGGAATTTCATTCTAGATCATTATAGTGGTACCACTTTGTATCGTAATTAACTTTGAAGGTTGAAACTAGTACCGTTTTGTATTGTAATTAACTTAGAAGGTTGAATATTTTGAATTGTAATTAATTTTGAAAGTTGAAACTGAATATCTGTCATTGTTATCATATAATTTATTTTATATCTGTTACATATATAATAGTTTATTGTAATAAATTATACAAGCTGTTATGTGTGTCTTTCTGTAGAGTTCAGTCTACGAAAAACATAAAAAACGTAACAAGTCTGTTATTCAAAATCAGATTTGACATTTTAAAAGCAAAGTACATGTTATGCGGCCAGAGAGATTTAACTGTCAGATATAGCCGTTCGAATTTTAAAGAAATCTTAATTTAAGGTCAGTGTGTGTGATTAATTGCGAAATGTAACTTATTATTTTATTTCGTAGACATTTCCAGCAAGAAGATCACTCAGTCCAATGTTATCTTTCATATATGGTGTCGAATATGATTGTTCTAACGGACCCGTAACACACCAGGCTCTAAACTTAGACAAATGTGGTGTATGCGGAGGTAATGAAACGTCCTGCCTAGATTGTCATGGAATTCTTTACGGTAGTGAGAATTTTCGACTTTTAAGGTAAATATTCTTTTTGTGTACATTTCCACTAAATGTATATATTTTTTTAAGTTAAATAGCGATTAATTGTTCTGAGGTAGAAACTCTTCTTTTGACGCACAATTGTTATGATTCAATTATACATACAAGAAAGTGAATTTTTCAGCTTTACTATAAATACATTTTTCACATGACAATTTATCATCCTTTTATGAAGTTAGGAATTGTTTCTTGTTTCACATGTATGTCAAAAATTTGTTTTCTATCATTACCATTTAATATATAAATTATAAATATATAAAATTATAAATATTTAGATAAGTTTACAAATAAAAAATCTACACATAAAGGAAGAAAATATTTATAACACAGTGAATCGAAAACCTGAATATTAAAGTAATACAAAGCTGAATTCTACAATAATTAAATAACACTTATCATCAGTTTGTAATGAATAGCTTTTAACAAGAAATATAAGCAATACTTTTATACATAACTCGTCTGAATATTTGTTTAAAACAAGGGTACATTAACATGTATCTTGTGTTCACTGTCACGGGTCGAATCGCAGGTTTTTAATGTATTACATCTTACAAAAAGCCCGGCGAGGCCTTTATGAATAATAATAAGGAAAAAACTATATTAACCTTATAAGGACTATTTGCTGTCATGTTCCAAACAAGTACAAAGCTGTAGACTGGGTGTTTTTAATAATGAAATATAAGTAGGAATAAAAAGTTAAACTATCAAGTGACTACCAGAATAACTGAGATAAACATGTTTAGTTAATTCACACATTTGATTGTATTGTCAATTTATTTTATGCGTCTATAAAACAGCTATTTCATCTTTAAGGTGTCAATTTAACCAGTTACCTTGAACATTTCCGAATTTACAAAGCTATAACTACTTTGCTCAGAAATTATTTAAAACAACAATCAACATAATCTATATACATATACAATATAATCCACATTTTGAAAGAATAATGCAAGATTTTATGATGCTGAAATGATCATAAAGCATTTGAAAATACTTATATTGTAAACAAACTAAACTAAACTAAACTAACGTGGCAGGGGTTCAGTTTAGAGAGAGAGAAATCAGAAGAGTTCTCTCCCCAACCGGGGTGTTCAGAAACGTTGTGGTTCCTCTTCGTCCCCTTTCGTGGATTGTTATTAAGATTAAGTGTTTTTTTTATTTAAATAATTAATTATTATTAGTATTCTTGACTATTTGGGTGGAGAATGTCTCTTCTAAATGTTGTCTTGGGTGGAGGCAAAGACAGCAGCGGAAAGGAAGCCCGGGACCTGTCCCGAAAGGAAGAGGTTGAGCAGATGTGAACATGAATATTATTCAAATCCAGATCAAAATAAGACAATTCAAACGGCACGATTCAGGGTCTGGCAAAAGAGTTGCCTGGGCTGGAATCTATAAATCCAATGCCTGAAGATTTTGATGTGGGGGAAACGGGAATGCCCCGAGAAAACCCACTTTCACAGGACAGGCGCCGAAAGTTTTGCCTGTCGTGTGCCCGGTATCTGAAAAAAAAAGGAATTCGTGTTAGTGACATGGATTCTATTTATTTAGATTCTTTGTTGAGTAGATTGTGATTCTTGAAATATGTTGTAAGGTGAAATGTATTTTGTTGGTGCACTTGATAATTTGTGTAGTGATGCCGTTAGTTTGTTTCTATTTTCTGCTTTTAAAAAATATTTGAGAGAAAGTTCTGGTATTCTATCTCTTATAGTTGGTAAATTACTAATTTGATGTAGATAGTTTGTTGGCGTAAATGATGGTAGGTTAAATGCGGATTTTAATATTCTGTTTTGCTGCACTTGGATTTTCTGGAGTGTGTTGTTTGACATATTGTATGTTACTTGACATCCGTACTCTATTAGTGGACGGATGTAAACCTTGTATATTGGTATAATGGTGTTCGGTGCGCATTTCGATTGTTTGCCAGTTATGGTCTTTAGATATGAAATCCTTTTTCTGATTGATGAGTGTATATTGTTTATATGTTTTTTTCCATGTTAGTTTTGTGTCGAAAGTGACGCCAAGGAATGTGATGCTTTTGCTCATGTTAATGGTTGTGTTTCCAAGTGATAATTTTATTTTTTCTAGATTTTTTCTTTGCTTCTTAATTTTCCTACAGAAGGTAATTGCTTGTGTTTTTGTTGGGTTTAACACGACTCTCCACTTGTTGCTCCATGTTGAGACGTTGTTTAATGATTCTTGTACGCGAGACATGGCCATTACTGGGTTTCTGGAGGTGCTTCAGATTGAAATGTCGTCTGCGTATTGTAAATTGTGTGTGTATGTTAGATTTGGAAAAGGTATGTCACTGACGAAAATTATGTATAGAAGTGGAGAGAGAACTGATCCTTGGGGTACTCCTGCCGTTATATTAAATAATTTGGATATAGTTTTATTGAATTTTACTTGTGCTGTTCCATTGGTTAAGAAATTTGAGATCCATTTGACTATCGTGGGATTTATTTGTAGGTGATTTAGTTTTTATATGATAGCGTTGTTCCATGCGCTGTCGAATGCTTTTTTGACATCTAGAATACCCCGATGGTTACATGCTTGTTGTTGTAAACTTTGTAAATTGATTCGGTGAGTCGCGTGAGATGATCTGTTGTTTGTCTATTTCTTTTTGGAGGCTTTTTGAAATTCTGGAAGGATGTTGTTTGATTCACAAAAATGTAGGAGACGGTTGCAGACAATTCTCTCCATCAGTTTGCCAATGCAGCTTAACAAACTGATGAAGCGGAAATTATCTGGATTTGTACTATTAGTCTGTTTCTTAGGGATCGTTGTTATGATGGCTTTTTTCCACGTGTCGGGATAGTACCCGGTCGCTAGTGAAATGTTCATGATGTTTGAGAGATGTTGTAGTAGGAGAGTGGAGCATTTTTTCAGAATAATATTTGTTATTTGATCATGTCCGGGGGAAGTGTTCTTCAAGTTTTTTATATTAATTTTTAGCTCTGTTGTGGTTATTTTTCTGTTGATTAAACTTGAGAATCGTGGTGAGAATAATGCATGGTTTGTATTTATGTAGTTGTTGACATGTTGTTGGTGTTGTGTGTCGAAATCTACTGAGTTTAAATCGCTAAAAGAGGATTTGTAATAGTCAGCTAACAAGTCAGCTTTCTCTACGTCCGTCCTTGCGATTTTATTGTTCTGGGTGATATGTTGTAGCATATGATTTGTGTTTTTGTCTGAAGCGATACTCTTGAATTTTTTCCAAAATTCTTTTGGATTGTTCTTGGTTTTTACAGAATTTATGCCAATAATTTTTTTGATTTCTTGTTTAATTTTTGTATTTGTTCTTTTATTTCTGTTTTAATGTGTGGATCGCGTGTGACGTAGTGTGTTTGTCTTAATTTTCTGCGTTTGATTGTTAGTGCGTGAATTTCTGGTGTTAGAGTCCATTGAATAAGTGATTGTTTTCTTTTTGATTTAGGAATTGTGTTTTTAATGGCTTTCTTTATGGCTCCTGTAATTTGATCAACATAGTTGTCTAGTTCTGTTTTGTTATTTACATGTTCTATTGGATGGGGTAGGTATGAGTCCAGAGAAGCATCAAAAGATAACCAGTATGTTTTAGTGTAAGTGTAGACGGACGGAGTCACGTACGCCACAGCAGGGTGGCGCGGGTGAATCATACATGACATGGGGAAGTGGTCACTGGTGATTTCATCATGTACTTTAAAGTTAGATATTCTGTTTACCATGTCTTTGGGTGCGATGATGAAATCGAGTACATCGTATGAGCCGTTAGCAGCTGAAAAGTGTGTAGGTGTATGGTCATTGATTAGGTGCATATTATTGTTAGAGATAAAATTTTTCAAGCATGATCCTCTGCGTGCGTCTCTCTTACCCCTTAATTCTGAATGTGGTGAATTAAAATCTCCAATAATAATTGGTTTGGGTTTACGATTAACACTTTTTTGAAGGAAGTTAATATCGATATCTTTGGTTGGTGAGCAATATACGGCTAGAATCGGAATAGTTAGTCGATTGTTAAAGTGTATATTACATAAAATAGTTTCATTAATGTTAGATTTAAAGGAATCTTTTATCGGGATTAGATGCGATATTTTTACCGATACCTAGGTCGTCTGTGGACGATTTGGTGCCCCCACATTTCACCAAAATTCCAGCCCGCGACCCTTGTAATGCGAACTTGTAAACAAGTTTTAGATAGTTCTCTTTTAAACATAGCAATTTATGTCCAAACTATCTCAAATTGTTTCACACGATTTAATGTTCTGTCAGATTCAGCGTACGACTGTGGTATTTGCGTTGACAAAATAAATTCATCTGATCCTCAACTCGGGGATTGGGTAGGAATATGTGAGGGACAAAATACGATGACTTTTATAAAAGGAAATAAAGTTTGTCTTGGGTAAGTACTTTTCAAATGTCACACAAATTTTCGATGTTTTCACATGATAAAGAAGAATTGTATTTGTTGTAGAACAATTATATGTTTCAACAGAACTGTTGTCTGTTTTTATCATACTTGAAGAGAAAATCCAATGTTATATATTCATACTTATCACAGAATCTAGTGAAAAAGAAAATAAATCTTTAACGTTTGTACATAAAGATACATTAAACAGCTGGTTTGCTGTATAGGATCAAAAAATCAATTTGACGAAATGTCAAAACATTATTCCATAACTAAATTAACTTAGGTTCTGTGTGATGAAGTAAAACAAACGCAAAATCTCAAAGATGAGTATTCTGTCGAAACATGCAATATGTTACACAATCAATTAAACTCTTCCTTATGCTTTTAATTCATTGTTTGCCTACTAATTGCCATATTAGCATAATGTTACATACAGAGAGACAATTAGTAAATATATGATAAAATACCTTAAAATATTGTTAGAAAACATTTTTAGTTCAATTTCTAAATTTTAAATCAAAGTTTAAGTATAGGTAAGTAATAAACAAATATCTAATGAGGATTTTCTAAATTTTATTTAAAACAATCGCTGAAAGTATCATCTATTTTTATATGCAATCAAATAGGAATATTAAACTGGTGATCAAAATAAAAAACTGCTCAGTACAAGTAAATAATAAATCAGATTTGTTTGAAGCTAAATATAAAGCTACATAACGAGCTACCTGTGTTGCGCTCCCCACGGGTATCGAAACCTGATTGCCAGCGTTATAACTCTACAGACATACCACCGAGCCACTGAGAAATACGAATCATTTCATATGCATTCTTTGCTAAGAAATACATGAACGAGTTCTTAAAAACAATGGGTGTTAGTGGATTGTATTGTAGTATCTGATTTTGTCATGCAGTTAATAAAGTTTACTTTTTCGGACTGAAAAAGATCCAAAATTAATGTAAAAAATTGCTCACCTGTACAGGTAATACACTTGGAAGATCTCAAGCAAAAATAAAGTAATGTTTAAATAAACAGAATTCTTGTAAAGGGATTTTTTGTTATTAAGGACCTAAATAGATTTCTTTAGAAAATTGTCGATCCAATTTTTGACTTTACATACACTGTCCTGTAGGTTTGTTGAAGTATTTAAACAAAAAAAATCAGTTTTATTTTTAAGGTGTAAAAAATGTTTTATTATCTACTAAAGTATATATATGTAAACTGAAATCGATCCTTTATCGCTCTGGTATTTTTCAAACTATTTTGAAACTTTGTTATATTTGCCCCATCCATCATATCTAAAGGTAACTATATCGATAGTAAAACCACCCTGTTAAAAAAATGTAACTCTTTTACCTGAATCTAATCTTTAACCAGCCAACATTCATGCTTTCGTCTTCAAGTTCTACCATTTGCAGTGTTAGATGCGAGAAAAGACAATGCATCAATACAGCCACAACAATCTTAAACATTTTAATCAAATATCCCTTTAATTTCTTCTTTATTGAAAAGAAAACAATTTTAGAGATTTTAAAATGTTGTCTTATGAAAAGATTTTTATCTCAGGTATCATTTTGTAAATGTGGATGAACATGTAATGGAGTAAGCAAAGTAGACTTGTTTGTGGAAGCTCCGCAGGTTAAAGTAATTCGTTGTGTTGGTTTCTTTCGAATGAGACTTCTGTATTTTTATTTTGTTTGTTTTTCTTTAATTTCGTGCAAAATAATGTTAGGGCTATCTACGCTAGCCGTATCTAATTTAGCAGTGTAAGACTAGAGGGAAGGCAGCTAGTCCTTACCACGGCTGAAAGGGGAATCATGTGTGGTGTGATGGAGATTCAAATCCGCTACCTTCAGATTACGAGTTGAGCGCCTTAACCATCTGTTCATGCCGGGCTGAGTATTTATACAGAACTAAAATGACCTAATGTTTGGTATGATACTTTATTTTTGAACGAGTTTCAAGTTTAAAATGTTACGTATGTTACGTATTATTATTTCAAATAAATTGAAATTTGAATTAACTAATGATTTCTTAAATGTTAATATGTATCAGATTTATGTTATTTGCCAACAAGATTGATTCACATAATTTTCGTTTTTAATATAAATATATTTTAATATACAAACAAAAATCACTTCAATTTATAATAACGATTATTGTTAATAGTTATTACAAATTATTGTTTATGCACAACAATTAAACAAACTAACATCAATTCTGATTTTTATATTCGGTGTTATATCCATGACGGGAAAATTAATTTCGAGTTGATATTGTTACACTTTTCTTAAGCTAACTAGCTAGAATAGCCTCACAACGCTGGCTTTTCACCGAAGAATATATCTAATGTCCTCGTCGAAATATTAACGGCTGTGGTTAATTCACTGAAGTTAAAGGGTTCTTAATATTTGAATATATAGCATTCCTGGTCAAATTCTGCAGTTTTTGCATTTATAAGTGTTAATAACAATTATAGCTTCCGAGGCCTATAATACACCAATTGTAGCTGACGAATAATAATAATAACCTTCTCTTACTGCTTCTCGGATGTTTATACGAATCAAGCAAGTTTCTTGAAGTTTCCACAATGTTCGAAAATTCATTATCGTTTTGTTAGGAGAAATATTATGTTAATTCCTAATCTCGAGAGTCTTCTGCAAATTTCGAGAAAAAGCGGGATTAGGGCAATACACATTCAAAAATATACATCACATACAAAAATAGAAAATTATACTGATATGAGTGTAGGTATTAAAATAAACATGTAACAGTGAATCAGTTACATTTATAAGTTAGCAAAACCTTTCCACACTATTTATAAAAAATACGATTAACAATGAAAATAATAAACACATGATCCAATGTTAAACAATTTTGATTGATATTGTATACATTTGATTTTTATCTTCGTTAAGATGTTTTTAACAATTGTTTCACAAGTGGATTTTATAACTACCAGAGTAGTTTAGTTATTTATAAAATAATATAAGAAAGTACTAAGATTTTAACAGGATTTTGGTACAAAATTATATTTGTGCTAAAAAGTAATAATTAGGTCCGTATTTCAGTGACTCCTCAGGATGAAATAAATTAATATTCTTAAAGATCTTTTATTTCACGTTTTTTTTTCATCAGCATATTTATTTATCATGATATGACACTAAGTTCTAACTGCTTTATTGCGCACTTATTTTACTTCATATTGAATGCTCTATATTTTGAAAATTATTAATTTTCGGTGTTACGCAGATTTCATCAAAATCTGGTCCTGCTTTCGTTACACCATTTACACTGGATGCTACGGAAGGCCGGTTCACGCAAATTAACAACCATTCACTCAATTACAGATTTGTCTACCAGTTTCTACCCAATCTTGAAGAGATAACCATGACAAGATTATGAGGAAGACAGCTAGCCATTACCACGCACTGCTAACTCTTGGCAACACAACGAGTATTTGGATTTACCAAAACTAATGTCCCCATGGCTGAAAGCATGTTTGATATGACTGGAAATCAAACCCGCCACTCTCAAAATAAAAGTGAAGAGTTCTAACCATCTGTGTAATATAGAAATTCTCTAAAACAGTATTTTGAAATTTGCAGTTTTTAAATGTCCCAGACAATTTTTCTTTTTTGAAGGTAATTAAGTCGTAGAAAGTGAATATAGTTTTTCCACAAATTAAATTTTGTTCTGATTACGAGCTTAACCATAAATGTTTGTTCACAATTTGCCTCACAAATCATTTAATCAACAAGCAATTCACGCCATACAATTTAGCATAACGTTGCAGCGAATGTATGTAGTCCTTCAGATCATTTTGTTGTAGAATTCACTATATAGTTATAAATGTGTCTCTGTTAAAAACAGGACGAAATTTGTAAGAAATGCTGCTCGTCTCTGTTTATATATGCAATTGGAATAAAATCTGTACTGGCTCATCAACTTCAGTGACCGTTCAGTGTCTATACAATGACACCAACAGTGGGATAACAGATGTAGCAAATGAACTTCAAAAAGAAATTAACAAACATAAGTATTATCCATATCCTAGCAAAGTCTGTTTCTATGTTTTGTGTGTTTTAAAGATCAAACTGAGACTCGGTGTTAATAGAAATATTGTTATTATATAGTTTTCTTATAAATTTATAAAAATTAGCAGTAACTGCTCTAACTTCCCATAGCATTTAAGTAATTTTATTGACATTTTTCATCGCCAATGAACATAACGTTCACAAAATATTTACAATGTATGAATTCCGAGAAAATCACGTATGTTTACAAATAACAAGACATTTTATAGTAAAACAATTACATTTATCAACATGAACGGCATTTCATGCTAACATAGTTTAAGTTGACGGGTTAAGGAACCAAAGAATTCAAGCGTAGTGTTCCTTTAATTTGGATAAAATTGAGAGACACAATGTTTATCAATTGCTTTGAAACACAAACCCGGAAAAGCTATTATTTAGTAAACAACCTAAACCACAATTGAGCTTCTACAACCTTCAAAGGTTTCTTGTGCAACAGTGTCCTTCATTATTTCAATTTCATTGTCTTTCTCTTGAGAATGCCACTAAAATTATATTGGTAGTCTTACATTAGCAGGTAAGAATAATCTCTATGTTTTATATGTATGCCCATAAACAGGTAACTTCCAACGTAGTTTGCCTCTGGCAAGCGTTATTTTGAAAACGTTTGAATGGAGACAGGATCTTTCTAGTCTGGATTTATTAAAACGGCAAACGAACTTATGTTCTAAAGTGGCCATAAGTATTCTAGAATATTGCAGCAGAAGGTAAATGTTCTCTGCAATATTAATGTTTCCTTTAATGTTGAAGATTATCTCCTTTTCCTATAAAACAGATGTGGAACGTTTAACATAACCATATCAATATTAAGTAACCTAATTCATTGTAAGAGGATTAAAGTATCTTAATTTTCTTATCTTTCAGATTCGTAAGAATAACTCATCGATGCTAATTTTTCTCACCATTTCCTGAATCAAAGTTGGCGAATAATCTCTTGAATGTTTTTCTGTCTCACAATTAAATATAATTGTTTTCAAAACTATAACTTTGTAAATATGTCCTTTATTCTCAGAAGAAAAAGAGAGTTTTTAAAATATGCAAAATGAATTTGAGCTAAACTGATACTCATCAACTTATTTACTTTGGTGTCTTATTCTACTTATTGTTGCAAACACTAATTCTGAGAATAAATCAAACAGCAAACCGTTTTGGTGAAAAGCAACAAATGATTTAACAATCACTTATTATTTGATCTGAAACATTTGTGTAAGGTTAAGATTGGAAAAAACATTCTTTGTCAAGATTAATTTATGTCTAATAAAAAACATGTTACTTTTCGGGGATTGGTTTTCATGTCGCTTCCTTGAGGTAGCAATTTAAACAGATTAAATATCAAGAAGATCACGTGAAGAATAAGTCTTGCGGCACTCTGTAGATCAATTATTTGGTACTGGTATGTCTTTCTATCGTCATTAAAAACCCTTGTGGTTCAGCAGTAAATGTCTGCGTCTAAAAACATACAAATCAGATTTTGATACCTCAGGGACACAGAACACAGATAACTTATTGTGAAGCTATCTGAACAACAGGACACAAAAATCAACTTACTTTTTTGGTTATATATTATTATACTTGCACTCGCCAGTGGCGATTTACTAAATAATGCTGAATCATACAATTTAATATTGGGTCGTATAGAAAAATGTGTAGATCTTTAACTTGTCTGAATCTTAATTAATTTAATTGTTTGTTCTTAATTTTATTTGTTCAGCATATTTCAATTAAAACTATAAATGATTTTAAACTATAATATTCTTGGTTCATTTACCTGTTGTAGAATGTTATTTTTCATAAAATGAGAAAAAAATGTTTATTCATAAAATACTTCTAAACGTATTTATTCGCTAATAACACTTTTAGCAGTTTTATGTATATGTGTAAATATTTTGTAAACGACATGTCGTGTTGTGTTTAAACTTTCATTTCTATTATTCATTTTTCGATATCGATATTATTGTTTCGAAGTTTAAACTAATATTTTGTTATTTATTTAGGGTAACGTTTAGAATTTTCTTGAATTAAGTAGACCAATCATATGTTTGTAAATGAGTGCTGGTGATTTCGTGTCTAGACGTGTAGTCTCGTGCAAGAACGGACATGCATGGATTGATCTGGAGACCTGTAGAATTTTTGCGATCTTTCGAGAAGTTTAGGCCTACAATATATAAACAGACGAATATGCAAGAGAGAAAGATAAATTCAGACATCAGTTATTATTCGAAGAAAAGAGGAGAGTGAGACATTAGTTTTATTTCAAAAGAAGAGAGTCAGTTATTTGAGAAATATTAAGTGTTTTCTGTGAATATTCAACTTCGATTTGTGAATAAAGTTAGATCTTTGGAAGCTGTGATTTTATTTCGTCAATCTCTACAATTCATCTGAATTACTGCTTGTGCTGAGAGTCGGCGAATTTATTGAACTGAGAACTGTTTCGGAATCTCTTCGTGGGACCAAATTCACACCCTAGACTGGAATTTTAGACTTTCATTTTAGATCATTATATTAGATACAGGCCAGTACCATTTTGTATTGCGATTAATTTTGAAGTTTGAAACTAGTATTATTTTGTTTTGTAATTAATTTCGAATGTTATAACTTAATATCTGTCACTGTTATTATATATAATTTATGTTATATCTGTTATATTTGTTAATAGTTTAGTGTAATAAATCATACAAGCTATTATCTGTGTTTTCTGTTGCGTTTAGTATACAAAGAACATAAAACATAAAAAAATACGTAACAGAAAATTGGGGGCTCGTCCGGGATATCGAACAAACAATTTAATTTTATTCTAAAATAAGATTTATATTCTATACAGATCCAAGTTGAATAATCACAGCAAACACTTAATCTTCCTCAAATAACTGACTCTCTTCTTTCTTCGAATAAAAATTGATGTCTGAATCTCCTTTTCTTCTTCGAAATAAAAACTGGTGTCTTAATCTCACCCCTGTTCTTCGAATAATAACTTATGACTGACTTCTTCTCGCGTCACCGTCTTTTATACCGGTAGGCCTACTTTTCGAACAATCTTGCAATTTCCATACAACTCCAGAGCAATCCGCGCGTGTCCGTTCTTGCACGAGACTACACGTCTAGACACGAAGTTACCAGCACTCATTTACAAACATATGATTGGTCTACTTAATTCAAGAAAATTCTAAATGTTACCCTAAATAAATAACAAAATATTAGTTTAAACTTCGAAACAATAATATCAATATGGAAAAATGAATAATAGAAATGAAAATTTAAACACAACACGACATGTTGTCGTTTACAAAATATTTACACATATACATAACAGTAGCAAGGAGAAATAGTAGATGCAAGTTCGTCGTAGATATTTATTAACTTGGTAGTTAGAAAATTTTCTCTACATTTTAGACTTTTCAGAGTACCGTATCTTGTAAATGAAGCTTTTGATGTTGTGAGAGACGTGAAGAATATATTTTTGAGGGAAGCTATGTCAGATAGAATAAAGACTGCTTTACATCGGTTAATTCTTGTAATGATTGAGTTATTAAAAGACAAACGGTGTCGTAGAATATCACCATTTTCAGGTAAGAGTGAGATATTTTGGTGAAAAACTTCTGTATAAAGTGTTAAAGATTTTTCGTTATTCCTTGCAACATTGCTTCTAAAAATATATCCATAAAGTACCGTAATAAAGGTATTGTGCTCAGTAAAATAAGTTTAAAGTTTGATTATAATTATTGACTTCTTTAGAGCTTTACAAGTATTCCATATATTGCTTCGTTGAATGACATTTGCAATGATTACATATTTTTTGTTTGTTGGTGGAAACTTAAAATGCACAGCATTAAGTTCGACAAGTACTTAAGTAATACACACAAATGTGTCTATTTTTTTTAAAGATGACTTTAACTTAAAGAAGATAAACATAGTTTTGAGTTGATTGGTTTTTATATTGAAAATATACATAGAAATTAGAAATATTAGGTTATAAATAATACATCTTTTTAAACGAAAATGTGAAATATATATATTTAATTTTATAAACATATTACTTGAATTAAATTTTAATTGTCTTTTAAAATATAAAAAATCTAACTCGTAAAAGTACAGTGAAAACATTTTTGTTTGCTTTTTATAATGAAGCACAAAGCAAGATAATAGGATATTTATGCTCTGTTCAATTTTTAGATTATAAATATTTATCTTACCAATAGGGAGCAGTAGAAAGAAATAGGACTGAGACTTTTTATTTTTACGTTATCTTACTGTTTGTATTTTAAGAGTGAATACTCTTCTTTTCAAAAATAAGATCATATTCACTAACAATCAATTTTTGCTTTTACTTGAATTAGTTTATTATTATTTGTCCATCGCGAGAAACCAGTCTCATACGTCTGGAATCTCACAGTTGACCCACTGAATGATTATTTAATTTAACTTCATCTTCTGACTCAGCTTATTATTTCTTATATTGAATTACGTTAAAAATTACAACTATATCGCTGCTATTAAAACCGTATTTCCTTCGCTGATATACTTTAATATTTATCTTGTAATTTAAACATTAGTATTCTGTTAGGAATTAATTAATAAATTACATTATTCCTTACGATATGTCAGTCATTCCTGTTTCATAACAAACGATTTTTCATGCATTATTATAACTTAATTCAGCTTGTATTTTTTCAGATAAAATAATAAAAAATCTAAGGTTCTATCTTTCTCAATACATTCACAAACTAGTTTTTGTTGCAGCAAGTTAAATATTAAGGAAAAATTGGTGAGAAGAGAAAGATAGGATATTTAATAGGTATTCAAATTATATGAAGAACATTTATCTTTTGTGGAATAAGGGTATAGAATATCGAAATTAAGGTTTCAGTGTGAATAATGTTATGACATCTTTTGTAATAAACAAATTGTCCTGTAAAAAAATAGTATTTATAGACATATGATACTTATTTTCAATTTTGTCTGCCAGTGGCACAGAGGTTAGTATAATTACGCTGAAAACAAGCTTTCCATACTTGTGATGGTTACAGCAGAGATAAGATTTTCTGTATCTCAACGCTTAACAACAAACAAATATAACAAGTATACTTGTTCAGCAATTTCGATGAAACTTCTTTAAACAAAATTTTCTTTTCACAATAGCATACGTTTATAAAGTTTCACAATAAGATACTTAATATGCTTATTCCGAGAATTTTTTACTCGCAAATTACCGAACTCAACACACTTTGGGAACTTTATTTCTAAATATGCAGTTATTCTTATAGAAAACTTAATCATTATGTTGATAAAATTTTGTTATTAACAGTTTAAAACATGGATTTGTTTTCGAAAAGTTAATATTTTAGTTAGTAACTAATGATTTGAAAATGAATACTTGAGTAACAGTATAAAATAATGACTAGTTTTGAGCGATAAGTGAGAAAGAAAAAATGACTATAAATTATTGGCATTCTTACTCATTTGTTTACATTAGCTACAGTTTGGTTTTCTTAGTACAGTTTCATAATTTTAAAGTAGCTTTGAGGCAGTTGTTTCATTAACACTGAAAAGAACTGATTCTTTGAGAAATAATATTGTCGATTCAGTTTAAATTAAAATACTAATATTGATATTTACTTAATTTATTGAATTGATTATATGAATAAAGTTAAAAGATAATAGAGCAAATTTATTATACAATAAATAAATACAGGCTAATCGGAATTGATACAGGATCTTTGACAGTAACAGTTGAGTTACAAAAAGTCATATATGATAAAAACTTGAAAACAAAGCCATTGTAAGACTAGATTAAAACCAACTTGGCAAAAAATTGTAAAATCTTTTAACTTTTTCTTTCATATTTAATTATTTCTCTGTCAATTAATTTAAGAAAAAATTCACGTATCACGTAGTCTTCAATTTAATAGTGCATAAATAGACTAAATATTCTTTTTTTTTCTAACATATTTCTGGCAGATATCGACGGGTACCAGCCTCTTAATTCGTTCAGGTGTTGCTGACTGTTACTCTTTATCAGATAAGAAGTAAGCCTCTGTATTTGACCTTTGTAAAATAACTTTTTTTTAAATATGCAAATTTTACAGAACTTATTTTCCCGTCAGGTATATAAAAAATAAAATAAATCCGAATTTTTAATATCATGGAAGTAAAAAACGACTGCATTATTTTAAATAATGTGAAATTTGTATTACGCTAAAATAATTTAGTTTTGTAAAGGGTTGTTTTTCGTTTGTTTGTTCATTTATGAAAAGTTCCGCAAAGAGCTACCCTTGCTGCACCAACCAGGAGGAATGGAAACCCGGTTTGTAACATATTTCTTGAGGCTTATCGCTTTACCACAAGGAAAAAGAACATTTTTTTAATGGAAACCTATTCTTTAAAGCAGTTGAAACATTTTTCAGACTACATCTATTAATAATACTTTGTTAATTATTTACTATGCATTTGTATTAAAATTTATTGTTTTGGATTTTTTTCTCTCTTTTAGTTGTTATAGAGAGAAAACATAATTGGGAATTTGTGTTATATGGGTATTTTTATACACTTCGTGTAATGATAAGACGTTTCGAAGATTGAAAGAAAACATATAGAAATAGAGTTAAATGTAGACGACTTTTCAGAACTTTAATTTGATAAGTTTAAAGTAAGAAACGTTGTCCATGTTTATATCTTTTCAGTCAGAATGACCATCCAGATATATGAACCATGATTCAACCTTTTTATGTAAAATCTATTAAAGTATTACTGAGAAAAACAAGTACAGAAGACTTTGACTTGGAATGTAATAGCGCTTTGACATTATTAGCAAAAGAATACGTTTTGTTGATTTTAATGGCCTGAGTTATCACAATCTGTAAGAGAATTAACATATTATTATTATTCAAATATCTTTAATAATTGCAGATTAATATTCTGCTAACGGCTTATGAGTTACTGAAGAAAGAAATAACGTCACACGAAAGATATAACCGTCTGACGAACCAACGAGTCAGCAGTGAAGAACTTTTCACTTTAATGCTGACCAGCGTGGAGAATGACTACTCTTCTCCAATATATCTATCAACAGCCTCTGGAAACAGTAATTTATGCCACTCAGATTTATACCTCAATCTTGCACAATTAACTTTTCGATATTATCATCTCTAAAAACAGAAAATATTATTATGTGGTAAGCTCTTTTATAAGAAAATAAAGTAAGAATATAAATTTAAAAAGTGATTTTTTGTTTAGAATGGCAGATATTATTCCTTTTGGAACTGTTAATCTTTTTTTGTGTTAAATCTGGACTATGATTTAAAGTAATGTATCTTGAAACATTTTGTTGACAAAAATCATTTTCATTAGCTTTTTTTAAACATTCACCATTGAATTAATTTCGTAGCTTTGATATTTCAGAAGAGTGGTTTAAGAAGTGACGTAAATTCCTGGCTGTGCAAAAATGAAGACACATATGTTGTCTTCACATTTTCAATGCTTTTGTATACATCCATTCACCTTCTTCTTTTCTGAAAATAAGTGATCTAAAAAAGGCATCTTTTGGACAACCACTGAGTCATATTGTACACCTCAAGATGTGGACTTTTGACAATGACTTAGAGAGCGAACTCAGGAATAAAAGTGTTACAATATCATTCCCAATTCTGACTGGTATAGAAAAAGTGAATGAAATACAGGTTAGTTTCAGGTTTTCAGAAGAAAGCAGTATGCTATGCATATCAACCTATTCATTTTTAAAATTGTATGATACTCACATCTTAAAGTCTGCAGATTTACAATGCCGGAAACCGGGTTTCGATATCCATCGGGAGCATATCACAAGTATTTTTTTTGGTAACTTAAAAATTAACTTGAAACAAACAAGAGTTAAAAATGAAAACGAATAGGAAAGGTAGACCCATCGAAAACCAATAGTTCGAGAGTTCTGTTGAATTATTTCATTATCGTCTTGCCACACCCACCTCACAGAGACATTTCAGTTTTAAGAGGCTTTTTGTGTATATTAGAATCTGCTAAATTCCATTGTCGATTTATTTTTAACTTTTGTCTACGTTTTGCTGAAATATAGGTAGCATTATTATATATTACTCATTTCTACATAGTCTCATTTTTTGTTTAATTATTTCTTTTGATCTCTCTTTCTATCCTTTTTGAAAGTTAACCTTATTTACGTTATCTTCCATTAGTAATTATTCTGATTATTAGATTTACTTTTTTATATAAGTTATGGTACTCTATCATTACATATGGCAGTGAGTGTTGGACCCTCTCGCCTAGGCCGGAAAAGCGACTTAAAACAACAGAAATGTGATTTTCTTGATGTAGATTCCAATGGCAAACAATGTATCGAAAATTATTGAAAAGAGCAGAAACACAGAGGAAGCTATTCATAACTATCAGAAAAAGACAACTGAGTTTCCAAGAAAACATAATGAGAACGAAAGAACTTCAAATTATGAAAATTACATACAACCTTTCCACAAAGTTGAACGAGAATAAAAAAGTCGAGAAACAGCAAATTTAAAATACATTAGTAGAATAAGCTTTTTGTTTATTTGTTTCTTTTGGAATTTCGTCCAAAGCTACTCGAGGGCTATCTGTGCTAGCCGTCCCTAATTTATCAGTGTAAGACTAGAGGGAAGGCAGGTAGTCATCACCACCCACCGCCAACTCTTTGGCTACTCTTTAACCAACGAATAATGGGATTGATCGTCACATTATAAAGCCCCCACGGCTGGGAGGGCGAGCATTTTTGGCGCGACGCAGATGCGAACCTGTGACCCTCAGATTACTATTCGCATGCCTTAACGCGCTTGGACATGCCGGGCCGTAGAATAAGCAAATAGATAGGAGCCACTGTCACTGAAATTTTGAAATATTCCAAAGATAGGAACCCAAAGAAATCGTAATTACCAACGTTCAAACTGTATATAACACCGAGAGAGAAAGCTTTTGTCAATGCTCCCTAACCCCGCATTTTTTCACAAATGTTTTAGATTTATTTCTGAAGAAATGCTTCCTTTCTGGCTTAAATTTAAAATTTTCAGTCATAGGTCTTCTTTATGCTTTCAAATGTAGTTGAAACTGTGCAAGCACGATAAACTGAAACTTTCCATTGACATACATATAACAGACATAATCTCAATTGCAGAATGACTGATGACACTCTCATAATTTTCATGAAAAATGATTCACACGTCAGTAATCTTTACTTTATCATAAACAGCAACAACAACATAAAATATGGTAATAGTAAACAAATACCTACATTCATTAATTAACGAAAGTAAAACATTCAGTATTAAATGTGTTATGTTAAATTTTACTTATTTAATGTAAGAAATAAATAAGATATATTAAAGTTTTGAAGCATTTTTCACTGAAATAGTATCTATGAATTATTTTAAGTGAGCATTAAAGATATTCTGAAACTTTCGTCAAGAGATTATGATATCAAACCTTTCATGAACTTATCACATTGTTTTATGTGAACCACAACTGCGTTTAGTTTAATAGTCGGTAGACCTGGCTTAGAATATCTAGCAGGAGAGATGGTTCAACATTGAATACGCTCAGTGTATACATATGTTTGTGCAATGTAAAATACCATACAAAGTCCTTGTAGCGGTGGGTCCTTTTAGTTAATATATTAAAATTAGAAACAGTTACATCCCGAAACTAAGTTAAATACTGCTGACATGATCATTTAACCCTGTTTTCTTTCATGCTGAAAATCCCAATTCCCAGCTCCACAAGAAATACAAAACCTCATGGTGTTGAAACTGAGTTTATACGTATTTATACAAATATATTTTTCATAAGATGATTCATGTTCTTTTCAGTGTTGTGTTGTTGTTCTTATTTTTGGATGAAGTGTGGTTGTCTCCAAAACCTATTTTTTTATTATGTAAAATTACACAATGTACAATTAACAGTTGAAGGCACGGTATAAGAGAGGTTTCAACGTGCAGAATGATTATAAAAAGAGTTTTCCTTTTTACACACAATCTAAAGCATATATTAATAACTTGTATTATTGAGGAATAGAATTTAGATCTCTTGCAGAAGAAACTACAACATAAATACGTAATGCGCAATTCCTTTAATATATTTAACATGACATTATCTACTTTCCCTTAGTGTGTGACCTGGACAAAAATATCTGGGAAGCAGTACCATGCTTGAATGTTAAATTTGTTCAGCGAAATTTTGAATGCAACTGTCACGTAAGGAAATACATAGGGCAAGTATTACTTTTTAAAAGTCCTTTATTTTTTAGTATTTTGCTAATTATAACGTTTATTAGCGCCAAAATAAACAAGAGCTCTGTTTCTCCAATATTACTGAAGGTTTGTTTGTTTTTTAATTTCGCTCAAAGCTACACAAGGGCTATTTGCGCAAGCCTTCCCTGATTTAGCAGTTTAAGACTATAAATTTGGCAGCTAGTCATCACTACTCGCCCCCAACTCTTACCAACGAATAGTGGGATTGACGGCACATTATAAGAACCCACTTCTGAAAGAGCGAGCATGTTTGGAGCGACGAGGATTTGAACCCGCGCCCCTCAGATGACGAGTCGAGTAAGGTCCGGCATGGCCTAGCGCGTTAAGACGTGCGCTTCGTAATCTGAAGGTCGCGGGTTCGCGCCCGAGTCGTGCCAAACATGCTCGCCCTCCCCGTCGTGGGGGCGTTATAATATTACGGTCAATCCCACTATTCGTCAGTAAAAAAGTAGTCCAAGAGTTGACGGTGGGAGGTGATGACTAGCTCCTTTCCCTCTAGTCTTTTACTGCTAAATTAAGGACGGCTAGCAAAGATAGCCCTCGTGTAGCTTTGTGCGAAATTCCAAAACAAACAAACAAACGAGTCGAGTACCTTAACCCACCTGACCATGCCGATTCTGATAACTGGAAGTATTAGAGCTAACATACCGCTTTAAATATTTTAAAATCTATTTTAACCACAAATTATTGTTTTTAACCGAAATATAATTCAAAACCTTTTCTTTCTTTCTTTACTTTGGATAACATCACGTTTTTAGTCATATTAATAAAAATAACACAGTAGCGTCATTGGCGTGCTAGTCTTCCTTAAAAAATGCCCCAAGTTATTTGCAGAGTTTACAAATTACTTAGAATACAGAATTGCTGTTTTATCTTCTGAAATTTGCACAAGGAAATGTGTTTTAGTTCCAATTCTTGTTGGGTTCAATTTTTCTAAACATGTAGAAACTTATGAAAACATTTTATTTATATTATAAAGTAAAAGTATCGTACCTCGGTTATTGAAACCCGTGTTTTGGTGTTATAAGCCTTAAAATTTGCCATTGACTGCGGAAGTCCTAAAGTAACCAGAGAACATTTTACAATGTTTATAAACCAACGCTTTTAATCAGATCGTTGGACAACTACTAAAATGGCTAATAGTGTTTTCAAAGTTGATAAGCATCGTAAATAATACTAGTAAAACACATTTTAGTCCCTTTTTCATTTCCGTTATTTCCATGAAAAAATTACCAAAATAATTCAATAAAACGTTATAGCCTTTGTTATTATATATTCATGTTTAAGCTTTTTTTTAGATTTTCATGTAATAGTAAATTTATGATCACATTTAACACCAACAGTTGCAATGTAATTTTAAGCATTTATTTCGATAACACATGTGTTTCTTTTTCTAGGGTTTTGAAAAGGCCTAAAAAACCTGATTTCACTAACGTGGGAAAAAATCTCGCATGTTTTGAAGAAGTTATCACTAGGTTCGTAAAATTCCTAAACAAGCATTTAATAAACATAATAGTGGATGTACCATTCATATTGAAAAAAGTGATTGTTCATGAAATGTAATCAAAGACGAGTTTATTTGAGGTGATTACGACTCGTTAAAGCTAAATTTATTTTTATTTAAGACACTGTTACGTTTTTTTATATTTTATGTTGACTAAACGCAACAGAAAAACACAGATAACAGCTTGTATAATTTATTACAGTAAACTAATATATATGTAACAGATATAACGTAAATTATATATTAACAATGACCGACATTCAGTTTTAACATTCAAAATCAATTACAACACAAAATGGTACTAGCCTGTATCTAATATAATGATCTAGAATGAAAGTCCAGAAACAATTCACAGTTTAGTAATTTTGATGACGTTCCTTTTACGATGAGTGTCCGAAATTTGTTGTTTTCCAGTTTGCCTCGGTTTCTCTTAATCAGTCCCGTACGTGTCGACACTCAGCACAACCAGTAATTCAAATGAATCGCAAAGATTGATGAAACAAAATCACAGTTTCTGTAGATCTAGCTCTAGTCACAAAGTTAAGTTGAATAACCACACAGCGAACGTTGAAAACTTCTCGAACACAGACACTATTTCTTGAATTAAATATAATCTAATGGTTGACCCTTCTTCTTTTGAATACAACTAATGTCTGACTCCTTTCTAACTTCTTTCTCGCATCTTCGTCTGTTTATATATTTGTAGGCCTCTTTTCTAGAACATTCACCGGAACTTCGACAGAGTAGTCTGCGCATGTATGTTTTTGCACGAGACTCTACGTCTAGACGCTAGGCCGCCAAACATTTCCATTTGTAGTCATATATTTGATCTACCTAATTCTAGAAAGTTCTAAATGTTATTTTAAATGAAGAACAACGTATTTTATTGTTTAAACTTTGAAACAGTAATATAAATATGGAAATATAAATAATAGAAATGAAAATTTAAACACAACACGACATGTTGTCGTTTACAAAACATGTATATGACATTTACATTACAGACACACAACAAATCTACATGTATATGATTATAATATCATATCCAATAATTTTGGTGGCTCATTCCATTTTCGAAGGTGACCTTTTAAATAGTCTTACTTTAAAATCTCATGTACAAAACATTTTAGTTTCCTCTAAGTTTTGAAATAACCTAATAAATTTTTGATTGACAGATCCCGTAGGTAGCAACTTATGATAAATTCCTGTACATAAGATAATACACAGTTTTGTAAACATGTTTTGTTTTACAAATATGATTCGTTGAGTACTGTATAGTAATTTACCAAAAGTGTCATAAGAGAATATTGTTTTACCTTGTAATTGACATTTTAGATACGATATAGTCATAGATTAGGACTGAATTGTTTTTATTTCCTTTTTTTAATTTCCAACTCATAGCCCCGTCATCTCTTGACCAGTTTATGACGTAGTTAGTTTGGGATTAAGGAGGTCAAGCCCTTTTGATTGATACACTTGGCTACTCCCAAGATCTCATAAATTAATTTATTCTAATCCTGTCTATAATAAAATGTTAGTTTGAGAATAGAGTGGTAAAGATATTAATGTGTAACGAAATTGAATCTGATGCACTCACGCCCTTTACTGGGAATTGCTGACGTGCAAAAACACAGCTAATAAAAGGAATAAAAATAAATATATTTTAGACTAATTTACTCTAACCCCGTCTAGGAGGATTTCACGTTCCTAAACTATTAAAGATTGCCTCTTGTTTACTTTCAGTTTCTGTTCGAATTTCGTGTAACTAGGTTTAATGAAATATAAAAAGATAAATACACACCATTAAAAGATTTTTGTTAGCATTAGGTGATACATTTCCTGTAAAACAAGTGAATATGAGATTGAAAATCTCATAGTCTAAGTATTCTAGGTATTTTCGCTAATGTACTCTTTTCCATATCATTTGTGTGTAATGAGCGAGAAGAGGAAGGCACAAAGATTTAGGTACAGACAGACGCTGTGATTCATTCCAATAAATTAAGACTTATTCCATACCCTACAATATTAATTAAGGATCTGTACCACAATTTAGCACATTCACTGTGATTAAGCCCGCCATATCCAGGCGGTTTGGCTCTGGAGTTGTAATCCGAAGGTCACGGATTTGAATCCCGTCATGTCAAACATAGTCGTCCTTTCAGTCATGGGGACGTCATAACGTGACGGTCAATCCCATTGTTCGTTGATAATGGATTGGCGGTTGGTGGTGATGAAAAGCTTTCTTTTCTTTAGTCTTATGCTTTTTAATTACCGACGGCTAGCGAACGCAGATAACCGTCGTGTAGTTTTGCGCGAAATTCAAAGAAACAAATAACACAGCTGGTAAGAAATTCTATGAGCAATCCATCACAAATGTTAATTGCACTTGAAACCTAAGCTTTTGATTGAAACCTGATCGGTTTGACACATTTACCTTGTTGTTGTTTTGTTGTTGGATTGTTTATTTTGTTTTTATAAATAAACATTTCTGTGTTGTGAAATTATCAGTGTGAAGTATTTCTTCTTGACGAAGATCACTATGTTCCATATTACAGCATTCTTCAAACTTTCAGACAATGGATCTAACTGAATGTTCAGTACCACTCTCATTTTTGATGAAAAAAATCAAAATATATAAGGGAGATAAGAATTACTGGTGTTAATATGATATTTTAGACAATCAAACATTAAATGCACTTTATCACGTGTTACAAAATGATGTCACATTCTGTCATTTAACATTTCATGTCCATTTTACGTGATGTACCCTATTATATCAAAGAAAGGCTGTAACTGTAATGAAAATATTAAAATGTTTTTCACTTCCTCCATTAGAAGAAGCAGTCAAAGTGACCTTAGGTTTCAATGCTACTATCAAGGCAGAAAAGATCGAGAGATAAAATTACATATGAGATATCAGTTAGCTACTGTTCTGGAAGTAAAAGAGTCAAGAATCATGGAACTTGAGTTATTATCAGGAAAACACGATTTAATTAAAATTAACCTTACATGCTGATGGTTTGACTCTTAGAAAAAGAGAAAATATAAATTAGTTGTATTTAAAGAAGTATTAGTGGCTAAAATGAAGATAAGGACACTACCATGAGTAATAAAATACAAACAAAATTCTGCAGATAAAACATATCACAATATTCAAGTCATTTCTTTAAGAATCCTAAATTCACCGCATTCTTTCTATCTGTTTCAGAAAATACTAGAAACTGAAAAAGCACTGAAATTGTGCTTAATGAATTAGTGGTATTAACCATAATATATAATTATATTAAATGTTCTCTTTTTGTTTGAAAGCCTTCCTTTTGATGTGGTATAAAAACTCTGTCTGCTAGTGTGTGATGACAGAAAACCAAAAAATATTTGTAGGTAGTCACCATGTAAATTTGAACACTACGTAATTCGAAACTAATTATGCCTTAGTGATACTTCGTAGAAACTTAAAATGGAAACTAAGTTTAATTCTGTGGAACATGAGGTGTCACTATTGTACATTACAAAAATTGACAACTCTTTACAGATTTCAAAGTAGTCACCTTATTATAAAATCAGAACACGACTCTAGAGTTCTAAGCCGACTTGAAGAGCATTGTAAGAAACAAGGAATTACGCCTAGTAAACCAAAACGGCAATATGGTGGAGGTGGTTCCTCACCTATTCTCTATTAAAAATAAGATTTTACCTGCATCGTCGGGTAAGTACTTTCACCCTCATGTTTCTCGCCTTTATAACATCGTGAGTGTAATTCATAACAATATTATTTTTATATTACATTATATCAACAAAAACTGAGAATAGTTTACAATTTAAAACCAATGCTGACTAATATTTCATGAACATCAAGCATATTAATGTGAGGAGAGAGTGTTTAGAAATTTGACACATTTATCTCAAGATCGGAAACTTGATCAGTGTAGGAACAATGGATATTCGATCACATGCAACTATCATATAAATTTACTTTAGTACTCATATTTCTACGCCAAATGAACTTAAAACAACACGTATACCTATCTATATAAATATGTCAAATACATGAAACTTTCAGTTTCCTCGCTTGTAAATCTTAAGTGATTCACTCAATCAATTACCATTACATTGACATCCAGGCACCAATTCAGAATTTATCAGTTAGAGAAAATAATTCATCAACGAACTTGTTAAGTACCTTTTTAAATTGCCCTAAACGAAGATAGTGGATGAAATATTGCTAGAATGTGTAAAATTTGTCAAGATAATAAAAAAGTTAATGTTTGAAACTGTAAATGTTGAATGCTGTTATGAACAGTTCAACTCCAGTCCATATTTATGAATGTGAAAACACAGATAAAATTAAAGTAAATCGTTTAAAATCGCTAATTTAAAGTAACAATAATTTGATGTATTATGACTATTTGTTTACTTGAGTAGCTCAATTGCTGAATGAAAAGTATGGCGATAGCTATGACAGTAACAAAACTTGTCATTAAATAAATATATATGTATATTAATTTACTTGAAGAGTAGACATGTCTATAAACTCATTAAGAAAGGTATATTTACACATCTCTACTTTATATCACTACTTATGCTAGAAACAAGAAATGGTAATACCAGCCTATTAATATATTTGTCTTTCATAAATTAATTATTTGTAATTTTTTTAAGTCTCTTGAGCTTTAAAATTACTTCCAATATATTACAAATATTTGACAAAAGAATCTATCAATTACCGAAAAATATAATTTATAATCAAAACAGTTATTCCGTAGTTGCAGTGAGCGGAAAAACAAAGACCAACCATATTTGGTTCAGTAAAAGAAAACTAATTTACTGAACTTAAATTTTATTAATTTCAAAGTGAAAAGAATCTTCTTTCTGTCTTTTTCAGAAAACAAAACGAGAGTTGGTGCAATTAGTTGCATTCTAGTATCTTTACTCCTCGTTGTAAGTTTCCTGTTGTGCAGCCTAATTTTCACACTGAGGAAAAAAGATAAAACGAAGAGAAAGGATTGGTGTTAATTCCATACCTACCGGGATGAACAGTGTCTTCACAAGACGTGCATGATTGGTTTACATTTTAGCACACAACATGATGTAGTGTTATACTTGTTTGAAGCTGATAATTGATGAATTAGTATGCAATACTTAACTGCTACTAAAATCGTATAAATATTGCAAAACAGTCAGTAAATCACCAGAGACCTGAAGTCATTGTTTTACAATAACAATTAAGGAAAGCAACTTTTTTAGCGTTGTAAGAGCACACACTAAATTATAGTGAAAATACATTCAATAGAGACTGATATATTTAATTTATATTTAGCACTTTACGTATTGAGTTACCGTTTAGTATTTGATTTTGATAACCGTGTTGATTGTTTTACTTTTGAATCATAATATATCTAATAAAACGCGTTTTAGAACGTATTTGTTCTATTGAACATGTAGACACTTGTGATTCATTATTATATTTGAATGCTTGATTTGAATGTATTTAAAAAAAAAGTAAAGGCAGTTACTGAATCAGTTTAAATAGTGATCATTATTAGATGTATAATAATTTAATATTAATAAGTGTATTTTAGGAGACGTTAAGGTAAGCCATTAGTTGGAACATATTTGGAAATAGCCTGTACTTTGACATGGATACGAACTGTCAGTTGAATGTGAGTAAATTAAGGAGTTAACCACTGTAACCAGGACCATATTTGCTGAGAAAATAAATTGCGAACAATTTGAAAAATCATGAATGTCATCAACCGTAAACTATAAGTCTTGGAAATATGAATAGCTTAAATAACTTCCTGATAACTTGTTAACACATTAACATGAATTCTTTTTATTTCTTAGCAACGAGAACATAGATCTATGAAAATTTGTGAAATAACTCCCAAAACTGTTGTTTATTTAAATTTAGACTGAGCGGTTTTCTCAAAATTTATCATTGTGGACAAAAGTACAACGAAAAAGAAAATATTCAAGAAACAACAAATTTATTTTGAATATAATTATCTGATTGTTAAATTATAATAGTGCACTAAACAGATGTTTCATATTTATTTCATACAAAATACGAACAAGGCACACACACATATATATATCTAACTGTATAACTGAAATTGCAATTTAGATCCATGAGCATGTCAAAAAATTCTCTGAACAATTTCTAGAACTCGAATCTCTCTTTTGAGCCCAGATTATTAAAAGACTAAAAATCTTGATATTCCAATAATTTTGAAAGTCTAATGATTTTAATTTCTAGTTCTTGTCGCTACTCAACGATATCGCTATGTAATAACTTCTTACAAGTTGATCGATAACCTTTTACACACAGAAACCAATAAGAAAATGGTGCACATTTATTCATGATAAGGATGAAACAAGTGAAAGTAAAATACCACACTTTTATGTCATACCGAAGCTATATCTAAAGTTTAATTCTCTGATCAACCACGTGATTGGTTATTCCAAACAACATTTATTACAAAGAGAACTTCTATCTCGTAATAATTGATATATGATAATAATAATATTTTTACAGATGCTGTTACTTCATTAGATGCATATTCATATCATTTGTAAAAAGTAAAGGTATGCACGTGTGCAATTTGAGTGTGTTTAGGTAAATAGAAAGTTTGAACAATAAGTGCATACTTTAGTTCAAAATATTTTTTATATTAAGTAACAGACGTTCATGGCTGATTTTAAAGCACTTATGATGGAAATTTTTATCAAATTCACATGTTTTTAACATACAATTTGTAACCAAAAGCAGTATAGTAATTATTATTATTTTACACGAAAATACAATATCCTATAACTTGAGAGCTTTCGAAAGGTGTCTGTTTTCTAGTTTAATCCTAAAAATGAAAGATTCATCTTTTGAAAACGCTCGGTGCGTGCAGTTAATATTATTATTTGATAATGATCTGGTGAGGTATTCTGTTTATAGAATAGATTAGATTTCCAATCATTTTCATTTCCACTCAAGAGACAGATTCTTACAATAATAAACTTAAAATGATATTTTCTTTATAACAATGAGTTTTCTTCTCTTAGCTCTTATATTGACATTCTCATGATACTTTCATTTTATTTGTGTAGTTTACATAAAACGAGTTTGTAAAAACATTAGCCATTTTTTTCATAATTTCAAGATTACATAAGTAGAGTAGTACTTATAGTATGAGTTGGGTGGTTACGCAACATGTGATACAAATTAGTTTCTCATGTTTACAATAAAAAAATCTTCAAAGGTGTTTGAAAAACACTTTGAAGTTATAAACCACAAATATCTCAATCCCACTGACTGACTGGTATTGTTGGACACTTCTAGTTATGTAGCAAACACACCACATTGTAAGAGCATAGAGACTAACACTAGAACAACAGCACAATAAAACAGCAGCTACTGTTTTCCTACACTAAATAACCCCAAAAAGAAAAGCTTTGTATGCTGAGTAAGTATGGTCAACTAACAATTTGAGTAGTATGGGGTATGTGCCAACGTGAGTTGACCCTTGAAGGAAGCTTGAGACTACATTGTTTGGGCAAGAAGAAAAGCTTTGCTTGTTTTGAATTTCGTGCAAAGCTACTCCAGTGCTATCTGTACCAGCCGTTCCTAATTTAGCTGTGTACGACTAGAGGGAAGGCAGCTAGTCATCACCACCCACCGCTATCTTTTGGGGTACTCTTTTACCAACGAATAGTGGAATTAACCGCAAAATTATAACGCCCTTAAGGCTGAAAGGGCGAGCATGTTTGGTGCGACGGGGATTCGCTGCGACCATTAGATTACAAATGGAGCGTCCTAACCACCCCCTCGGTGTTATTTCACTTGTGGAAATCATAAGCAGTATATGGTTTCGTAATTTTTTGATTCGTGAGATATATTTTCTTTTGTTGATTGATTTTGCTTTCTGTCTAAATGTGTGCGTATAATGTTTTATACGGTTTGTGGAGGAAACTTATTGATCTTGATGAACTTTTGTGAGATTATGTTGAACAGAAAACTAAAAAATAACCTTACAAAAAAGAGACATTAACTCCATTATAAACCTGAAACAAGACAAAAACATAAAAATTCTTAAAGCAAATAAAGATAACGCTATAATCATAATGAACACAAATGAATACATCCAAAAAATGAATAACATCCTGTCAGACACGAACAAATTTCAACAAATACACACAAATCCAACAAAGACACACGAGACGCAACTGAATAAATTACGACTACAAATCTAAAATATTTTCTCAACCCAAACGAGCCCTTTTACATGTAAATTTCTGTGTGTGTTATGTAATTCAATTACCTGATTCACCTGATTTTACTTAAAAAACTACACTCATTAAACTTCTCCGCTGTAACTCCTGGCTTTCTGCAAATCATGTGTATATTAGCTGCAGTTTGATTATTTTTGTCTGATAGTTATGAAACTACATTGCCATTAAAATTCATGTGTTCACGTGCATGATCACTTGATTTATGATAAATCAAATTCACAACTCAGCGATATATAATATGCATTTTTTTTTTACAAAAAAACAATCAACGGTTATAAATATAGCACTCTACATGTCTTGACATCGATCACGTTGTCCTTAGGAGTGCTGCTGTACAACATATAAATACAAACGGCCGTAGTCATGAGGGCCAACATGGCCAGGTAGTTCAGGTGCTTGACACGTAATCTGAGAGTAGCGAGTTTGAATCCCCATGGTATGAAACATGCTCTCTCTTTCAACCGTGGTAGCGTTATAACGTGATAATCAATTCCACTATTCGTTGATAAAAAGTAGCCCAAGAGTTGGCGGTGTGCAATGATAGCAAAGCTTCCTTCCCTTTAGTCTCACTTTGCTAAGTGAAGAACGGCTAGTGCAGATAGCTCTCGTGTAGCTTTGTGCGAAATTCAAAAACAAACCGTAGTAATGTGACTAATAGTTTAAATGTCAAATAAAACTAAAGACAAAAATAATCTAATGGAGAAAGAGGTATTTATAAAATTAAATATCAGTATGATGGTGTTAATATTGGTCTAAGAAGAACAAATTTAAAATTTACAGTCAATAACAAAAAAAATGTTAAGAACAAAAGCGAAAACTCAACTATAGTTGAGCATGTAAATTATATTTATCATATAAATCAGGGAGGAAAAATATTTATGCGAATAATACAACAATTTTAAATGTAAAAAACCTAAATAATGAAGCTCAATAAAAATAATTTTATCTTAAATACAGATGAATGGTTTCTAAATCAAAAAGTGAGTAGTTGGCGCGATTTTTAAGAGGCCTTTTATGAACCAGTAAGTGATATTTTTGTTGAAAAAATTACCCGGTTTGCTTTCAATTTATTTGAAATGAAGTTTGTTTAAAGCTGTTTATTTACTGGCTAAAAAGAAGCATTTCCTGAACTATTTCAACATTGTGAAAAGTGATTTAAAGTGGTATGTTGACAGAAAGCATGGAAGCCTTCAAATGACACTTTGAGGTATTCAGGAACCGTTTAGCACCATCTTGGTAGATACTGTTCAGCAAGCCAAGTGCAATATTATGTTTGTAGCTGGTTTCAAAGTGTTCCTGACTGCTTATCCTACTTCTGACTGTCGTGGTGCTTCACCTCATCTACCGAATCGACGGTAAAATCGTTAGTTTTTCAGTTAAAACTAAACATAAAAAAGTGATAGCGGAAGCATAAAAAATTGTCAATTCTTTAATTAATTATACTGAATATTTGAGCTTTAGTGACATATCCTGAGTTTGCTCACAGTGTGTAGAGTTTATGAATCGCTAGTGTCGTGATTTGAGGATGCTGTAGTTGAATTTAAAATCTATCAATTAATAAACGAAACGTTATCCAAAAAATACGACCAAAACCATCCTCTTTGGAAGTCCAGATTGAATTTACTTTTAAAGAGATTGCAGAGTATATATTCTTTAAACCCTGGGGAATGTGATAAACACGTAAACTAGAATTTACATGGTGGTGTAAACTAGTATTTACATGACAACCACGTTTGCAATTTACCTGTTGTGCAGCAACTGTTTTTTTCACACTCTTAATGATAACGTCAAATGTGTAGAGTGCTATATTTTAGGACAGTCTATTACTTTTTAAATAGAAACGAAAGTGTATATTATACAACGTTGATCGTTGAATATTTCAATAGATTGTAATTATGTATACAAGTTTCATGAATTTTGCCTGATAATTAATTGTATTTGAAATAAAACATCTTGTTAATGATTATATTGCATAATTTCAATGACTTCTATTATATCTCTATAAAAATGACTTCAATGAAAGCATGTTAAAGCACAATTAACTGTTTAATCGTATATTATTTTGTATTTTAGAGCATCTGGTTTTTCTCTTGGAAATTTCAAATTCAATATTATTAGTTTGAAATAATATTATTATGTTTGTAAATATTAAAATTTGTAAATCTTCCATTGAACAATACTACTAATTTTAACTTTAATTAACTCGATTTTGAATCTAATTAATACATACATATCAACATTTTACAGGTTTGTTAGGAATATTCTATAACATATATTGTGTTAGATGACAGTTATTTTCATCACTGTTAACATTTATTCAACCTAAAACTGCATGTGTTCTTGTAAAAAATGAAAAACAAAGTCAGGATAATCTTTATTAGTGAAAAAATCAGTTGATACTTCAAAGGAAACCAGATCTTCCACAAAGTTGAGATAATGATAATGGAAGAAAACATATGGAATGAATACTATCATCCAAGGTTGCCAGAACTGGGAATACTGATGAATTCAAATTTAAAATAGGAAAATAAATTTGTATCTGAACACCATACCAAAGCATAAACGATTCAGAGCTTGATAAAACTTTGTTGAATAGGCAGCAGCTGTTTTGTAGAAACACAAATGTAGAGGAAGACATTTCTAAAGTCTTCCGTCTTCAGATCAGTGTGTGTTAGTTATAACACCACTAAGCCCTCCATAATCGTGCACAAAAAGATGCCATAGTTTAGGTGCAAAAAGAAGACGAGGTCAAAGTTTCACGTTTTGTCACCTGATGGCGTGGCGTGCATTGTTTGGCTGCAATAACCTTTGACCATGATTATGTAATAGTGACAAAAAGTACAGAACATGTTTCTAGGCAGAAATTACCCATACAATGCATGTTTCGATATTAGCAAAATTAGTCATTAATTCAATAGGTAATTAAATCAATTATTATTAATTCATCCTGAAAAAAAGATGCTCGAATCTAATTAATTAAAACAAATATAATAATTCAACAAATCGTTTATAATTTGTTTGATTTTATTTGAATTTCGCGCTTAACAACTAGAGGGCTTTTCGCGCTAGCCGTCCCTCATCTAGTAGTGTAAGACCAGAAAGCAGCTAGTCATCACCACTTCACGCCAACTTTTGGGCTACTCTTTTAGCAACGAATAGTGAAATTGGCCTTGACATTATAACGCCCCCACGGCTGAAAGGGTGAGCATGTTTGGTGTGTCGCGAGTTCGAATAACACATGCTCACTCTTTCTGCCGTGGGGACATTATAATGTGACCTGTTAATCCTACTATGCATGAGTAAAAATATAGCCCAAGAGGCTGGCGGTGGGTGGTGATGAAAAGCTGCCTTCCCTTTAGTTTTACACTGCTAAATTCGGGAAGACTCGTGCAGATAGTTCTCGTGTAGCTTTAAGCGAAATAAAAAACAAACAAACAAGCAAGACCTATTACCTCTTCGTTAATTTTGTATATAGCTATTTATAACACAAGCCTTTCAATCAAATATAATATACGATATAATTAGTACTTATGATTATTTTAAAAAACAGAACTTTTTAGGTTGTATATTGCTAACACACATAAAAATATATAAATGTGGTTTCTTTTACAGGTTCACAAGACTAAGAAACTGATGTCTGTTTTGCATTACTTCACATGCAAGAAGTGAGAATTGTAACTGTAATTAGTTTATATTGATGTCAAGAGATCTTATGAAAATAAATTACAAAATATGGCTCCGTGAAGATTAAAAATAACAAAACTGCAATTCTGATTTCACTATGTGATTTGTGCTGCACTGTAGTGTAAAACAAAAAAAAAGTCGATGTAAGGTCAGTGACAGAGAAAGTTATATGTTTAATATGAACAAATAAATGTTACAGTACTACACAGTCTGTCTATTAACTAAGTGATTAAAATATTAATAGTAATTCAGTGTTTATAAGAAAAAACGTTGTTTACTGTAATCGTTTTATAATAATAAATTCTAACATCACACAAATAATCAAAGTTCTCTTTATTTGAAAAATTATACAAAACATCTGAAAACTAAACTAGCTGTGTACTTTACCCACAATTTTAAACCGACATTCAATACACAAAATAAGAATTCTGAAATGTCACACATCAGAGTATATTTAGACGTTTATTCATATGATACTGTAAATAAAACAAATGTATTACACATAAAGAGATATGAAAGGTACTTAGTTCATTCATACAAAATGTACAAACAATCCAGGAATTATGTCTCAGCATTTACGAAGTTGATTATGATGAAAAATAATACATACTTTTCTTTTTCGTTAATTAAATCTTTACTGTTTAAATTCCAAATAATTTGTTATGTTCATTATATTAAGTTCAAATCAAGAAGTCGAATATTTTTAGTTTAAAAATAATACGTAAAACCTGATACATGATTTTAATATACTGATAGTATAATAATTTAACTACATAAAGAGGTAGCAGTGAAGCGTATAGTGAAGCATAGCAGTTAAATGCAATGTTTGTATATATTTGAATTGTACGTTTGTAAAATACAATTGTCAATGATGTAATTTTGTCGCAATATATGTAAGTTCATTACATTGTTAAACACAACATTAGCTATAAATTGTCGATATTTCACTGGACCATTGGTGTACAATTATTGCATATGGTGCCCAACCTACCGAAAACAATCAGACAGCATCAGTCGGCTCAGAAGAAACGGTCGATTGTACTTCAGTATGTGAAACTTTATTATTTTTTATCACAGTTTCTGTATATTAGACGAGGATGTTGAAACCATTAATAATAACAATTTTTGATTTATTTAACAACTGTATTAGGTTTATTTAAATTAAAGAAAGAACAAATGTATTGTGTGCACAAACATTTCTATTATTATTTACTACACGGACAATCAATGTCAAATATCTATACATATAACATGCTAAATGTTTAAAATATCTCGGTGAACAACAATAACCATATTGATTACAAATGAAACATACGTTTACGCCTTTTCTCATCTGTCAAATAATCCATTTTTGCTGCAACTAAGAGTAATAAATCAAAATCAATGACTTACTTATTACTCACATAAGTTCTTTAAAAAGTTCATGAAACATTCAACTAACTTACAGACCCATTCAATTGGATGTTGTGTCAAAGGTGATAATGCATACACATGCTGTGAGAGAAGGATCGTGACACCGTTGTTTCAACACGTCATCAATAGTTAGAAAGAAAAGGTGTCACTGTTTTAGAGGTCATATATTTTTTAATCAATTGATTTACTAATACTTAAAACAGGAAAACATACAATTTTTTTATCAATCATTTACTTTAAATAATACAATACAAATAAAATATATCAAACTTTGCAGCATCATTTCCATATTATTGAAAGCCACTAAATAGAAATAAAACACAAAGTTATTTTTATCAGTAAAATGTTAGTCAACATTTAATACTTCTTCATCCTTTCGTCGTCTTAACAAGATCACTGATATAACAGTTAAAGGTAGGGATGTCAGTATATGTAAAAACTGCTGTATAATACTTGTTTTATCGTATCATTAGTAACATAGAAAAATCATTACAATATTGAAATATTAGTTGATAATTGTAACTGTAAAAGACCTTGATGATATAACCTTGCCTTGCAACTTTGCGTAGCTATTTCGAACTTATTGAGGTGGTTAACCAGAATTAAAAAATAATCATTAGTTCCCGTGATCCATTAAAGTAACATCAAAAAATTTAATAATCAATTAACCGAGATCAGAGAGAAGGAAAATCGAAATTTCTAAACACCTCAGGTTTAAACCCAAATACTACCTTGATGACAAACAAACACACTTGCTAGAAGTCAAAAGGACATCACTGAAAAGGAGGAAAAGAATTTAGAGACATTGTTTTCTGTCCATGTGTTTCTACAATTGGTATTTGCCGTCCGTTCAATTAAGTTTTGTCATGAATACTCTCTCCAAATTATCTATCAAAGGCTTCAAACATGTTTCTATCATTCAGCTTTATTGCATTTTGCACTTGGTCCTTCTTCAAAGTTTGATATTATGCAGCAAAACTTACAGTAGTGACATTGACTTAATACACAAGTCACGATATGTTTTTTTATTGATGAATCAGAAAACCTATAATCCTAGCGCTTTCGAAGGTTAGACGTTTCTTTTTCTGGTCATTTTAACTGTTCTTTAACTTTCTTGTCACATCAAAATTATTCGAAGATATTTATTCAATTTTAAAAGTGTTTTATTAAATAATAACATATTCAGGTTTAAATGTCATTTAATTTTAACTGTTCCTTTTGAAATATTTTAATATTATAAAGGATGAAGCTAATAAAATATCAACAAAAACAAATCCGTGGCCTCTATAATGCTTTTATGATAGTTTGTCGGACAACGATAATTTATACAACTGGCCATCCGCGAGTACAGCGGTAAGTCTACGGATTTACAACGCTAAAATCAGGGTATCGATTCCCCTCGGTGAGCTTAGCAAATAGCCCAATGTGGCTTTGTTATAAGAAAACACTCACACTTAATACAATTGATCTACTTCTCCATCAATGCTTTATTTAAACCCTTGCTTAAAAGTGTAAACTGTGCACTTGTTGCCTAATTGGTCCATATAACGGTACATAACTTCTTTTAACAAGGAAATTATATGGTTTTGTATTAAATTAATCCATGTTTTAAAAATGTCTTACTTTTCAAAGTAAACAAGTTTTCACGCATCCAGCAACCTGTAATGCTAATCCCAAAGAAAAGGGGTCTGAATTTCTTTTACGACATCCACAGCGTCACGAGATAGGAAGGGATGTTTTTCGACTTTAGTATTATGATAAACTGGCACTAATCTATATGCAGAATCTCTTAATACTACTGTAAAAAAAACGATACAAATATTTAAAAAATATTATAAGTGGATAAATTTCGATAGTATTTTATGATGATCGTTATCTGATCATTATGTTCATACTTTGTGGACAATGATTAAAAATATATCAATAACAGAATAACACCGTTTTATACACATATTTTCATGCAATAAAATTTGTAAATCAATGAATTAAAAACAAATTATATAAAATAATAAATAAAGAATCACTATTAACAGCTGCTTAAATTTGAGACCCCATATGTTCGATTTGAACAAAATATCGCAAAAGTTAGTAAACGTATTTGTTACAGTCAAAGTGTTTAGGGCGACACATAAATTAAAGCTTTTATAAGATAAATGAGCTTTAGTTATATTTGTTTTGCAACATGAGTCGTAGCTTGGGGAACGGCCGCTGAATCTTCACAAATGCACTTAACCATACTACAGAAATATATTAAAAATATATGAATGGAAACATTTATGATTTTATTTAAGTAGCTATCTTTATTAAATATTAAGGACATATTTCTTCAAAGTAATTATACTAAATAGTAGTAGGTATCCTGTAGTATAACAAGATTATTTTGGCAGCACACAGGGTGTAGTTAATTGAGGGTCTGTATCAGGATAAAAACAACAGCGCAGCCTTTGTATACATTATCATTTTGTGAATGTGAAAATTTTCAAAATACTTCCGGAATAAATACGTAAAATTAATAAACTAAACTAATTAAAAAAATTCCAAAATTATTTTACTAATTTGGGTTAAGAACTGTAGCTGGTTAACTGAGTGCAGATAATACCATAAATAATTCTTGTAAATAACATTTGACAAAAAAATGGCTACTATCTATAATACTTTAGTGGAAGGAGTATATTCAATTTTGTAAATAATTGAGTAATTACTTATAATAAACTGTGAGCTGGAAATTAAAAGCTAGAATAATTAGAATTATGCACAAAGAAAAACCTTAAATAATTTCAAACCCGTAAGTAAATGAAAACAGCATTACGAGGCCAAGTGAGAATGTTTTCAAAATTCAAATTTAGAACCGTTGGTGCATCATACAGGTAACTTGAATGTATGCGTGTGTGTGTGTTTTCTTATAACAAAGTCACATCGTACTATGTACTCAGCGCACCGAGGGGAATCGAAACCCTGATTGAAGCGTTGTAAATCCAAAGACATACCGCCGTACTGGCTGAGGGCTGTTAAATGTAACTATTTTGTCAAAAATAAAGCATTCACCTTCAAATGATAAGGAACAAAAATGGCTCTTACTTAACATCGTTGTATGTAAGTAAATATCCATTAGGATAATACTGACTTTATTAAAATAAACTGCAAGGATGATGAATGAAGCCAAATGTGTTAAAACAACAAATTATTATCAAAACGTATCTTCAGTTGTAACAGTGATACAGTAGATATTAGTAACTTCTCGTATAAAATTAAATTATAAACTATTGTTTTAATTTTATGATGGAGTTACGATACTAACTATAATAACATTTGACGTGTATTATCTGTGTGAAATATAAAATAAAGATCAAAATATTAAAATGGTTTTTCGCCATAACACAACTTGAAGGCGTGTGTTTAATATATAATTTGTTCAATGAAATTGAAAGTTTATTTTTGTACTAGCTTCTACAACTATACACTAATATTCATGCGGTGTACACTTATATGTTACCAAAGTACCCTCGATTTAACAAATACAAAAAACTAAAATTTATATAGAACGTCAAAAAATAAAATGTAAATGTGTTAGGTCAATTTCAAACTTTTGTAAACGTCATTATTGATTTCTATAAATGTTAAAATCGTAATTTTAACACTGAAATAGATCAAACGTGTAACATCTTCATCAGAAAGTTAATGCAAAATACAGGTTCATCTTTTGGACACTACTGAGGATTAATTACGATTACTCTGTCAATTACCAAGGCTGAAGCAGTATGAAACTCTTGGTTACAAAGAAAGAAGCACTCTCATAATTCACCTGTAATTACCTAGCCCATCAATCTTATTGAAAAGGACCACAAAATTACAAATAATAGGAGTATATGTATGCATAAAAGTTTTGTGCTTATTTGTTTGTTTGAAATTAAACACCAAGTAACACAATGATCTATCTGTAATTTGTCTCTCAGCGTTAGACGTATGGAAGTGCCAGTGAAAGGCTAAACGATATCTGTATATGAAAGTTTTGTTTAATATTTTGATGCAATTTGAATAGCCATGTAAAACACAGATATTAAAGTATTCTTTTAAAACCAGCTCATCTCCAATGCTCTAGGCCATTTCATACTTTGCTTAAGGGGAATTTGAGGGTTTATTATTAAGCTAAGCTGTATGATGAATCATGTGAACTTTGACCAAAGTAGGAATTAAAATTCAATATTTAGCTTAGAGCTGAGTTACCAGAAGGAAAAGGTTACTGATTAATACAATTCTGAATTTCTAAGAAGCATTTTAACATGAACTGCAAGTGAATAACCAATGAAAATACTAGAAGAATTTAAAACACTCGAATTAAGCTGTGTAAAAATTCTGAGAAAAAATTCTGATTGTAGTATATGAATAAATGTCAAAGGTAATCTCTACTTTATTCATCTAAATATATCGAAACTAAATATCTAAATTTACTGTAAAAACAAAATATAAAAACGAAAAATAAAATATCATCTCTTGAAATAAGTAATTCTTTTCCCTGTTCTTCGTATCTTTATATCAGTAACATATTTATAAAATAATTTCATATTGGTCTTTTCACGTTTTCCAAAGGTTGTTAAAATCGTTGTTATATGAAAATATGAACCATTTACGAAACAATAAGTATATTCATCAAACAAAAAAGAGATTGAGAATATTTTAAATTTTTAGCAGAGATTAAAAAGTCGAGATATAACTGTTAAAAGTGAGCTGACGTATGAAGCTAGTTACTTGTAGCAACAAGTTAAATATCAGACACGTTTATAGTAGAACAGCAACATGTACGTGACAGAAAAATCTAAAAAAATGTGGTATACATGCATGTAATTTTTAACACTTTTAGTTGAATTTTAGTTACATTACCATTGTTTTCGAATTTCTATGTGTGCTACCTTTGGTTAAGTCTAGAAAGGATATACTACAGTTTTGTCTGTTTCGGAGCAAAGCTACATTAGTCTATATATGCATAGAAGGAAATAATAATGTAAGTTTGTAAGTTTACAGCTGTCTCACTATGGAACAATACTGAATGGAAAGCAAATAGTCAAAACAATCTACAGCCAAAACTTGATTTTCTCCTGTCATACTAAAGTGTATAGCTAGGCCAATACACTTTTAAACAGAGGAATGGCTATAAACTTCGAAGCAACATGTTTTATTTCAAACGTTCTAAGATTACGGGATGCCAATATTGAACACGAAATTCTACAGTTATTTGTATATTTGACGATACCGTAAAGGACTGGAAAATGACAGTTACTGTTGTATTTTCTTCCCGTTCCATAACGATATAGACTACAAACGCATTCTACAGATGAATGTAAATTAAATAAATGCATTCACATTTTCCATTTTATGAAGAACCTGCAAACATCTAAAGCGCAAGAAAAACAGCTCGACTGAAATACTTTCATCAGCTTTGAATGGAATTGTTGATAACTATCTCTCGACCTACGATACTAAAATTTATCTCATTACATTTTTGTCTTCCTACGATTACACGAATTTCTACATTTACTGCTTGTAAACATTGTTAGTATTATAATAAAATATTATTGTCTGTTTGTTTTGAATTTCGCGCAAAGCTACTTGAGGGATATCTGCGTTATCCTCCCTAATTTAGCAGTTTAAGACTAGAGGGAAGGCAGCTAGTCATCACCACCCAACGCTACTCTTTTATCAACGAATAGTTGGATTAAGCGTCATATTATAACGCCCCATCGCGAAAACGTCGAGCATGTTTGGTGTAACGTGGATTCGAACACGCGACTTTCGGATAACGAATCGAACGCTTTAACGCGCTTGGCTATGCCGGACTCATCAAATTTAAACCAAAATATGGAGATCACAATAGTCGAATTTTAGATATTTTAATTTATAAGTATTAATGCCCATGTAATTAAAATCAGTACGATTTTAAGGGTATTTACTGATAAATAAAAATATGGTACATTCAACCATTAACGGCTGCAAAAAAGACAACTGTCCAAGTAATGGCAACAGAAAATTCTTGCATTTTGACTTTATCACCTCAATTTTTATTTTGTTCAGTTACGTACACCAATTTATATGTACATTGCAATGTTACACAAATAGATGTTCAAGGGAGATACTGGTACACTTCATTCTCTCTTCCATTGCTTAATATCTAAATGAGTTGGCACCTTGTACTTTCCGTATTTGTCCAATGAATTGACAAAATGGTAAATATTATAAACACCAGGAGGGCCGCTGCAAGTTTTAAGTAATTTTATTTTATAATTCTTTGTTTCTGATGTTTAAATATAAAAGTCTTCTGTCATGCAAGTTCAGGGAATGCATCAAGTCTAATTGTTTGCCAACAGATTACCTAAATCATGAATGCATAATTTACACGTTATTAATTAAAGACTTCGTAATATGACAGTTGCAGGCCTGAATCTCCCTCACCCATACATGCTCGCTCTTTGAACTGTAGGGGAGGAGTATAATGTAAGGTCAGTCTCACTATTCGTCAGTAGAGGAGTAGCCTAAGAGTTGGCGGTGGGTGGTGATGACTGAGGATGGCAAGCGTAGATAATCTTCGTGTAGCTTTTCGCCAAAGTTAAAAACAAGCACGCAAACAAGCTTACCTAAATAATGGATTTCTTTAAAAGCACAATAATAAGAGTAGTACTGTTGTTTTATAGAAATAATTACAATTATTCATATCATAAATATGTTTGTAAAATTATTTTGAAAATGTATGTTTACAAAATCGGTTGAAACATTGCAATGGTAACATTTTAACAAGATAGTTATTTCTTTAAACTCTTGTTATGCGTGTGTATTTCCTTTTAACAATGCCACAGAGGCTATCTGCTGAGTCGAACCCTTGATTTTAGCGTTATAAATCCTTAGACTTACCTCTGTAACAGCGGGAGACAACTTTTGTTATGAGTTAAACTTTATTATAAGGCCTACAATTACAAATATATTGAAACATGATTTTAAGTTCAGTAACAATTTGATAACGCTTTGGTAACATACAAAACGTTAAGAAAGTCATATCAATATGAATTTCAATATGCATGTAATAATGCTATATCACAGTTACAGGCCGCGACGGAATATCCCGTATTGTTACTAAATTTTACCACAGTTTGTAATTGTGTAGGTTGTAAGGTGTTAATGAAAATTGGTAAAGAAGTTTTAAGGTTTTTACAACGCAAACTATGTACGTGTTCATATCTTAAAGATATTATCATATCAAGGAGTTAACATTTTTAAGTATATATTGTAGTTAGAGACATGTAAGAAAAAAAAGGGATATGGATCAACTGTAAAATCTATAAAAGAGCGCGTATGTCCAATCTTTTACACACCAAAAAGCTGGAAAGTTTAACGGATATCCATGTTCCTCATACACAGACATACTTTTCGTGTAACTGGACGCAGCACGAGTTTATTTGATTTTAATTTCTCACAAAGTTACCCGAGGACTTTCTGTGGTAGCAGTCTCTAATGTAGCAGTGTAAGACTAGAGTGAAGGCAGTTAGTCACCACCACCCACCGCCAACTTTTTTGCCGCGAATAGTAATCTTGACCGTCACTTTATAACAGACCCACGGCTGAAAGGGCTTGTATGTTTGGTGCGATGGGGATTTGCTGGGACCATTAGATTACAAATCGAGCGTCCTAACCACCCCCTCGGTGTTATTTCACTTGTGGAAATCATAAGATTGTAAGTATATATGAGGAACTAATATTAGTACTTTACAACATGATAATCGGATTATAAAAATGTTCAGTAAGTAATAAAAGTTGTTTTTTTTTTTCTAAAAGTACTTTCAATAACTAACAAATTTAGGGTAAATCAATTAAAGGATAATATTTGCAATGACTTTACTATTTTCAACTGTCAGGAGTCAACACAGTTTTTGTTTTGTTGTTAAATGCAAATGAACGCAATATGCTATACATGCTCTGCCCATTGCGGGTATCGGAAGCCGAATTTCAGCGTTTAATGTTTTGTTACTTACAGCTTAGCCACGGAATGCTTCGTGTGTATCGAATGGTATTTCTTATTTCTTTTTTTAATGGTATTCTATGTTCATGAAACGTTCTGTTCAAAATTACAGAATATCACAATATTTGTGTATCTCAGATTTTTCAGAGGATGGCTAGTGCGTGAACCTTTCATATAAAGTACTCATAGAATAGATGCTTATGAAAAAAGTCATTATCATTTGGTATAAATAGTTGGTGTTCTTATTGAAATTATTTTAACAATGTACTTACAAAATCCAGTACAATAAACTACATTATATCTTGCGACGTTATGTATCTTAACTGCACCTTCAAATTTTGTTGAGGCTTAATATGGGCCCAGCATGGCCAGGTGGGTTAAAGCGTGCGACTCGTAATCTGAGGGTCGCGCGTTCACATCAAACATGCTCGCCTTTTCAGCCGTCGTTGCGTTATAAAGTGACGATAAACCCACTGTTCGTTGGTGAAAGTGTAGCTCAAGAGTTGGCGGTGGATGGTGATATCTAGCTGGCTTTCCTCTGGTCTTACACTCGTAAATTATAGACAGCTAGCGCAGATAGCCCTCTAGTAGCTTTGCGCGAAATTCAAAAACAAAACAAATTAGGCTAAGTATAACATGTAATCGATGAATAGTATATAATCCTGCTGTGAAATACGATAAAACTAACTGGGAACGAAATAAAACAATTTTCAGTTGCATCTAATTCCGAATAAAGATAATTTGAACAGCAAAAATTTATATCCATTAATAAATCATATATCTCATTCTTATATGTTTATTTTCTATTCAGCTGCAGTTGATCTGTTGTGAACTTCCCTTGTACACGACTGGAACAATAATATAGTTGGTATCAATAACGGTCTTCCTGCACCTGTTTATTACATTTGATTGTGAACATAAATAACATAAGAAATCGAAAGCTAATGTAATGTTGTGCCACATCTCTCCGTAATAAGGTTCCATATTAAAAGAAAAACGTTTAGATTGCTAAATCGATTATAATCAGAAAATTCCCGTATTTTACAACATTTCGTAAAAATGTGATGTTAATCAGTGGAAAGTGCTTTTGGGAAAGCAACTTTTGGAAATAAATAAGTGATCATGAAACTAAACATATTAATACAATGTGCTTTAAGATTAACGGAATGAAAAAAAATGATCTACTTGACAGAAATGACTAGACTATCAGTGGTAAAGGATGAATTAATTTGACAAGTAGATTAGTTCAGATATTAAATAGTCAGGTGATCAGAGCACTCGACTCGCAACTTTTCAACCGTAGGACGATACAATGCGTTGTTACTGAGGAGAAAAGCACGAATATCCCGAATAAGAACTTCGACCTTTCTGTCGCCAGTTTTTTGTATGTGTTCTTGTCATTATTTTATTCGACATTTTTTTAAATAATGAATGCATCTCATCGATTCTGTATTATACAGGTTACGTTACGAAGTCTGCTCTCTTTTATCATACAGGACTTATTCACTTAACATTCTCATGCAAAACGAATGCACAAGGACACCAAGCATCTAACATTTTAAGAGCTTGAAATACAACGTTGGTCACTAAAGATTAAATAATCAGCTTGTTACTTGTTTAATTTTTTTGTGTTTTTGTCAGATATCAGCTTCATAAAGTAAACAAGGTAGAGATAATGACATAGATTCTTCTCACATAACAAGGTAACCAAAGAAGTATGTTTACGATTGGCATAAAGCAGTCACGTATATAGATTAAACAACACGTTTTTTGACAGAGTATATTTTGTTTATAACAGCTGTTTGTTTCCATGAGCCTTCAAAAACTAGTCACTTCTATTCTGAGTCAGAGGTGAAATGTGTATCAGCTTTCGTTCAAATCCATTCAGTCGTTTTTGAGAAGTTTCTTTGACAAACACACACTAATGAGAAAGCATCCGTCCGTCTTCGATGGTGGAGATAACAAATTTTAAGAAGTTGATCTTGGGAGAGTATACATACGTCAACTAAAATTTTAAAGTTCTAAATAAATGAATGCATTTAGAACTTTACATTTTTAATATGTTTTTTTTTAAATGATTTAACAATTATTCATTTTAGTATTGCTTTATTAAACTAAAATGCATCTCTATCTACTAAATCGAATGAAACACAGAGAAATATCTGTCAAATTAAGCAATACTAACATAAATGACTGTTAAAACAGCTCTAACAAAACATAACTGTAATTACTGTGCCTTTTACACATGAACTGTTTGTCCACCAACATGTAATCTAAGCACTGGATCGGTTGATAAATGGAAAACGTAGGCATGTGTCTTCTAGGATTTGTGTAAATTTTTTTTTTTTTTCGATTTTCAAGCGTCATGCAGAAAGAACAAAAAATAACTTATTTGTTCTGTTGGTTAACATGAACCCACCTGAAGAGTATGACGTTTTATTATTTAAACAAAGTTTCGGAGAAAGTGTAATTGTACCAACTGATCTGATTATCAAACAGTGAAAAATGAATTAAAAGTATCAGTATCTCCCTTGTACATTAGTTTGTGTAGCATGATAATATTTATAGTGCAGTAAAAGAATAAAATGCTGTAACAATAGTAAACAGAAGTTAGAATGATGTTTTGAAAACACAATAATCTTGTTTTTCGATTACTAGAACAGTTATCTAGCTTGTTAAGTAGTTGTAAGTAATTTTATCAGTAAATCAATTTAAAACTCTAGTGTAAGTTTCTAGCCAGAATTTCTTAACTTCAATAAGACATTCGGAGGCTAGACTGTCAAAATATCGATCAATTATTTCCAATTTTACAATGTTACATCATTTTGTCTATATTAAACTAAAATAATAACCATTTTCACAAATTATGAGATTCGTGTTGTTCTTATAATGAGAGAAATGCTAACTTAATTATATAATTATTTGTCTTGCATTGTTATGTGATGAAAGCATTTTATCCAAATTGCTTATTGAGTAACCTGATAATTCATGGAAGGTAGCTTAACTCTTTTGTTTGTCAGATGTTTTAAGCCTTAAAATACCTGTTAAATTTCCTATTCCTTTGAATTTCATCAAATATGTATAATTTGACAGAAAAAAAAGATGGTTTTAAAATTTTTATGTCTATGATTGGTCAATTCACTTTTGCTGAGCTTATCATATTTAGTTTTCCTTATTGCTGAGTCATTTAATAATGAGACACGAAATGTAACTAACAACATAGTCGTGCTAATCGAAATTATTGTTGAAAGCAATCACATTCCTTTTACAAAGCTGTGGATAAGTGCAACCAAGATCACTTTGATATTTTACTGAAAACTACCGTGCTAATAATTCTCTAGGGCAGTAAAGTGTTAATGTAAACAGTTATTATTATTGCTTGCTAATGTTTTAAATTTTGGTGAAAATTTTACCTTTCTACTGTGTGTATTATTTGTTTGTTTGTTTTTGAATTTCGCACAAAGCTACACAAGGGCCATTTGCACTAGCCATCCCAAATTCAGCAGTGTAAGACAAGAGGAAGGCAGCTAGTCATCACCACCCATTGCCCACTCTTGGGCCATTCTTTCACCAACGAATAGTTGAATTGGCCCTCACTTTATAACGCCTCCATGGCTGAAAGGGTAAACAAGTTTGGCGTGACGGGATTTGAACGTGCTTCCATCGTATTACGAGTCGAGTGCTTTGACTACTTGGCCATGCCGGACACGTTACTAAGGAAAACCCAAACAAACTTATTTTTATTAATTGCAATAATCAATAATGTATAGATTTTATTAATAAACAAGTGATATTTACATTGGAATGAACCAATGTCTGATAGAAATAAGTACAACCAAAGTAAATATGCTAAACATGGGGAAAGCATAGTGAAGTTTTGATATGTTATCCGGTTACAAACCTTAAATAACTTCTATCTAAGAATGTTACTGAAATAATGTTTTTATTTTGGTGTTGATTGTTTGTTAATAAGCACAAAGCTACATAAAGAGCTATCTGTGCTCTGCCCACGTTTGGTATTGTAAGTCCACAGACATAACGCTGTGCCTCTGGGGGCTTATTATAGAAAAAACAAAACAAACAAATACATTTATTTTACAGAATTCTCTCACTCTATGTGTATGTCTGCATATAGCCGGTAAACTGTTCGTTTAAATGTCACTAAATCTTGTATGTACCTTTAGAGCTTCCAAAGAATTATACATAGGAGATAGATTTTGAGATCAGAACTTTTATTTCACCCAAGGATCTCCGATGTTTTCCCTATGCTTTGAATTGCTACGTCACTTGCTATACTACCTACAGGTTGTATTACAACCTGTATTTCTATAATCTTATTTTATTAGCTCAATAATTCGCTTTTGCAACATCGTCAAGAACTTTTGATATCCTACAAGTTCATTAATCCTGTTGAGTGTAGATCGGAATATCCTGATTCATTAAAATCAGATTCAACAGGATAAATAAACTTGTAGAATATCGATATCTCTTGACTGTGCTGCAAAACGAATTACTGAGGTAAGAAACATATTGCAAATATATGGACTATGATTTTATTTACGTTTATGGAAATGTTCTTTATAAACTGAAGTTTGCATTAAATAAAGTTAAAATATTATTTAACGTATATTGTGCAAAATATCGTCTCACATTCTCTAATTTCTTCCAATAGTTTAGACATTTATTAAATGGAATAATCTTGTTACAATTAGTGCATAATGTATCGATAATAGCATATAATAATAATTAGTAAATATTGTTATTCAAAAATGAATTTAATAGTTGCATATAAAAATATTTGCTAAATACTTAGAAGACCTTAAGTGAGACTTATAACCACCTAGTTATGAAAGAAGTTAGTAGAGAAATTGTTTACTTAATGGTCAGAAGTATGAACATTTTTTCTTCTTCAATGAATTGTATGTTTCAATCTAAAGAACACAGTGTCATAAAAAAAAAGAATTTCATTTTTAAAATTGAACGTTATTGGTGTTTTTCACCGAAAGTAGAAATTATCATTTGTATCCTCGAATTGTTCAAAAAAATAAAATTATTCAGGAAGAAGGAAACGTGAACGTGATTTGTATATTTTATCTTTGAAAATACGAAAATCATATTCTTCTATAATACGTCGTGAAAGTAAATTCTGTTAATTAAGGCCATTCTATGTTTAACGTCTATTTTCTCCAGCATATTTGATATTTCATTTAACAGAATTACTGATTAACAAATTCTGGGATCAGCGAAAGTGAAGAAACGTTAATTTTGAGCTTTGTAAACATGTGTATTAATTTGCTTTCTATATTTCTGGAAATAAGCGACTTAGAGAAGCGATGTCTATCTTTGAACCTAATTCATATTATTTAGCTTAAGCTATAGAATCCATTAATAATTTAACATAATTTCTAAAAGCACATAATTCTGAAAAAAAAGGAAATTAACTTGATTCTTAGAGGAGAAAAAGTCAAATGTTGTCTTCTCTGAGTACGTCTATGGATTGCTCACTTTGCCGAAATTAAGACATAAAAAACTGATATTTATTTCAATAATTCTAATGTTTTTACACTTTAGTTTAAAGTTTGAGATAATCAGTTTATCTTGTGATTGGGGATCTACGTTTATCGTTGATTTGAAGAGTTGACTCAAAAGCAATTTGATATGAAATAGTGTGCTAATAGTTCGAAATTCGAAATTTTATCATAAAAGAGGTTTGAAACACTTAGATGTTTTTCAGATTAAACCTTTTCACAAAAGTTTTGAGAAATATACAGCTTTAAAAATAAAGCAAAACAAGAGTTTATTTCAGTTTATAAATGATTTAATGAACCTAACTATTATTATACCTCTTCTGATGTATTATGTAATAAAAACGTCGTCAGTTTTCAACAGAATTGTGCTTCAATATATCTCTGTAATAATTAGTTTAAAGATATATTAGTGAAAATGAATGGTATAAATATATGTCTATTCTTATTCCTACTTACATTTTCCTTGTATAAATAACTCATTTTCCTCAACAGCCACAAGAGTAAATGAACTTTGAAATTAGTGTTGTTATCTCAAAAGGATATGTAAAGAATATAATATAATTATACATTATATTCATTTGTTCATGGCTGAAAGTTTGGAATATCTCATTTCAAGTTTTTCTACAACTTCAATTTATGTTTTTTTTCTTTTTTACTTTGAAAGACCTACCTGAAACAAGTTTGTGTAGTGTCAAACAATAACGAAATCAAGTTTTCAGTGTTCCATACAAAGAATTAAGATTAGTATAAAGAGGCTGATTACGATATAGTAAAACAGTTTTGTAGTCTTAAAGCGTCATTAAAAGCCACATCACTATGTTCGTTATTAGTCTATTTGACGACTATTAATTTAGATATCAAAACATTACCGTGTAGTTTCCGTTTTTAGTCTGTCTGATGCTTGTTTATTCACACAAAAATCTATTGCTGTATAGTTACGTTCCAAATGGTTCCTTGGTAAGACAATCATTTCAAAGCTTACCTGACTATAGCTTTCCATTATATATCTATGGCAAAAGTACAACTGTTTCTAGATTCTATTTCAACTGTTCTGTTGCACAGAACTCCGTGCTGCGTCCGGTGACATGGTGAGTATGTTTTTGTATGACAAACGCGTGTTCCTGGTTCACTTTCCAGCCGCTTGGTTTCTAAACCGATTCAATACTGACGTTGTGGAAGCATCTTGCTCGCTCGTTTAGGGATTGTTAAATAGCTAAAAACTGATCCATATTACTCTTTTTTTTCAATGTCTTTAACTACAAAATCAAGTTTTAAAATATTAGTGATGGAAAACTGTTAATAAAGATCAGCTCAAACGAACATTTTGGTAATGTTTCTTTTATTAAAACGTTGTCATCAGGATGTTTAAACCAGTTTTGTAAACATACATCTTCAAAATAATTTTACAAACACATTTTTGGTATGAATAATTCTAATTATTTCTGAAACATAACAGTACTATAATTATTATTGTCTATCTAATGAAATGCGCTGTTTATGTAAGCACGTGTAATTTTTGTTCTCGTAAATTAAGTAATTTATTGACCTAGAAGGAGACTTTATTTGTTCTATGTATTTCATGGTAGAAGTCTTTTATACTTTAACATCAGAAACAAAGAATTATAGAAAATCGTTTTTACTTAATGACCTGCAGGGGCCCACCTGGTGGTTATGACATTTGGCACTTTGTTGGTTCATCGGACAAATGTGAAAAGTACGAAGCGCCAACTCATTTAGATATTAACTAATGAAAGAGCGAAAAAAGTGTGCCAGCCTCTCCCTAAAACATCTATTCGTGTAATACTGCAATGGAAATATAAATTGGTGTACGTAACTGAACTAAACAGAAGTTGAGGTGATAATGTCAAAATGCAAGAATTTTCTGTTGCCGTTACTTGGACGGTTGTCTTTTTTGCAGTCGTCAATTGTTGTAAGTATCACATCTCTATTTACCAGTCAAAACATTTAAAATCTCGTTATGTTGCACTTAAATGAGTATTGCATGTTTGATCAAGATTTTGTAAATTAGAATATTTAAACTTCGACCATTGTGATCTTTAAAGAAACGTATCTCACTCGGATCACACTTTGGTTTATATTTGAAGATAATATGAACAATGTTTACAAGTTGGAATTGTGAACATTCATATAATCATATGATTAGAGAAAAGTGGTAATCTAATTTATATTTCAGTATCGTAGAATGAGAGAACGGTATCTACAATTTTATTTTCAACTGACGAAATTAATTCAGTCGAGCTGTTTTACTTGCGCTTCAGATCAACGTGTTTGATTTTCGCATCCCGCAGCCGTAAGAAATTTGAAATAAAACATCTTCTTTCGAAGTTTGGAGCCATTAATCGATTTATAAAGGTAGTTAGTCAAATTATATTCTTTGGTATGACACGAGTAGACCAAGTTCTCGTTGTAAAGAAAAATGCATATGTAAAAACGATTGGTTTGGGTTAAGAAAGTTTTGACTTTTTCTCTACAAGTGGGTTTTCTCGTCATCACTGATTATTATTTTATCACCGCGATTATACGAGTTTTAGGTTAGTTGTTCCTTCCTGCATTGTTGTATGAAATATATGTCATTTCTTCCATTGATAATTATTTGGTTTAATTATTTCAGTTTCTTTACGATCGTACAAGCGTGTACGGGTAATAGTGGTGAAAGGTGTGTCAGTTCAGACATGATTGTTAAATAGATAAGTGGGCCAAGCGTATTAAGGCGTTCGACTCGTAATCTGAGGGTCCCGGATTCGAATCTTAGTCGCACAAAAATTCTAGCCCTCCCAGCCGTAAGGGCGTTATAATGTGAGGGTCAATCGCACTATTCGTTGGTAAAAGAGTTGCCCAAGAGTTTGAGGTGTGTGGTGATGACTAGTTGCCTTCTCTCTAGTCTTACACTGCTAAATTAGGAACGGCTAGCGCAGATAGCTCTCGAGTAGCTTTACGCGAAACTCGAAAAACAAACTAACAAAAGTAAATATATCCCACGAATTAAAAAAATCACTCCACCATATACTGCTGCATACTATATATTTCCGACATCAGAAAAAAAATAACAAACACTTATGATAATTTAACACTTATTTAGCAAAATATGACATTCCAGTTAAAACCAAATTTATTCAAAAAACAAACACAAAACTTAGGTCTATACTACATATGTAAAAACTACATTGACAAACACCACGCCAACTTTATTTATGAAATACAATATCATAACTGCCACAACTTCTATATTGGAGAAACAAATAGAAAAATGGAAACCAGATTCAAAGAACACAAAAAGTCACTTCAACACGTTTTCAAACACTGCAAATCAAATAAACACAACGTAACCACAAAAAATCACCTGAATACTAAACAAAGAAACAAACATAAATGCAAAATTAAAGAAGTTTGTTTTTGTAATTTCGCACAAAACTACTCGAGGGCTATCTGTTCTAGCCGTCCCTACTTTAGCAGCGTAAGACAAGAGGGAAGGCAGCTAGTCATCACCACTCCCCGCCTACTCTTGGGCTACTCTTTTACCAACGAATAGTGGGATTGATCGTCACATTATAACGCCCCCACGGCTGGGAGAGAGAGCATGTTTGGATGACTTGGGCGTGAACCCGCGACCCTCAGATTACGAAGCGCACGCCTTAACGGTTGAGGCCATGCCAGGTCCAATTAAAGTAGCGTTACTTATTCAACAACTCAAGCCCAAAATAAACCAATAGAAAGGAACACCTTTATACCAATATTTATAAATATAATCAAACATCTAAGTGCGCACTCAATATTTCTACACTCAGTTACAGAAATCTCTTCAAATGTGGTCAGCTATCGGTCAGTTACCTCTTTGTTTCTTTGTGAACCTGACGATGATCGAAGAAGGTCGAAACGTTTTTCGCTGCTCTATATAAACATTTTTCTCAATCCAAACCAGCTGTTTTTACATAGTGGGTTTTCGTCATCAGTGATTATAAGTTTTAGTCATAGATTGTGTTGATATTCTCTTTCCTTCTAGTATATTCAGATAAAAGACAACCGTAAACAGGGTTCGATTTCATTGTATGGGTAATCATATAGTCTAATGTGGCATTGCTCTTAAACAGACAAATTATCTAGTATATCACTTCTATACTTTATAAAAGATAGCACACATAGAAATTCAAAAACAATGGTAACATAAATGAAATACAGCTTAACCTTCATCTGTACACGTTAAAATATCCACCTTTCTATACACCTGTGGTCCATACGGACCCCCGCATATATTTAATGATCATAAATGTTGAAGCTGTGAGTTATAAGTTGAAAAGTTAGCACACTGGCTTCTCACAGTATTGTGCAGATAAATTGTAAGAAAGGCTGAGTTCCATAAGTTTATAATATGTGATTTATTATTTCAAAATATTAAATTTACTTTTATCCATTTTCTCATATTTAAACAAAAAGTTGTCATAATTGACATAGATTTCGACACCATAAGTCCACTTCTTCTCTAATTTACATCTCACAATTAAAACTAATAAAAATACTCAATAAAGAAACAAATTTTTCGAATATGTTACAAAAATCCAAACTGTACGACAATGTGCTCAGTGGCTCAGCGGCATGTCTGCGGATTTGCACGCTAACATCCGGGTTTCGATACCCGTGGTGGGCAGAGCACAGATAGCCCATTGTGTAGCTTTGTGCTTAATTCAAAACAACAACAACAACTATTTACGGGAGATCGGAAAAATTGAGGGCGACAAGTTTGTGACGTTCATCGGAGGCATCGTGAAAAGAACTTCGTCGAATTTATTGAACTGTGAATTGTTTCTGAACTTCTTCATTTAAGCTTCGGAATTTCTTCGTGGAACCAAATTCACTCCCTAGACTGTAATTTGAGATTTTCATTTTAGATCATTATATTAGATACAGGCCAGTACCATTTTGTATCGTAATTAACTTTGAAGGTTGAAACTTAATATCTGTCATTGTTGTTATGTAATTCATGTTATATCTGTTAATAGTTTAGCGTAATAAATTATACAAGCTGTTATCTGTGTCTTTCTGTTGCGTTTAGTCTACGAAAAACAAAATAATACAAAAAACAAAAACGTAACAGTGATTACAGGTGAATTATAAGAGTGCTCGTTTCATAATTACCTGGAGTTTCATACTGTTTTAGCTTGGCAGTAAATACATGACAAAATACTTCGTTATTTATTAGTTGAAATAAGAAAAGAAAATATTATTCTTTTTGACTTTCTAGTGTAGATCATCAAGTATTTTTCGGCTATTAATGGTGCAGAGCAATTCATTTTTAATTGCTTCTTGATAATTGACTGAATTACAAAGATTCAGAGGAAAACAGCGATATTGCTGGCAATTAATTGTCAGTAGTGTCTAAAAGATTAATGTGTATTTAGTATTAACTTTCTGATGAGGATATCAAAAGCTTGATCGATCTTAACGTTAAAATTAAGATGTTAATGTTTATAGGAAACAATGTTAAAAATTTAGAAAAATTTAAAATTGACTTAATATATTTACATTTTGTACACTGACGTTCTATACAAACTATAGCTTTTTGTGTACACTACATGAACATTAGTTTAAAGTTGTAGAAGCGAGTACAAAAATAACTTTTCAGTTTCATTAAACAAATTATTTATTAAACATTCGCTTTCAAGTTGAGTAATGGTGAGAAATCATTTCAATATTATAATCTTTATTTTATATTCCACATAGATAATACAGGTCAAAATATTATCCTAGCTCTACCATGAAATTAAAGCAACAGTTTCTTATTTAATTTTATCCGACAATTTGCTGATATCTACTGTATCTCTGTTACAACAGGAGATACGTTTTGATTATAATTTGTTGTTTTAACACATCTGGCTTTCTTCATTTATCCTCCTTGTGGTTTATTTTCACAAATTCAAATTTATCCCAGTAAATTTCTACTTACGAAATAAAACGATGTTAAGTAATAACCCATTTTTACCTTATTATGTGAATGAAAAGATTTTATTTTTGACAGAATAGTCACATTTAACAGTTACCTGTATAAGACACTAACGATTTCAAAATTAGGACTTTGAGGCCATTCCTACACGGCTGTATATATCACACTGTAGTCCTACTATTACTATGTTCATTTTCTTTCGAGTTTAACATTGCTTGAGGTTTTCTGTTTGTGCATTTTATAGTTATTCTAAAAATTTTCTTTTTAAATTTCAAAATTGAAGTTTTACAAGCAAACATTCGCAAATTGCATAATATTTTAATTTAATCGAGTAGTAAGTCATTCCTTCATATATTTTCTCATCCTTTTAGGCCTGCTATGGCCTTGTAGTTAGGATGCTCGATTCTAAGTCTGTGAATTAAGAGACTCAATCCCTTACTGCTTTCACTGTTATGAGGTGACGGTTAATTCCATTATTCGTTGAAAAAGGCTATTCCAAGAGCTGAAGGCGAATGGCAATTACTTCTTTCTGTCTTGTCTCTCACTTCGAAAATTGCTTTGTTCAAAATTAGAACAACAAAAAATGTTTGTTGGTTTTTCAATGTCTTCTAGACAATTTTACAGCAATATTCCCTTGAAATTGTTTTAAAACTAAGGACAACTCGAACATAGGAGATACGTTTAATATGTTTTCTATATGTTCAGAAAAAAGAATATTCATTTACAGCGAGTCGTTATATGAAAAAAAAATGTGTATTGATTTTTCAAAATAAAATTCTCTACTGGGATATCTCACATTATCAACACGAAAATAAAATTAATTATAAATTACCTTCTACGTCAGGGCTTATGTTGTACAGACGAACATTTCATACTTTAAAAAATGAAAATAAACAAAATAAAATGATAAACATACTATAATAAGATTAGCCTTTTAAATAAATACGTAATAGATACTATTCGAAATGAATTTATAATAACTCAATTATTTATAAAAAGAAACATGTCTCTCCTAATAAATTCTTACAGTTACTGATATTTTTTTATTGATTGCTATTTACTAATTATTTATGCAATTATCTTCACTTACTTTTCCACGTGCGATTTTTAACTCAGGTGAATGAAATATGTTAGAGTGTCTTCAATTGGCTTATTAATTGTACTTATTTGTTCCAGAAGTGTATTAGAAAGTTTTGGACACACAAAATACTTATCTCTACGCTCAACAGCAGTTCTTCTCTTTGATAACTCGTGTCGACCCATAATTACGCGACGTATGTTAAAACAATGATTTAGCCATCTTACCGGATGTCTCCTACTATTCAGTATAATCAACGCAGTTTGGAAAGACTTCTCCTTAATATTTAATAAAGGCAGCTGCTTAAAAAGAGGCATAGATGATTTCATTGTTTTCTTTTTCATCATTATTCTTATTAGATACTTCTGTAGTATGGCTAAGTGCAATTGTTTTGAATCGGCGGCCGCTCCCGAAGCTATGATTCATGTTTCAAAATAAAATAAACTAAAATAAGCTAATCCATAGTATAATAACTTTAATTTATCTATCGACCAAAATATTTTGAGTGTAACAAATATGTATACTAACTTCTTTATTTAATTTAAATCTAAAATATGGAATTTCCTGTAAATAGCAGCTGTAAATAATAACTTTATTTTTGATATTTTATATAATTTATATATAATTGAATCATTTAAAATTTTTATTATAAATGATGAAGTGTAAAAATGTTATTTATATTTTCTTTATCATGTCTTCAAAGTATGAACCAAATGATTATGTAACAATCATCCACATATAATGTATGTAAATATCTTGCATTAATTTTATTTACAGTAGCAGTAATATCAAATGATTTTACACATAGATTGACGCTACTTTCTGGAATCTTTAAAGTCGATAAACATCCTTCCTTCTCTCGTGACACTGTTGATACCGTTAGAAAGAACCAGATACCTTATCTTTGCGATCAACATTACAGGTTGCTGGACGCTTGGAAGACTTGTTTACTTCGAAAAGTAAGAAATTTTAAAACATGGATTAATTTAACACAAAACCATATAACTTCTAGGTTGAAAGAGATTATGTATCAATAAATGGACAGATAAGGAACTTTTTTTTTTTTCCAAATGGAAACAGATTCGCAGTTAACGGTTTTTAGTTATAGGTTGAAGACAAAATTTATGGATAAGTACATCATTTGTCGTAATTACGTAGTCCAACGAATTATCATTAGAGTATTAAAGAGGCCAAGGATTTTTAAAAAAGATATTTATTGTCGTCAACAGCACTAAGGATTACCGACAGTACGTTTATCTCTGGTATGTACCAGTATAACTAATAAGTATTACTAAAATACTAAATTCACAAATTGAGAATACTTCGACTCACACTAATGAATAGATAATGTCTACCAGACCAATCGTCCTGAAAAGGAGATAAACAAATATAAACTAACATTACACGTATCATGTTGAAGCCTGGCATGACCAGATGATTAAGGTACTCGACTCGTAATCCAAAGGTTGCAAAATTACACATATTTCGATGTGTGCTTAGGGTGATTGTCGTGCTTAATGATCCAACAACGCCCAAGTCGCAAGTTCCGAGCATCATTCTTGATATGTTGGGCATGGCCAAGCGTGTTGAGGCGTTCGACTCTTAATACGAGGTTCGCGGGTTCGGATCCAAGCTCAACCAAACATGCTTGTTTTTCCAGCCGTGGGGCGTTATAAGTGACGGTCGATCCCAGTATTCGTTTGTAAAAGAGTAGCCTAAGAATTGGCGATGGGTGGTGATAACCAGCTGTCTTCCATATAGTTTTACACTCCTGATTTAGGGACGGCTAGCGCAGATAGTTCTCGGTTACTCTGAGCAAAATTTGGCCGGGCATGGCCAAACGCGTAGGGCGCGCGACACGTAATCCGAGGGTCGCGGGTTTGCGCCTTCGTCGCGCTAAACCTACTCGCCCTCTCAGCCCTGTGGGCGTTATAATGTGACGGTCAATCCCACTTTTCGTTGATAAAAGAGTAGCCCAAGAGTTGGCGTGGGTGGTGATGACTAGCTGCCTTCCCTCTAGTTTTACACTGCAAAACTAGAGACGGCTAGCACAGATAGCCCTCGAGTAGCTTTGTGCGAAATTCCAAAACAAACAAACAATCAAATTTTCCTATAACTTTTCTATCCATTTTAAAATGCTTATAATCCTGTAATTTGCTTGGTTGCTAATTTCATTAACGTTTATGGGGAAAATACAAATAAAGATTGATTTCCAAAAGGTCGGAAGGAATATTGCCCAAAGCAATGCATTAAAAAATACGTAAAAAGTGGCTGATGCATTTTTGTCAAAATTTTAAATTTCTTTGACCGTCATTAACGTGCGATGTGTTTTAACACTTTTATCAGAGACTCTCAATACTCTTAGCGATATAGGTCTGTTAATACAAACATCACTGGATAGTATTTTAGGGTTTAGATTTTGCATCAAAGTTTGAAAGTTACTGTATATTGATATTAATGTTGTGGTAATGTTCTTGATTCAAACTTGATGATTTATTGTATTATTTTGAATAGTCAAAGAACAGTTACTTGATCTATAACTAAAGGTTGAATGACTATTACTATTATCAACTAAAGTTTCAGTATTGTGTTGGTTTTTTTGTATGTGACTCATTTTGTGATAAAATAAGTACATACAGCAGTTACTACATACCTTACCTTCAAATGTTGTATCAGTGACCAAATTAAGATAACCTAAAGATAGAGAAACGTCAAGGTTTGACTAAAATGTTACTTATCAAAAATAACTTTGTATTTTTTTTTCATATTTAGTGGCTCTCAGTGACATGGAATTGAGGCAACAAAGTTTTATGTGTTTTATTTTTATGGTACGTTTTAAAGTTAATTATCTACAGAAAATTGTTATTCTTTCTATCTTTAGTATTAGTAAAGTGACTCATTAAAATAATATATGACAACCTTTAACGTAGTGACAAATTTTTATTTCATACCATTGACGACGTGTTGAGAGTATGATGTTATGATCCTTCTTTTACAGCATAAGTAATACATTATCACTTTTGACACAAGCGAAAGTCGTATAGTCCTATGAGTTAGTTTCAATGTTTTCAACGAACTTTATAAAGAACATATATGTGTAATCAGTAAAACATTGATTTTAATTTATTATGTTTTAGTCATTGCAAAAGATGAAATACTACTCAAATAAAAAAGATGGAGTATTTTTTGTGCACCTTATATGGTATTTGGTGAAAGTGAAATTAGAGTTTGTTGTTATGAAATGATTACAGTGATCAACGTTTTTCGTATTCACACTGAATTGTTATCAAAGTTTTAAACACTTGATTTTATTGTCTTACTGTGTCGTGCAAAATTTATTTGCTCATTCTAAACATATGATTTTATGTGGCATCAACCTTACATCTATTTTTTTAGTCAGCGAAGCAGTGCAATGAAGAGCAAATCACGTGGTCAAGTCAGAACTTCACTTTTGTTATTCGTAACGTTGAAAGAGTTAGCGATGCCTGGTAATTTAATTTCTTAAGTTTCGTCGGCTCTCAGTATGTCCAGAGCACGGTCACAATACCTTCTTTTGATATTTGAAGTGATGTTAAACAGACATTAGTTTGTTAGCCTTGTAAACGTATAAAATAAACGGCATTTAGACTTATGCAAGTTTGTTCAGCGAAAGACAGTCTGAAAATTTTGACATTTGAAATAATAGTAATCACTAAATAGATCATTTATTATATTTAATTGAAAGTCGATTATCCGTTGTGTATGATTTTTGAAAAAATGTATTTCATTCTTTTGGCATAATTTGTATGTCTTTGTAGGTGATAAATGCTTTTATAGAAAATGAACGAATAAGTAGTGAGACAATTTTTATCACATATCGTGGTTTATAACAATAATTAAGCTTATACATTAATGAGTTGAATACACTTCTTACGACAGTCGCTAAAATAATAGTTTTAACAAATGAAACTGTCAAGTAACAAGTGTAAAATATTTTGTCACATACCAACAAACGTCTTAATTGTTACGTAATAAACATTTTATTCACGATTGTCTTATATAAATTTTATTTATTACACAGTTTCGATTTAAATCTACAGACATGTATTGCATGCCTGGAAAGATGAAGGTTGTCATAATGTTAAAATAAATAATAATCCATTTCATTGAAAACACTTGATTGATTAAGTTTAAATAATTGTATCTTCTTTTTGGGATAAAAAATTATAAACTAATTAATAAATTAGTACTGATAGTTTGTTTTTAGAAGTGAATTTTATTATAATTAAATGATGAGTGAGAGGTATTTTTCAAGACTGGTTTTGATCATAAATTATTTGCTGAAATAATTATATTTGATTTAATTAATTAGTCTCAAGCGTCTTTTGAGGATGAATTAATTATTAAAAAAAATAACTAACTATCCGATTAATCATGTTAATTTTGAAAAAAAAATGCATTGTATGGGTGATTGTTATCGATAAATACGTTCTCTGTTTTGCTACCATTACATAATTACAGTCGCGTGTAAAAGCAGTCTAGCAACGCGCCCCTAACAACTCGCCATCAGGTGAAAAAACGTGAAGCTTTAATCTCATAATCTTTAATGAATTCAGTTGTTGCGGCATCCTTTGTGCAAGATAGCGTAGGGCTTATTAATGGTATAATTTACACATATTAAACTGAAGACATAAGACGTAAGGGTTTGGAAATGTCGCCTTCTACACTCGCAAAGGCAGTTGCCACTCACTTAACTGTGTTTCATCAAATTCTTAATCATACGAATTTTATAATGATATTTTGATGCATTTTTATGCAATATTAGAATTTTTCCCCAAAATTTCTCTGTGTTAAGATATTTAATTATTTCATATCTTATATATACCATAGGAAAAACAAAAAATGAGACAAATATGTGAATGTGATCCTGGATTTCTCTTTGTGAAACTCTCAAGATCTTTGAAGAATTACGTAAGTATATGAGCATCTTCCCAAAATTAATACATGTATGTAAAATATTGTTAGAAGTTAATGAAAGACATAACTTCGGAAGCAATGGAATAATTTTTTATAATTGAGCCGATATAATCATAATATAATTGTCAATTTTTTTTATGAAAAAGCTCAAATTATCGGAAATAAAATTTAAACTTTCTCTATCTTGAGCGACATCGTTTTCCGTATCGTACCGAATGATTCATTTATGACTGAGGCACAATATGTTTATAAATGTATGCTGGTCAACTGCGATTCACAGTATTTTAAATTTTAAAAAAGATAGTTGAGTCTTTTGCTATGGTTTTAACATAATATTTAGGCCGAAAAGCAGTTATATAATATACATCACAAGATAAAAAAGTAATTATGTATGTATATATATATATATATAAATCACAAAAATTTCAACTATTAATTAGTGTTGAAAATTTTAGACCAGAGCGAAATTTCAGAAATATAATCTTGAGAGTGAATGTGTCAAGTAAACTACAGTTTTCAACCTACTTTACATTCATTAACTGAATTACAGCTCAACTGACCAGGAAGGTAGTGGATTGCATATTGTTAATGACAAACAAAATGGCGTTATTACTAAACATAACACGTATACGTTTCCATTGGATGAAATATTAGTGTAGTATAGCATGAAAGTTTGAAATGGGAAAGTTCCTGTGTCTATATATAACATTACATTACTTGACATCTTTCACAGTTCTTTTATTAAATTTCAAGAAAAATATTACTTATCACCTGCACCACATTAAAACAGAATAAAAAATTATAATTTGTATAATGAATGTAGGTGTGTGTATTTGAATAAAACGGTAATATGTGTAAATACACAAATATATATTTCTATAGTTTGCTTGCTAAGAAAAATCAAAACGGTGTGTTTGAGGACATGCAATGCTTTAAACTTGGTTTCAATTTCCGATTTTGGCACAACATCTGTCGCTCATTATGTAGTTTTTTCGCTTTCTTGATTGGAACATCTTATAAATGCCCTGCTATGGCGCAATGGTGAGTCAGGCGCTCTACTCGTAATCTAGTGATCGTGGGATCGAATATCAGTCACACAAAACATGCTTGCCATTTCAGCTGTGGGAGCATTATAATTTGATGGTCAATCGCTCTCTTGGTTGGTAATCAAAGAGTAGTAAAAAGTTGGCGGTGAGTGGTGATGGCTAGGTTTTTTCCCTTTTGTCCTACACTGCTATATAGGGACGGCTAACGCAGATAGTTCTCGTGTAGCTTTGCGCGAATTTCAAAAACTAAACAAACCTAATATTAATACATAATGAGATAAATGTATTTTTGGTTTCAACATACTTTACGCATAATGTAGGAAATCATTCTTTCTTATATCAGTTAGTAAGTCATGTGCAATATTTATTTTTAAAACACTAGTTGTGTACTTTTATTCATATCACATTTTTTAAATTATGTATATACATCTATACATATACATACACATGTATGCATTAGTTACTCACCTTTTGAATCTTAATAAATTCTTATACTCTTATAGGGTGTCAACAAGAAAAATGAAGGTGAGATGATTTTTCCTATGTTAATCACACGTGTATTCTTTTATCAAAATACTTAAGGTTTTGATAAAGAAATCCCAAGTAAAATGTGTCTTTGAAAGTTCACTGTAAAATTTTGTTTAACAAAATAAAATAAAACTAATGATCTAATATCAGGGATCTATGAACATACGTCAGAAATATTTATTCAAGGGCCAGATGGTGAATGGCTGTTATTAGGCACTTGTTTCAGTAAAACATAAATCATGATGCAACTATCGGTAAAATTAACTTCTTATGTACTGAAATAATTATGCAACATAAATGATTCACCAAAGATACAAACAATGTAGACACTAAATTCTTATTATGTCATACGTCTATGTGATTATGGTAAACGTTTCTTAAGCTATTTTATTCATATTTCTGGTTTATCCAATGAAACAGTTGTTGTTTTTTAATTATATTTTTGTGAAAATAATTCCTTTTTTATATGTTAATGCGCACCTGGAAGATCTCTAGGTAAACAGTTTTATGTTTACGGATTTACAATCCTAAAATTCCGAGCTCAAATGTCCGTAGGAGAAGAAAGTACACAATGTCCATAATGTAGGTTTGCTCTAAAATAAAACAATGTACCTAAAATAAAAGAAGTATTAAACTTTCCATGATGTTTATTCTGAGTAAAAGTTAAAACTTGCTTCTGCAAATGATAACAATCTAAATATATTAATTTATATCGAGAGATATGTGATTGGCACAAATATATGTTTTGGATGAAACTCCATTTTTTAGTTTTTGTATCATTCTTCAAACATACTTTTGCCTCAAATTAAAAAATAGTATCTAACTAAAATGACTGCATTTATTCTCGTATAAAAATAAATTCTTTTGAATAGTAAAAATTGCCTCCATCAAGAATAGAAATACGTTAATAATTTATCCACATAAATTTAATTCCTGGTTTGAACCTTCATTTTCCTTCTTTAGCAAATTCAGCAGAGACAAAGGGGTGAAGGAACATAAACATACGAGGTATACATTTTTTCAACCTAGTGTTTAAATTAAGTGTATAAAGGAAAACCTTTAAAAATATCTCAGTTCACTCAATTTAACTAAAATATATCTTTGTGTATGTGTTAATATGTTCAGAATTCGTTATGAAATAAATGTTAATTACAAAGAATTTCTTTTTAGGATTTAATTATATCAAATCTTGTTATACCATATATAAGTATTATGAACCTTATATATGATTAAACTATAATCACGTCCTAAGAAACTCTATTATTCATTTCACCTGAAGTTGAAAAACGTGGAAAATCTAATTTTTCTGTCAAATAAAAAAATAGCTTATTACTTTTAAAATATATTAATGCAGCTTCATTCATTCTTACACTGGACAAGATGTTAACTTAGAATAGTTTTTAAGGCTTTATTAATGAATATATTTGTATGTGAAAAAGTGCATATTTAGATAGTTATATCTAAAATATATGTCGTTACATCCATTCACGTTTTATCTAAGAACTACTCATTTTTCAGTATCCATGCAGCTAAGTTTTGTTTAAAAACGTTTTGTCATAATGTTAATGTGTGAACAAATGCATTTTCAACGGCTTTTTATTGTGGATTTTATATATGGTCACGCGGTTTATGGGTGTGTGGATTAGAATGGATACCGAAATGCTTCAGGTCTGCTAAATGACGTTTTAATAGATATGTCATATAAAAAACGTTTATATTTTTGTCGATTTCTTAGAATGAAATTTTTTTGAATTTTGTTGCCTACTCTTGCCTCTAAACGTGGAGAGACTTTGCCGCTAACGTTTTATGATTGTCACCTCCTACCAAACGTGTGTTGTGCCCGCTCTCTCAATAAAATTATCTAGTTCTTCTCGTTAAGTGCGTCGACCTAATTTGGACCTACCTTCCACTCGAAAAGACAACAAACAAGAAGAAAATCTGAAGTTAGGAAACCAACGATGTAACCTCAGTCGAGAAGGGTACTGTACTACAACAGGAGAAGTTTCTCACTTTTTCACTGAAAAACAAAAGAACCAAAAAAATCTTACTTGTGAAATACACTTCAGTTCTTAAGTCGTTCAGTCTTACATCTGCTCTGGAACAAAATATTTTTTCGACGATCTAGGTCCACGACAATTAAATTAATTCTAATTTGATATTGTTACACCTCCCTTAAGCCAGCTGGATTGGTTGACCTCACACTGCTTATGAGCTGACATTTTATTGTAAAAAAGATACTTAATGTCTTCGTAAAAACACTAACGTCCAAAGTTAATTCAATGAGGTTGAATGGTCAGATTCTGTAGTTTTTTTTAATAAGTGTCATTCACCATAATAGCTTCTGAGGCTTTTAATTTACTGACTGAAGCTGACCAGCAATAATAATCTCTTACTCTCTCTCGCCTAGGTGTTTTTATATGAATCATACGAGATTCTCGAACCAACAAAAATGTTGCAAAAAGCATAATGTTGATTCTTACACCCTAAAATTTTCTAAAAATTCAGAGAAGAGTCAGGGCTTGCGCAAGACGCATTCAACAATATACGTTACCTGTATAAAAGTACATTGACACAAATGTATGCATTAAAATAAATACATAACAGTAAACCTCTTACACTGAAATAACACACTCAAATACAAAATTTGTAAAACTTAAAGGTGAAGTAAATTCCGTCAAAATAACGTATTTTGTGTCTCAGACTAATCAATATGTACGTTTGTACTTTTATCTAACGAAACATTTTGAACTTCATCAATTTATAACAATCCTTGCATCAGATACCAATTAGAGTTTAATAATTGAGAGAATAAAATCAAACAAATATTTTAGAGCGATTAGAAAGATAAAATGAGCATTAATCTAAATTTCCTCAACGCTTTTCCATAACTCATACTAAACTCGTACAATGACATCCAAGGAATCTTGTTTCGTATCCTTTGGTCATAACAGTTTTTTTTTAAGTTATATAACTGGTTAAAACCTATAGTTCTGCCAAACAAAAGTAACCTAATGACTAACTGGGGGTTGATGTTACTGGCAATATGTTTTTAATTTTTTGATGATTTCAAAGCTACAATTGCTTTAGAACTTGAAAATTGGTTCATTTACGTTAAGATTTTGGTAATTAATTGCTATCACCAACCTATTTTTGTCTTTTTCATTCTCGGATGGATAATTTTACCCTGCAAGCATCAGAAACTTAAACTTGTAAATGGCTTTCTAAAAATAAAATGAAATTAAAACAAAGATAAAATAAATTACAAAGAAAAGTTAGTCTCACAGTTTGAGATTTTAAGCAAATATAATACGATTTATATTTATTTATTTTTAAGCCTTAAAGTGAACCAGTGGATTGTGTAATGTAAACAATGTAACTGATGTTCCGTGATTCCTGTATTATTACCGTAAAAAGTACACAAAATTAAAGAAATTGACAAGACATAAGTATTGTGAAGTTAGCAGCGAATTGTGTTAACAAGCTGTCTTTCCTCCAGTGTATAACGACAACAGCATTGTAAATCAGCCATCAATAGACAACTGTGTTGCAGCAGTAACTGATTGTATTATACATGCAGCTGCTCAGTGTATTCCTAAAACCTCGACACATTTCCCACGATATCCTCGTCCATGGTGGAATTCTGCTTGCAACTTAGCACGGAAGGCTCAAAAACGGGCCTGGGATACTTTTCGTAGATATCCCACACTTTCAAATTGGGTTGCTTTCCAACGGGCCCGAGCACATGCTAGGTGGGTAAGACGTCAAAGCCAGAAGGAATCTTGGATTAAGTTCACAACCAGCATATCTTCTACCACCAGTTCCAAGATCATATGTGACAAGAAGATTCGAAAGGTTAATGGGCACTATAATTCTGTTCCCCTCTCGATCTTACTCTCTGATGGTCAGGAGGTGACTGATGTCCGAAACATCGCTAACACTCTAGGTGAAAGCTTTTGCCGGGTATCTAGCACTTCTGCTTGTTCCTCCACCTTCCTGGCCATAAAGACTCGGGCAGAGCAATCACCTCTTTCCTTTCAAACTGATTGTTTCTTTGACTATAATAGTCCCTTTACCCTGGTGGAACTAAAAATGGCCCTTCATCGGTCTGCCAGTACATCTGTTGGACCTGATGATATTCATTATGACATGCTGCACCATCTATCTCCTGATTCTCTTGTTGTCCTTCTGATTATCTTCAACCGGATTTGGCAGGAGAATGTTTTTCCTGATGCCTGGCGCCAGGCTATTATTTTACCTTTCTCTAAGCCAGGGAAAGATCCGAAGATTCCTTCAAACTATCGTCCAATTGCTTTGACGATCTGTCTCTGTAAGACCTTAGAAAGGATGGTTAATGCTCGTCTTGTTTCGTTCCTTGAATCAAACAACCTCCTCTCGCCCACCCAGTGTGGGTTCCGTCGACAGCACTCCACCATAGACCACCTAATTCGTCTTGAAACATCTATCAGAGAGGCCTTTCTCAACCGCCAACACCTTGTATTGATATTCTTTGACATAGAGAAGGCTTACGACACAACATGGAGGTTTGGTGTTTTACGAGACCTCCATACATATGGGTTACGTGGCCATCTACCGATGTTTATTAAAAAAAATTAATGGACAGGAGATTCCAAGTTCGTGTAGGTTCGGCACTTTCACGTTCTTTTGTACAGGAACTTGGAGTCCCTCAAGGCTGTATATTGAGTGTTACACTCTTCAGAATAAAGATAAATGCCATCACTGAACAACTCCCTCTCACTGTTACGAATGGGCTATATGTTGACGACTTTCACATCTCTTGTCAGTAATCAAACATGAGATATATAGAGCGGTAACTACAAACTGCCCTCAATCGTGTACAGAAGTGGATTCTTGCGAATGGCTTTAATTTCTCTCTTTCCAAAACTGTATGCATGCACTTTTGCCGTCGACGAGGTATTCACCCTGATCCTGAACTTCATATCGGTGAAGTTTTGCTGCCAGTGGTCCCGGAGACAAAGTTCTTGGGGCTTATCTTTGATCGTAAACTGATCTTTATACCACACTTAAAGCAGCTTCGGGTCAAATGCACAAGAACACTGAACATCCTCCGTGTCCTCTCGTCTACCAGTTGGGGGGCAGATCGCCGTTCAATGTTAAAGATATATCGTGCACTTATTAGATCGAAACTTGACTATGGATCAATGGTCTATGGCTCTGCCAGACCCTCGGCCTTAAAGATAATGGACCCCATTCATCACCAAGGACTTCGACTCTGCACTGGAGCTTTCCGTACCTGTCCAGTTCAAAGCATATACATTGAATCTCATGAACCTCCACTACACCTTCGCCGTTTCCAACTATCTTTACAATAAACTTCAAAACTTCGTTCCTTACCAAAGCATCCCACCTGGGAATGTGTTTTCCTTCCTCGGTGGGCAGTACTTTTTCAGAACAGACGATCTGTCATTGCTCCGTTTGGCCTTCGCATCCGGGCGCAATTGGATGAATTGGGTCTGTCCTTGGATAACATTGCAGATTCCACGGGTCGACGCATCCCACCATGGCTTATTACAGCCCCCAAGTGTGACCTTTCTTTCAATCACCTAAAAAATGCGGATACTCCAGACTGGAAGTACCGTCTTTTATTCAATGAATATCTTTCAAACAATCATTCAGTTCCTATTTATACAGATGGTTCCAAATCAGGTAATTCAGTGGGCTCTGCTATGGTTTGCTATGGGTCAGTAGTTGCACACAGAATCCCCTCTACAGCTTCTTTGTTCACTGCTGAACTGTATGCCATATCTCTTGCCCTTGATCATATCGCAGCTGAGCAGTACTCCAACTGCACTATTTATACTGATTAGCTTAGTTCTATACTTGCCTTGGAATCACTTCACATTAGCTCACATCCTATTCTCGCAGATATTCGAAACCGACTGGCCCATTTCTCATTAGCAGATACTTCAATTCAGTTTTTCTGGATGCCATGTGAACGAGCTTGCAGACATGGCAGCTAAATCTGTCTGCCTCAGCACCATCACCCCTATGCCTATTCCGTACATGGACTATGGTGTTGTCTTCAAAGCCCGGCTCCGTGCCAGTTGGCAGTCCACTTGGAGTGAACAACGCGACAATAAACTTTTTCAAATCAAACCCAAAATTGGAGTTTGGCCATCTAGCTTCCGTAAAGTTCGGAGGGAAGAAGTTGTTCTCACTAGGCTACGCATTGGTCATAGTTTTTAACTCATCATTTTCTTTTATCTGGAACTGATGCACCAATGTGTAGTTTGTGTAACACTCAAATCACTATCAGCCATGTTTTACTTTCTTGCCATCGTTACAATTCTCAACGACGGCAATACTTTAAACATATTTTTTCCCAGCGTCAGTCTGTAACATTGTACAGAGTTATTGGTGATGGTGACTCTGTCCACCGTAATAACGTTTTTAATTTTTTAATAGCCATTAATCTTTTTAATCTCATTTAAGTGTGGTATGTTTATTTATTACACCTTTTTAATTGTGACTCCTTTTTTAAAGTTTTATTCTCTCTCATTCAATGTGACATTAAACAATGGCCAGAACATTAAATAACTCAACACCAAGACTGGAAAGGTCAACTTCAGGTGACTAACGCTTCTGTTTGAACTACTCGTTAGTCTTCCTGGCGAGTTACTATTATACTTTCGCTGCATATCATTTCGCACTTTTACAACATTTTTGTACTGGCCATATCGACTCATAACCCGGAACCAGGACGGAAAGACCAACTTCAGGTGGCTGACGGTGGTTTATATACTACCTGTTAGTCTTCCTGGCGGGTTATGATCATTCCCATTCTGCTACAGGTTGTCCTTTACAACTTCGTTGACTTGATGTCGTCATTGATTTTTGCACCATTTCCTGTTTTAATTGCCATTTTGCTTTTATCTTCAATTACCTTTACACATTTTACTCCATTTACTTGACTTTTATCTTTTTACTGGACATTTGGCTACTCTTTATTACGATTTTTCTGAGTGTCTTTTAAAACTTTTTTTCCATTACATTTTGATAATAGCTACTATGACACATAACCCGTAACCAGGACTGGAAAGACCAACTTCAGGTGACTGACGGTGGTTCTTGAACTTATTCGTTAGTCTTCCTGGCGGATTATGATCATTATTATTATGCTATGAGTAAATAGTTTATAACTTTGAAGATTAAATGTCACCATTCGTTTTTTTACACCATTTTCTGTTTTAATTGCTGTTTTGTTATTACCTTCATTTTCTTTTACAAATTTTACTCCATTTACGTGACTTTTCTTTTTTTACTGAACATTTGGCTACTCATTGTTGTGATTTTACTGTGTGTCTTATAATACTTCTATTATTTTACATTTTGATACTGGTTGCTATGACACATAACCCAGAACCAGGACTGGAAAGACCAACTTAAGGTGACTGACGGTGGGTCTTGTACCTGCCTGTTAGTCTTCCTGGCGGGTTATAATTATACCTTTTTGATAGAGTAAATACCTTACAACTTTTTACACTTTGCCTTCTATCTTAACCTTGTAGACTAGGTGTCAACATTGGTTTTATCCTTTTTTTGTTTTATCTTCATTTCCATTTATGTCTTACTACATTTACTACATTTTTACCGGTTGTTTGGCGCAGATAGCCTCGTTGCTTTGTGCCATAAAACACTAAATCAATCAATCAATCAATCAATGCTGTTGGTATAGAACAGTAAGCCTTCTTGCTGTATTTATTAAATTCAGTAAACCCGTTATGATATCCTGGCAGTAATAAAAATATGTTAAACATCATAGTTCTGAAAATTCTTTGGCAATGATCTGCCAATTTGAGTATACCAAATTTTAAACTCAAACTCATAACAGTTTGACCAATTGTAACAATCCCTTAAAGATATAATGATCTTAAAAGACATTTTATAAAAGAATATCAGTTTTCAACAAATTAATTGTCATTAGATACAGTGGGTAATTGGTATGCAATTGATGTTGAGGTGTAAATTATGCGTTTTTATTTATTGTTTGAACAAAACATATAATGTTTATTTCAGAGCAAACGGTTCGAGCGATCGTAAAACTAAGTTGCACCAGTTTTCTTACGCCTCGCCTTCATTTGAATACTACTCTGTTGGATTTCAAGCCTGGAGAAATGTTCAAATTCAAAATTGATACTTTTGCCAGTTGTAAGTGATTTTACAATATAAACAGAGACCAGTGATATAAGGTGATAATTTCAAGTAATTAGAGTTGTTGTTTTCTTTCTCTTCACCACCCCAAACAAATAAAACAGCATGAATATTTAATTTTCCAAATTAGGTGTTGACAATTAGTAGACCTGGCATAGCGAAGTGGTTAAGGCATTCGACTCATAATCTCACGGTTCGAATCCCCGTTACACCAACTATGCTCCCCTTTCAACCGTGGGGGCGTTTATTCATTGGTAAAAGTGGTTATGACTAGCTGCTTTCCCTCTAGTCTTACACCGCTAAATTACGGACGGCTAGCGCAGACAGCGCTCGTATGGCTTTGCGCAAAATTCAAACCAAAAACCAAACAATCAGCAAGCAATATTTATAAAAATTAAACGTAGAAACATTTGTGTTATTAGGCTGTTTGATTCCTCAATTTAACCTAACTGGTCAAGTGATATAAGAAACACTCCATTACTATAAAATGTCACATCAAAAACTTTAATGAACAGAACATGTATTGCATATAAAATAGACATAGGTCAAACATTCAAACAAATTTTAAAAATTTCGATTTTCTTTCACAAGGAAAATTATCTATAGAATAATAATTTTTATTAATAATTATATTTATGGTTTGTCTACAAACTTTAACATTTGCAGTTAATACATAATACATAAAAATGCGTTATTTTAAAGTGATTCAGCATTATATACAGCATTTCTTTGTTTCATCCATGTGCGATTCAAATAGTAGAATTTTACCTGTGATAGTCACAAGTGAAGAGGTCCGGCACGGCCAGGCGGTGAGCGCGCTCAATTCTTGTTGTAAGAGTCGCGTTTTCGAATCCCTGTCACACTAAACATGCTGGCTCTTTCAACAGCGGTGGAGCTATAATGCTATGGTGAATCCTACTCTTCGCTGGTGAAAGAGTAGTCCACAAGTTGGCGTTGGATGGTGATAACTAACTGCATTCCCTCCAGTTTTACACTGCTAAATTAAGGACGTATAGTGCAAATATGACACGTGTAGCTGTACGCGAAATAATAAACAACAACAACAAACAAACAAAAAATGCTGTTTATAGCTTTGTATAGGAATTACTTCAGAAACTTCACTGTTTTGAATTTGTGACGCGAGAATAACCATATACATATAAATGATTGAAATGTATATTCAAATAATATAGTAATGTTGTTGTCGATTTCTCTCCCGGTTTTGATCTAGATGAACCTTCTTTTATTGAGAAAATCTTAATGTCACATTCAGGAAAGTGGTTAGATAGATTTATAATACAAGAGCAGTTCCTGAGTATACCAACACATCTAGAGCTGATTCCAGATATATCTATTGAACAAAGGAAAGGATTAACGCTGAGAATTGAGGAACCCAATAATGACATATTAAGGTAAGATTAATGTTAATATTTTGATTAATATTATGAATATCATAATGATTTTAAAAATAGTATGAGCGTTTTGACCAGTGCTGTCAACATCATACTGAGTTTATTGTGTTTTATTTGTTTAAGTAATACGAAGATCATAACCGACATTGCCTCCAAAAAATATCTTAAACAGGCTTATAAAAATCACTACTCTAAGAATATTTAAAATTTTTTAGAAGTGGTTTGTTATGAAACTTGAAAAAGTAAGTTCGTTGTTAATCTCTACATGAATCGTTGTTGTATTTTGTTATTGAAGAACATTCCTCGATGTCACAGGAGCGTGGTCTACACAAATATTATAACTGTTATTGTTCTATCTTTCATCTCTTTATAACGGGCGCCATCATTGTAAAAAAGAGAAAAAAGAAGATTTTAAACAAGTAAAGTGCAAAATGGTGTTACGTAACTTGTTAGGGGCAAATAAAATTCAAATGAAATAAGTGTTACTTGGTTACAACAACCAAGTGTAACACAGTTATAACTTAAATTTAAGGTAATATTTTGGAATACACAACTTATTAAATTAATAATATTTGTCATAAATACGTAAGTATGTATGAATTGTTTCGCAATAAATTATGTTTTAATAATTCATTAAAACGGTTGTAGTGAAAAAATGTGTATAGACAGTACGTTTCTGTAGCGCCTATTCCTCTTGAGCTAAATTTAAAAGTTTATATTTTAGTTACGAAGTGAAATTCGTAGATGAAGCATTTTTAAGATATTCTGTGTTTAATTATAATGTTTAATAGCATTATAAATTTCTGAGTTAGTATGAATGTTATGTTCTTTGAATTGTGCATTCATTATAATACCCAAGTTTAATATGTATTTTATAATGTATAGGCGAATGATGATGGAATATTTTTTTACGTCAAAACATTTGTAGAACTTTATCTTTCAGAAAAAGAATTAATGATTTTTCCAACGAAGTATTCATTTTTTATTCTCAAATTTACAGACATAACTGAAAATTATATACTATAACATCAGTTTCTTTTTCAATATATCATTATTATTTAAATATTGAAAAATAGTTTCTCATACATTTTTCTGCTCTGATAGGTAAACCCATAGCTCATTGAATTTATATTGATTTTATATTTGACAGTTTTGCAGACGCTCGTCAGATCTCTCTCAAAAACCAAATCTGGATTGAAACAAATCCAGAGTATTTTGTAAATTTCAGCCTATCGTTTGTTTTGAAAACCAAAGACATGTGGAGTCGAGATGTTATTATGGACACAAAACGATTGACACTAAGGGTAAAATTTTCAACTCCAATTTGAATCATAAGAATGAATAAACTAAATAGGGTTATTTTATTTCTGCTTTTACACCAACTTAAGTTTTAAGACACTGAATAAATGAAATTAATATGCATCAGAATATGATTTTCCTTTTATAACTAACTAAACATCTGGTGGACGCTATTATTTTCACTGGTTTTAATTTATAAATTATGTTTGTGAATCAAACTATAGAAACACAAAATTGATTGATTCTACAATATTGTAATAAAACTACACATACATCTACTAAGTTAAAGTTACTATATTTTTTATTATTGTGACGGTTTTGTTTGATTATGATATAAAATATAATTATTTATTTACTTGAAATGAGCCATTAGATTACGACATCAAAAATATTTTAATTCAGAACTTGGTTATTATGGGTATGATATTTTTTTTATATAATGTATGGAATTCTGGTGTTTAGATTCAAAAACGTACAAGAAATATCTAAACTTAGATTTTCACGTAGACATGTAATCAGTGATGTTGTAAATCAAGTTTCTGAAAAAAAAAATTTATTTTATGTGCCACAAGCAAAATACCTTAGCTGTGATTATTAGAAACGTTAATATTAAAAATAATCCATAATTTTTATCCACAGCATAGTGGATTATAAAACTTCTCTTCTTTTTTTTTCTAGTACAAACTTTTAGTTTACAGCTCTGTCATCTTTTTATTTTTTTAAGATTTAATTCCACATTCAAACTCACGAGGTTTATACCCTTTAGATTGATGTAGTTCACTACGTTTAAGGATTTATAGATTAACTTACTGTTATCCCGCCTAAAAAACTTCAAGTTTAGGTAGTGTTATGTATACGTGTAAATATTTTGTAAACGACAAAATGTCGTGTTGTGTTTAAATTTTCAATTCTATTATTCATTTCTCCATATTGATATTATTGTTTCGAAGTTTAAACTAATATTTTGTTATTTATTTAGGGTAACATTTAGAATTTTCTTGAATTAAGTAGACGAATCATATGTTTATAAATGAGTGCTGGTGACTTCGTGTCTAGACGTGTAGTCTCGTGCAAGAACAGATATGCGTGGATTGCTCTGGAGACCTGTAGAACTTTCGCCGTGTTTGCTGTGATTATTCAACTTGGATTTGTGACTGAAGTTAGATCTACGGAAGCTGTGATTTTATTTCGTCAATCTATACGATTCGTCCGAATTACTACTTGTGCTGAGAGTCGGCGAATTTATTGAGCTGTGAACTGTTCCTGAACTTCTTCATTTAAGCTTCGGAATTACTTCGTGGGACCAAATTCACACACTAGACTGGAATTTGAGACTTTCATTTTAGATCATTATATTAGATACAGGCCAGTACCATTTTGTATTGTGATTAATTTTGAAGTTTGAAACCAGTATTATTTTGTTTTGTAATTAATTTCGAATGTTGTAACTTAATATCTGTCACTGTTATTATATAATTTATGTTATATCTGTTATATTTGTTAATAGTTTAGTGTAATAAATTATACAAGCTGTTATCTGTGTTTTTCTGTTGCGTTTAATATACGAAGAACATAAAACAAAAAATATACGTAACAGAAAATTGGGGGCCCGTCCGGAATATCGAACAAACAATTTAATTTTATTCTAAAATAAGATTTATATTTTATACAGATAGACAGCTTGTATATTCAAAATGGCATTCCAACTTAAAGATTTTATAAACGAATTTAATCAGAATCCATCTTTCGAAATGATCAATGGATTAAAGAAATCTGAATTGCTTGATGTTGGTAAACATTTTAATTTACAAGTGAAGCAATCAATGAAGAAAGCAGATGTTAAACAAATTATTGTTGAACATTTGGTCAGCCAAAAAGATTTACCTTAAAAAGTTGCACAACAATTGCCTGTCGCTCATTTTGACCCAGATTTCGAATTAAAAAATGGAAATGGAAATGAAATTTCGTTTAGAAATTGAAAGCAAACGACTTGAGGTAGAACAAAAAGGTATTGAGGCAGAACAAGAAAATAAACGTATTGAGGCAGAACAAGAAAATAAACATATCGAGGCAGAACAAAAACGTATTGAAGCAGAACAAGAAAACAAACGCCTTTTTCTTGATGCCGAAATAAAAATAGAACGCATTAAAGCTGATAAAGAAATCAGTTAGAGAAAGGCACAGACTGAAGAAAAGGTTGTTCAAATGTGGTTGGATAATTTTGATGCTTCCAAACAAATTCGTTTAGAACCTCCATTCAATGAAAAAGCTTTAGATAAATATTTTCAGCAATTTGAAAAATTGGCCCTTAGGCTAAAATGGCCAACCGAATATTGGACAGTATTACTTTAGAGTGTTCTCAAGGGTAAAGCCCAGGAAGTATTTTCCAAACTCACAGCCGAGCAAAGTTATGATTACGAGCACGTCAAAAAATGCATTTTGAATGCATATGAATTGGTGCCAGAGGTATACAGACAAAAACTTCGTGGTTACAAAAAGTTTGACAGCCAAACTTATATCGAATTTGCTCGTGAAAAAGAAACTCTGTTCGACAGGTGGTGTGATTCCAGAGAAATTAAAGATGATTATGCGAAACTCAGAGAACTCATGTTAGTCGAAGAGTTTAAAAGATGTATTCCCGTATAGCTAAAAACTTATATTGATGAACAAAAAGCTTCCAAAATACATGATGCTGCTGTCTTGGCAGACGAGTATGCTTTCACTCACAATGATTTCTCATGTAAAAGTAAAACAAATCACACAGCAAAGAAACCCAATGACTCATTCAAATATTATGCAAATGTCGACAGAGACAAAAAAGAGCAAACTTCTAATTCTCAAAGCTCGTCATCTACCCAAAACGTGTCATTCTCATTCAAAACATGTGCTTATTGTAAGAAATCTGGCCATCTGATTTCTGAGTGCTATAAGCTCAAAAACAAGCCATCACCCAATAGTTTAATTTCGCCCTTGTTGAATATATCATTGGTTTTTAAATGATTTTGACCCTGTCAAATCCACTGTGGATTCTAAGTCCAATATTATTGATGTACCTGAAGATATTGTTGAGGACAAATATAAACCTTTCTTGACTGAAGGTTTTGTTTCTTTTGTTAGCGATTCACGTCTACAACCAATTAAAATCCTGCGGGATACTGGAGCTTTTCAGAGTTTGATTTTGAAAAGTGTACTTCCATTTTCTGAAAAGTCATCCGTTGGGGCCAGTGTGCTCATTTCTGGTGTAGAAGGTGGCGTCGTTTCTATTCCTCTTCATAGATTAGATTTACATTCGGACTTAGTTTCAGGCCCAGTGACTGTGGGTATTAAAGCTTCATTGCCTGTTGAAGGTGTGTCTATACTTTTGGGGAATGATTTGGCTGGTAGTAAGGTGGTACCAGAGGTTCGTGTTGTTGAAGCACCTGTTATTAGCTCCAGTACAAAGCAACTCGTTGAAAAGTTTCCTGATGTTTTTCCCGCCTGTGCTGTTACTCGTTATCAGACACGTTCTCAGGAGTCCAAAGAGGATTTCTCTCTATCTGATACATTCATGTCTCACATCGATGAGATTTCTGACTCAACTTTAAGTTCTACTGATGACTCTAAGACATTTTTCGACTCTCTTCATCGAAACAAACTTATTGAGGAACAGGACAAGGATCCTGAAACTCGTTCTCTTCTACAACTGGCTGTTGATGAAAATGAAATAGGAACTGTCCCTATTTGTTACTACCAGAAGTCAGGTGTGCTAATGAGAAAATACAGACCTCCTGATGTTGCTGCTGATGAAGAGTGGAATGTTATTCACCAAATCGTCATTCCAAAATGCTATCGGAATGATATTCTTAGTCTTGCTCATGACCATTTATTGTCGGGACATTTAGGTGTAAGAAAGACCCTAAATCGTATCCGACGACATTTCTATTGGCCAAAGATGCGCCAAGATGTTGTTAGCTTTTGTAAGACATGTCATTCTTGCCAAATCACTGGAAAACCAAATCAAGAGATTCCCAAAGCACCACTGCAGCCTATTCCTGCCTTTGAAGAACCATTCTCAAGGGTCATTTTCGACTGTGTTGGCCCAATGCCAAAAAGGAAAGCAGGAAATAAATACCTCTCGACGATCATGTGTGCTTCTACACGTTTCCCTGAGGCAATCCCTTTGAGAAAAATCACTGCTCCCAACATCGTCAAGGCTCTTGTCAAATTCTTTACCATGTTCGGGATTCCAAAAGTTGTGCAATCAGATCAAGACACAAATTTTATGTCCAAGCTATTTGAACAAGCCATACATGAATTAAGGGTCCATCAAGTTTCATCCAGTGCCTACCATCCTGAGTCACAAGGTGTTCTTGATCGTTTCCACCAATTTACTGCCACAAACACTCAAAGAACTGGGTTGAGGGTGTTCCCTTGTTATTGTTTGAAGTTCGTGAGGTTATTTCAGAATCTACTGGATTTAACTCTTTTAAGTTGGTTTAAAAAACAAATAAACAAAAAAAAAGTTATCGCAAGCTCAAACTTTTTTTTTACTTCTAAGGGGGAGAGTGTTATGTATATGTGTAAATATTTTGTAAACGACAACATGTCGTGTTGTGTTTAAATTTTCATTTCTATTATTTACTTTTCCATATTGATATTATTGTTTCGAAGTTTAAACTAATATTTTGTTATTTATTTAGGGTAACATTTAGAATTTTCTTGAATTAAGTAGACCAATGTTACGTATTATTTGATGTTTCAAGTTCTTCGTAGTATAAACGCAACAGAAAACACAGATAACAGCTTGTATAATTTATTACACTAAACTACTAACAAATATAACAGATATAACATAAATTATATGATGACAGTGACAGATATTAAGTTACAACACTCGAAATTAATTACAAAACAAAATAATACTAGTTTCAAACTTCAAAATTAATCACAATACAAAATGGTACTGGCCTGTATCTAATATAATGATCTAAAATGAAAGTCTCAAATTCCAGTCTAGGGTGTGAATTTGGTCCCACGAAGAGATCCCGAAACAGTTCACAGTTCAATAAATTCGCCGACTCTCAGCACAAGCAGTAATCCAGATGTATCGTAGAGATTGACGAAATAAAATCACAGCTTCCGTAGATCTAATTTCAATCACAAATCCAAGTTGAATGTTCACAGCAAACACTTAATCTTTCTCAAATAACTATCTTCTTTTGAAATGAAACTGGTGTCTGATTCTCAGTCTTTGTCTTCGAATAAAACTAATGACTGAATCTCTCTCCCTCGAATAAAACTGATGACTGAATCTATCTCTCGTCACCGTCTTTTATACCGATAGGCCTATTTCTCGAACAATCTTGAAATTTCCATACAACTCCAGAGCTATCCACGCATATCCGTTCTTGCACGAGACTACACTCTAGACAGGAAGTTACCAGCACTCATTTACAAACATGTGATTGGTCTACTTAATTGGAGAAAGTTCTAAAATGTTACCCTAAATAAATAACATATTTTAGTTTAAACTTCGAAACAATAATATCAATATGGAAAAATGAATAACACAAATGAAAATTCAAACACAATACGACATGTTGTCGTTTACAAAATATTTAAACATATACATAACACCAATCATATGTTTGTAAATGAGTGCTGGTGACTTCGTGTCTAGACGTGTAGTCTCGTGCAAGAACAGATATGCGTGGATTGCTCTGGAGACCTGTAGAACTTTCGCGGTCTTTCAAGGATTTTAGGCCTACAATATATAAACAGACGATGGTGCAAGAGATTCAGTCATTAGTTTTATTCGAAGAACTAGTGAGAGATTCAGACATCAGTTATTATTCGAAGAAAAGAAGAGAGTCAGTTATTTGAGAAAGATTAAGTGTTTGCTGTGATTATTCAACTTGGATTTGTGACTGAAATTAGATTTACGGAAGCTGTGATTTTATTTCGTCAATCTATACGATTCGTCAGAAATTACTGCTTGTGCTGAGAGTCGACGAATTTATTGAACTGTGAACTGTTCCTGAACTTCTTCATTTAAGCTTCGGAATTACTTCGTGGGACCAAATTCACACCCTAGACTGGAGTTTGAGACTTTCATTTTAGATCGATATATTAGATACTGGCCAGTACCATTTTCTAATGTGATTAATTTTGAAGTTTGAAACTAGTATTATTTTGTTTTGTAATTAATTTCGAATGTTGTAACTTAATATCTATCACTGTTATTATATAATTTATGTTATATCTGTTATATTTGTTAATAGTTTAGTGTAATAAACTATACAATCTGTTATCTGTGTTTTTCTGTTGCGTTTAATCTACGAAGAATATAAAAGAAAAAAATACGTAACAGTAGGTTGATATAGATCTTGAAAAGGAACAAAATTTATCGGGTATCACGTTTGGTATTTATTGGTGTTGCACAAATATTAAGCAAATAATAAGGAAAGAAAAAACTCATACATTAATTTGCCCTAATCCCACCTCAAAGAATGTTAAGCGTCGCGGCTATTAAATGGTTATTCCTGGTTTCATTTGTAATTGAAAGAAAACATATTAGAAAATAGCTTAGAGTTGGACATCACTCCTTTTAGAAACATCAAATTAGAAACAAACAACTTTACGCCTTTGTTTAGGTGCAATTATTTTATTGAGTTTATTTAGTGTTATTGTGTCTATTTCAATGATATTATAAACATATTAAAATTGCCTTTTCAGTTGTTTATATATAATGCCTTAAAATATCGAAGGAATTATTATTTTAATATTCCAAACAAATACTTACTGCATGTTCGGTGAACGACCAGATATGCTACAAATGTTTTAGAAGTCAGATTTTACAAAGTTATAAACAGTAAATCAGGATAATTTGCTGTGAATGAAATAATTGGAGCCATTGCTGCTTTATCAACTCACCGAAAGCAGGAAATGTTGAGCGCTATAGGAATATCAGTACTCCAATATTGGATCTTTAAATCAACCATACAATACAAATATTTTATAAAAACAAACTTGTTAAAAAAAACGTATTACATTTTACATACCAGTATAAAAGGCGGTCTAAAATTATGATTAATCAAAGTTATAAAATTTGACGAAATTAAAGTTTTTTCTTTACTAAAATACATCTATTCTTCTTTTATTTCATCAGTCTTAAAGTAATTATTGAATAATCATATTTAAAAAAAATTACGCTAAAACAGAAATGGGTTAAAAAATATACGTGTTTACGCTGTAAAAGATGTCCCAGGTTAAAAGTAGGGATTCGATTTTCCTTGGTGAACGCAGCTGATAGTTCAGAATGACATTGCTATATGCAAAGCGCACGCAAACTGTAAAAGACATAAAAAGGGCACTTGAACAGGTAAAGTGAAATCTAGGCCAGGAAGTAGAAAGCGTATTGCGGACATTTCGACACAATTTTTCAACAGTAAAAAGGACAAAAGATAGTGAGTGCCAAATATTTATTTGTTTTCAGTCCAAGTTGGTAATATATGTGTTAGAATACGAAAATTATATTTATTAATTAGCATTTATTCATCACTCAAAACATTTTAAACATTAAAAATATTTGTAGTGTTATTTAAGCGTTTTTTTCTAATACATAATACATCAAAAATTAATTTTACATGGAATATTTCCTCAACCCAAACGAGCCTTTTTTGCATACGTTTTTCTCTACAAATGTTTTTTTTGACATCACTGAAACATAAATATCAAGCTTTCAACATAAGCAGTTGATTTTGGAATAATCATACTATAGTTTTGTTGCTAAGCGACGATTAATTTTTTGAGCATCATCAGAAAAGATCCGTTCAAGAGTTATCGAGATAGTGATAAAGGAAACAAACCTTTTTATAATTAGTGATACTGGTAACAATAAATCGGACAAGTACAAGTTCTTCATAGTAAAAATGAAATGATTTATTTATATCTTATTTTGTAGTTTTTGAAGCTAAGTTGGTTCATTTTTAAGTCACTTGTAAGATTAGATTAAATAACTTTCAAAACTCACATTATATAATATAAACGTTACGATGCATGTCATTATTGCAGGCAAAGAAGGAAAACATCGCCCCATTCTATGATTTTAAAAGATATTCGAATACATTATTTTCATCTTTAGTGCTAACAGAAGGTGTTTTAGTCTTCAGTGTCGTGGCTTCTTTTTATTCCGACTTTGATAATGAGAATCTTGGAATGGCTGTGCTATTAAACAATCAAGATACTTTAGGTAAGTTGTTTCCAGTGAAAACCGAATTGATAAAAATATTTTGATGTTGAAAAATAATAACAATTGAATGTGATAGTTTTGATTGTCTCAAAAATATCAATACACATGTTTTAAAATATATGGCAACATTTTGGTATGAAGATAATTAAGACATAATGAAATTATACATGAAAAGCACAAACAATGAACTTGATGAACATCTATATTTTAAAGGTAACTGGGAATTTAAGGCACCAAATAGTGAATGGCAAAGCCTCATAAAAAGTGAAGAAGAGGAGAAATTGGAACTTGATGTTGAACAAATCTACAAACTGTTACGTATTTTTTGATGTTTTAAGTTCTTTGTAGACTAAACGCAACAGAAAAACGCAGATAACACTTGTATAGTTGGCGGTGGGTGATGATGACCAGCTGCCTTCCCTCTAGTCTTACACTGCTAAATTAGTGACTGCTAGCATAGATAGCCCTTTAGTAGCTTTGTGCAAAATTCCAAAACAAAGAAACTTTTTTATCCACTTCTTGTACTATTACGAACTTTGTTTTTTTTCTTTAATTATAAGTTGGAACATTGCTGTTTAAAAACGTGATATTGGTGACATGGACGATATTGAATTATGGTATATTATTTTACCTATAGTCTATAAGTATGACCCGAAACCTCTGACAGACGTCCATCTTTATTTGAATCAACTTTGTGGATGATATCAATGTTGTTTATTTTAATTTTTATTCATGATTTTTACGTGTGTTATATTGCATATTGTGTGAATGTTTCACCACATTATAGCAGATCACGTTGATCACAGATACTTCATCTTTAAGTTTATAGAAATAAATATCATTAATATTTTAAAGGTAAGCACATGTATAATTAGTTAAGAAGTTCTAGTAAAATTATTTTACTCTTCTCCAAAATATCAATTTGTATTTTCTGGTAATAGTTTAATAATGACTAGAATATGTTTCATTATTTACTTGTTGTCCAAGATATTTGTTGTGTTTTTTATGGTTGTTTTAAAATAAGGGAAATACAATTTTAAATTATTATCGCCCTATTTGAAAAGCTGTAAATATCTTTCTTCAGTAATATTACAATATTATACATTCGCGATTTATAATGCATATATATATATGTACATAATTTATTGCTTTATAATATGTAATAATACTTCGTTTAAATGTAGACGTGATAATAGGCGGACTGAGAGCTGCAAAGCTTAGTGTTGAATGTTTTTGCTTTTGATGATTGTTAGCATTGGGCCCGGCATGACCAAGCGCGTAAGGCGCGCGACTCGTTATCCGAGCGTCGTGGGTTCGAAATTAAAAATAATTATAATAGATAAAGTATTATTAATACTTAATTTCAAACATAATTGAAATATTAAAAAGTATTTATTTAGCATGCATCTTACTGATAATCTAATTTAAAGTTTATGATTGTAGCAGTAATATCAACACACCAAATTCCACAAATCTCGGCTTGAACAGTAGCTCTGATCTAAACAGATATTCGTTAAACTTAAATTGTTGATCCGTTGAAAAAAAATGATAGAAAACGTAAATCACATATGTTTGAATTTCGCTCAAAGCTACTCGAGGGCTATCTGTGATAGCCGTCCTTAATTCAGCAGTGTAAGAGAAGAGGGAAGTCAGATAGTCATGATCACCTACCGCCAACTCTTGGGCTACTCTTTTACCAACGAATAGTGGGCTTGACCGTCACATTATACACTCCCACGGCTGAAAGGGCAAATATGTTTAGCGCGACGCGGATGCGAACCCTGCGTCCTTCAGATTACGAGTCGCACACCTCAACGCAATTGGCCATGCCAGTCCGTCAGTTATGAATAATAATTCAACTTAAAATCACGTTAATTAAATGAATGTGTTTGTGTTTTGCTTATAGAAAAGCCACAAAGGTCTTTCTGCTCATTCCACCGAGAGGAATCGAACTCCTGATTTTAGCTTTGTAAATCCGGTGACACACCGCTGTACTAGCGGGAGATTAATTGAATGAAAACAGTTAAAAAGATTAATTTTTTCTCTATTTTATTACTAATAATTAATATAATATTTATCAAACATTTTTAGCATTTGACAGAAATATACGCAGCCTTTATTTCACTGGATATCTTTTTTTATTTTAAATGTGTTTGGAGATTTAATATTGCACTCATAAGTTAGGTAAGACACGTGAAATGAGTGAGTAAACAATACCTTGATATCGAAAACGATATGATTATATTTTCTAGATATTACGTTTTCGACAGCATTCATTGCATTTTTCTGATATATAAGAAATAACGGAATGATGTTGAGAAATTACCAGAGTGATTTATTTCACCATGAAGCCTAAAATCTCATTTTTTTGTTTTTCTATCTGGTAGTTATCTGTCATTATAAATAATTGTATGTCAAGAATTTTATTAACTGCTTAGCTAGAGAAGGAGCTAGCTGATAACCCCGATTTTTACAATTATAAGCTCTGAAGGTGGTGGAAGAAGCACCTACAGCAGCTAACTGTTGTATAAAATTTAACCTCATTGTGTATCCAAAATCAAACTTAAGACTATATTCAAATTTTCTGAAGAAACTGATAGGTATAAATTGTAAAAATTATCAATTTCCAGCTATGTCCGTATGAGTAGAGAGGTGAGAAAAATTATTGTTTCTGTAACACTTTTAAATGCACATAAAAAACAGAAACTTATTAAACCTTCTCATGTTTTTACATATTACATTTGAAAAAAAATCTGTTTTTTGCGAGTTTCATCACATATTTATATCAAGAATCATCATATCAGGAGTCACGTCCACTTTGTTTGTTTCTTTTGGAAATTTTCACAAAGCTACTCGAGGGCTACCTATGCTAGCCGTCCCTAATTTTGCAGTGTAAGACAAGAGGAAAGGCAGCTTGTCATCCCCACCCACCGCCAACTCTTGGGCTACTCTTTTACCAACGAATAGTGGGATTGATTGTCACACTATAACGCCCTCACGACTGGGAAAGCGAGCATGTTGAGCGCGACGCGGTTTCGAACTCGAGATCCTCGGATTACGAGTTCCGCGCCTTACGCGCTTGGTCATGCCGGGACCAATGTTAACAATGAAATTAAATATTAAGTATTACATATTAATACTCAACATGTTATAAAAATTGCAGTTTGAGAACTCAATTGCTTCTATTTACATATTGATGAGAAGCAACAATTCAGGTTATTGGTGGAAAAAATCATCAAAAGTTAATAATATCTCAAATGGCTTCACTGGACAACTGAATTTAAATAATACTTCCTCTCAGCATGTTTAATGTAATGTTCTTGGAACAAAACATGAAGATTTAATCAGTTTTTTAATCGCACTAAAACAAATCACAATTGGTCGGTAAAATATAGAAGTAGAAATTTTACTGCAATTTCCTGATTGTTCACATTTTCCATATCAAATGCTGAAAAAAGTGTTTATTTTTATTTTTCTTATTTTCATCTTTCGAAGCTTTACTCAAATAAGTGGTTGAGTCTAACAACGCTAAATGCATATTTTTTTCTTTATGTTCATTGGCAAGATTTTTTGCAGTAGTGAAAATTAGGATGTCAACATATAAAATGTCTTATTTTTAAAGGAAAATGTGAAACAAGAATATATTTTTTATTTATTTCATCGAAATAAGCTTCATTGGACTCAATACATTTCTGCCAATGATTTGAACTTTTGAAGTGCAATATTTAGATAACTGGACGTCTTTTGAAGAAATGAAGTCTTCAGAGACACTTTCCATTGACCTTTGATTTGCAAACTTTTATCCTTTAAAATGTCCAGATGTTTAAAGATGTGATAATCTATAGTGGAAAAATATACTAAAAGGTTTTTAGTTTTTGGACAGCAACCTGTTAAACATGAGGTGGAGCACTTTTTAAAGCAGTATAGGTCTACTGTCATTGGAAATTTTCGTGACAACAGTTGATTCATAATTAAATAATTTTCTGCTGTGATTGTTTCTGTTGGATTAAAAAATGAATAATGAACAGCAAATCAAACTAGCCGATGATCACCAAATACTGAACTTAAGAATTTTAGGGTGCAGAGCTAGTTTGAGCAAATTTTGCGGCGCTTCTTTATTCTAAAGTCTCTGACCGGATCTTAAAGAATCGACTTGCGACTGAGGAGTGAGGAACAAATTTCAAATAGTTTTAGTTAATGGTTTTCAGTCAGTTCTTGAGGTACCCATTTATCAAGCTTTGTCAACTTACCAATTGGTTCAAGATATAAGAAAATTATAAAATTTTAAGATTAAGTTTGTCAGCAAATTCTTACACGATTTGACGGGTATCCGATCCAGTTAAGATCTTAAATTCTTCCTTATTAAAAGCTATCTGATAGCGTTTTCAGGGTTTATATTACCAGAGCGAAATCTCCTAAACCAGCACTGTGTTGTGCAATCAGTAGCTGTGGCATCACCAAATGCATATTTGATGTGAAAAGCAGCTGTCGCTTCATTTTGACCAAGCTTAAACTTGTAGAAGTAAATTACACTGATAACAATTTTACCCCTTGTGTGTATGTGTGTGTTTCTTACAGCAAAGCCATATTGAGCTACCTGCTGAGTCCACCGAGGAGAATCGAACCCCTCATTTTAGCGTTATAAATCTGTCAAATTTCCTCTGTTCCAGCAGGGAACTATCCCAGAGTGGCAAAACTCAACAAAATGACTTAGTTTCTGAAATAAGAAAAATGTGAACACTTGAAATGAACCGGACAATATAGTATATTAATGTGAAAAATTGACAATTATATTTCTTTTCTTAATTACCAGGTATCGAGTTTCAAATTTCAACGTGAAAATCCTACATTTCTTAATCAAGAACTTGATACTATTTACTCTATGACGTTATATATAAATTATGAGTAATAATTGTTCGTATTCTCAGCACTTATGCATTTCATTAAAAAAGCCCATACCTTCATGATCTATTGTTTTGTTTTGTTTTTGTAATTTTACAGTTGTGGTCATTGCGTTGGAGGAAATACAGGATTGCTACCAGATTTCGGACAAGATCACTGTGGTGTATGTCATGGAAACGATGAATGTGTTGGTTGTGATGGTGTTCCAAACAGTGGATTGATTCTAGATTCCTGTGGAAAATGTAGAAATTCAGATCATGATATCGGTATGTTAATAAATTGGTTAAATAACCAATAAATGTAACAATATATATAAAATAACAGCTTATATTATGAATGTAAGTTCCTTTGCACATAAAGAAATCAGAAATTCCACACATACCAAAACTGCTAATTCTATACAAAAGGCCAAAGTCGTTTAACCATTACTGAGTGTAATATGAGCTTTGTTTCTTTTTCAATGATATAAATCTATTGTTATCCTTCTAGGTAATATCGTATTAAATAGCTTGTTTATTGTATCTTCATTTCAAATGTCTGCCGTAAAGTGCAATTCACAAGTCGCTTGTGAGTATCTGTTTTTACTGACCAGGTCTTGTGTGCGTTTTTTGATTCGATTATGAAGGAGCTGGTCGTGAATCTAGGGAAATCTATGAAAGCAAGAAAAATTATTCATCATTTCGTCTGCCAAAAAATGAGGATCATTATATATCCATACATTAATAAACAATTCAGTTGAATGGAAAATTATATTTCTAAGTCTTGAACTACCCCTGTTTGTTAAACTATTACAAACAGTATCTTATATTGATGCATGTTATATGTGAAATGTATTTCTATCATGTTTAAAACTAGTAATAAAGTCAGACTTCGCAGGCGGTCCGGGAATAGTTTGGAGATGCTCTCTTTTATGTGCTTTGGACCTAAATGATATATTTTCAAGACATTTTGAAGATAATCTGGTCGCTGGATCAATATCTTTCATAAGATGGCGTATTTAAAACATTCTTTAGCATCTCTGAAAATCATTGTGCATTCCTTAACACTTGTGTGCAAAGTTTAACTCCGGACTTGACAATTTGCTATGTTGACTGTTTTAATTTTTGTATCATAATAAGTCTCTGTAAAATAATTTATCGTAGATATCTTTTAAGTAGCTCTGCACGAAATTTAATAATACAAAGAAAATGTGAATCATTATTCTTGCAAAAAGGTCTTTACTGTTGTTTGAATCGCGGGTATTTTGTAGAACTACATGTGAAATGATAATAACTGACACAAATACGTCTAAGTAAGTTCTGAATAGTTGGAAGATTTATAAATAATAAGACAGAGAATAATTATAACATTGTTTTGTGTAAAAAGTTTTCATATATTTTATTGATATCATTATTTTAGAAGACGCTTAAATTTATACAAATTTCAGATTTTTCAAATTGCAAGTAATTGTCTTCAGTGAAATGCATTATTACTCCTCAACGTTCTAAGTATTTCAGTTTTTTGAATTATTATTAATGTAGCAATATATGTTGTAATTTATTTAGGTGTGACATAACTTCTTTAAATTAGGATTAAGATACTGAAGATGAAAACTGTAAAATTACGAAACGTTTCTCTGTGTCTGTTTTTATGTAAATGATATTGTTGAAAGTAAGAGTTGTAACCATTTTATTGTCAAACATTGTTTCACTTTGAAAACATCGATTACTAATAATTGTAAATTGAAGGATCTGAAACGAGCTTACTTGCTAATGCCACAGTTTGATATGGTTTTATTTTATATTCTTAGATTGTTTCACGATTAAACTACATCAAAATTATTTCTTGGATGCTGGCAAGATGTATGAAATTTTAAAAATTATAGTCGTTGGAAACAATGTACAGAGTGTATCTGTACTTGCTTGTCATCTTGTCCCAAAATTTAATGTATCAATCAAGGTAAGACGTGAGTTACAAAACAAATTGTTGCTTGTAACCTGTTTTCAAGATTATAAATAGACAATGATAATTCGTTTTGTAACCCATAGAGATGTTCTAAATAATTTTCTAGCAATGAAAAAATTCTATTGTATGATTAAAAATAACTGTTGAAAGATTTATTAGAAAACAAAATAAATAATGATTTTTCTTCTTCTAGATAAAAATTCCATTGGGAAATTACTATTAATATACATTTGTTATTATACATGTTGTTTCAACTACAGTTTTCAGATTCTTGTTTCGTACTTTTACTCGAAGTTATTTTATATAATTAGTTTGAGCCAAACAACGCCTACTGTGCCAAACATTTCTTATAGTAACTTTTATTGATGGTTCTCTCATTTCATACATTACTTATCTGTCTTGTTCTGTATAGTTTAGACCTATTTTATTGTTTTAATATGATTCTTCAAATTATAAGTATTAGTTATGTTTCTAGCACTTTCCGAGGACGTAAAAGTATACTGAACAGTCAACATAATTTTCAATAGGGTAACATAATTACAGTGAATTATTTTTCTCTAACCTTAACGTTAAACTATAGTTAAGGTTTTTAAGGCTTACAGTCAATAAAATTAAGAAATATATCATGTTTGTTACGTATTTTTTTGTTTTATGTTCTTCGTAGATTAAACGCAACAGAAAAACACAGATAACAGCTTGTATAATTTATTACACTAAACTATTAACAAATATAACAGATATAACATAAATTATATAATAACAGTGACAGATATTTAGTTACAACATTCGAAATTAATTACAAAACAAAATAATATTAGTTTCATACTTCAAAATAAATCACAATACAAAACGGTACTGGCCTGTATCTAATGTAATGATCTAAAATTAAAGTCTCAAATTCCAGTCTAGGGTGTGAATTTGGTCCCACGAAGAAATTGCGAAACAGTTCACAGTTCAATAAATTCGCCGTCTCTCAGCACAAGCAGTAATTCAGATGTATCGTAGAGATTGACGAAATAAAATCACAGCTTCCGTAGATCTAACTTCAATCACAAATCCAAGTTGAATTTTACAGCAAACACTTAATCTTTCTCAAATAACTGACTCTCTTCATTTGAAATAAAACTGATGTCTGAATCTCAATCTTTTTCTTCGAATAAAAGTAATGACTTAATCTATCTTCTTTTTTCGAATAAAAACTGATGACTGAATCTATCTTCTTTTTTCGAATAAAAACTGATGACTCAATCTCTCTCTCGTCACCGTCTTTTATTCCGATAGGCCTATTTCTCGAACAATCTCGCAATTTCCATACAACTCTAGAGCAATCCGCTCGTGTTCGTTCTTGCACGAGACTACACGTCTAGACACGAAGTCACCAGCACTTATTTACAAACATATGATTGGTTTACTTAATTCAAGAAAGTTCTAAATGTTACCCTAAATAAATAACAAAATATTAGTTTAAACTTCGAAACAATAATATCAATATGGAAAAATAAATAATAGAAATGAAAATTCAAACATAACACGACATGTTGTCGTTAACAAAATATTTACACATATACATAACATGTTTTATTAATCAAACTCTGAAAGTACAGAAACCACACTAATTATGTCATGTTACGTATAATAATTGTTCTCGGACTAGACTGCAATTTATTATCTTGCGTATTATAACTTCAAATAGCCCGAAAATGAGTTAATTTTTAATGTTAATTTCGAAGTTTATTGAACGTAGATATATATATCAAACTTATTAAGCTTGCTAAAAAGTTAACAGATACATTTTTTTTCTTAATAGAAATAAATTTTAACATACAAATATTAATACTTTAAATAAATATATCCATTACAAATAATTATAGATAATGGTTTAAATATAAAAGTTTTACGAACTGATCAATAATATTGAGTGTTTGAAGTATCTGATCAGAAACGTTTTTTATATTGTATGGATAGTTCAAGGCGAGTAATTATTTTGACTTTATAAAAGTACACTTCACTTAATAAAGACGCTAACTGGTTCTTAACACATAAGTTTCTAAATGGCAAAGTTATAAAAGATTTTCGTAGAAATGCTAACCTTCAAAGTTAATTTGCTGAAGTTAAACGGTTTACGGTTTTAGAAATCCATAAAAAAATTCAAAACAAATATCGGAAGTTTATCGATCAGTACTTGTTAATCGCACTTTACCTTCTTAGGTATATCGTACACCAATTGTAGCAAACGTACAATGTAAGATGCCTTTTCGATTGTTGGTTTCTAAATGGTAGATGAATTTCTCGAAACTTTGTAGGGTAATTGAATTGAAAGCTAGTAGTAGTTACATACACGAATAGCACATTGATTATTCTTACTCTCGATAATCATCTACAACTTCAGTTAAAAGGTGTGAATTTCGCAATATAGATTTAACAGTATATTTATAAATATATATATTTAACTAAACTAAGTATCGGTAATAAAATAATTATATACTTGAAAATCTTTTATAGTCATACATAGAAATATACCAAAAATAGGAAAATGATTTAAGTAGAATTAGAAAAAGGAGGGAAGTAATCGAAAGGGAGGGAGAAATTGTTTCAAAAGGTTTTAAAAAAAGCGATAAGAGTTCGAACCAATCCATAGAAAGTTACATAATCTTTGTTAGTAGTGTAGTGTATGTAATATTTGAAGAACTGTATTTTTCACATGTACGTTAATATAAGAAAATAAAAATTTCAATATTAATAAACATTTATGTTTACACTATGTTGTTGTTTTCTTGTGAATATTTCAGATCAAAACACCAAAACTGGAAAAGATTGCAATTCCAAAAATATTAAGGAAAATTAAAAGTTGCTTCGTTTACTTAAAATGGAAGATGGAACCTGACTGTACTCATGGAATGTACTCACTTCAATGTGATGTACAGACTAACAATGTCACACTTAGAGTCAAATTGGCAGAAGACGAATCATTATTCATACTCAATACTGGCAACAAGAGAATAGTAAATGATGAACTGACAACAATACGACTTGAAAGTCAACAATATGTAAGTTATTAAAAAGTTAATACTTTTTGTATTACACAAGCCATTCACAAGAGCATACAAAATTATTATTTTTGTCCGTAAACTTAATAATATCTATAATGGTTTCCATTAAATTAAAAGATTTAGGTTATTCATAAATACATTGATTTTAAAAAAAATCTGTAATAAAAGTATAAAAAACAAATATAAAATAAAAGTATATACTTTATCTGTAAACAAAAATAATAGTTGAATTCATTACTGTTGTAGTTTAATGATGGCTTAAAACGTAAAATAAGTATAACTGAGTACAAGATGAAATTCGGAAGAAGGTCGAAATGTTTTTTATCTACTTTTATAAAAGTTTTAATATTTATACAAGATGTTTTGGGAAATAACATATTTACTTCAAATGAGTTTTTTGTAATCACAAATTAATTGTTATACTTGAGGTATTAACTGTTTTTCACCAAAATTTGTACTAACGCAAGAGCGGTTTACCATTATTTTAAATGTTGCATTGAAGTTGTTTTAAAAAAAAAGGTCGTCATACTCTGTCGAACATCTAAACCATTGATAGTGAGAAAAATATTGTTAAATTTTCAAATAAACTATATGAATTTCATGTTTAAGACCAAATACAAGTAATCTCTCCCATTAAAACTGAGAGCTAGTCTATGAATTATGTAAAGAAGTGATGCAATTTTGTAAAAAAAAATATTGTATCCAATAAGCTGTTTGTAGTGAGCATTGTAATATTACTTATTTGAATAATTTTTCATAAATTTAATGTTTAAAGTATAAGCTTCATTGATGTTTGGAACCGGAATAATTTATTAGTGATGCTGATATCGATGCACACATAGTCATTGTAACTAGATAAATTGTAAAAAAGAAGAATTATTTAAGTTAACCTAAATCGCTTCCAGTGATGTAAATGATTACTTATATCGTTCTCTCAGTTACTTTTAGAATGTAACTAAATAGAAACAGATGTTTTGTAAAATATAAAGTTAAAAGGAAAGGTTTGGGTAAGATAAGATACATAAATGAAATATTCTAAATGGTTGTGTAACAACAACGAGTTAAAATAGTTGAAATAGCGTAGATATGTTAATTTGATCAACATCTGAAAACAAACAAATGAGAATAATTTTTCTTTTCTAAATATATAGGTGAAAAATACGGACATAGCAATTTAGAAAAAAAACAACAACTGAATTTTCCAAAACTTTTTGTTATTCCCATTTAGAAACAGAAAATAATTCTGATTTTATATATATGTTTACAGTGAATAAAAAACGTGTACTGACGAAGAAATTTGAAAAAAGAAATCGTTGCTTATTTAACATGTATCAGCTGCATATAACCAAGTATATAAACCGTATATACCATTTTCAAACGTATGAGAAAGATAATGCCAAAAATAAAATTCCGTTGAAATATGAAACTTGGTTTATAAAATGGGATGAGTGTGTAATAGTGTTTATATTTATAAAATTTTAATGAACTCAAATACAGAATACCAGAACATAAAGGTATTTTACAGTATGATTAATTTCAAAGTTTACCAATGGAAGAACACATATAAACTTCCAGATACACAATTTTGTGGGATAAAACTATAATTCTATCTAATCACCACAGCGTGATTGCTTTTAATTACTGAGAACAATTAAATATAGTAAAATAATATATAAAAAGTAAACAATAATATAAGACAAACAATACACAGCTTGTGATTGTATTGCAGTATGCCATTTCCTAACATAAAGATTTGTCTTAAATTAAGAAAATGACGTAAAATTTCATTTTATGAGACTTTTAAAAATGGTGTTTAAATATTATTTGTAAAAGAAATACATTTTTACTCCCACCTTACACATATATATTAGTGATTAATAATATACTGATTTCTTCACCGTGACTAATAACACTGCAAAACTATTTTTTGATATTTTGCTTCCTTAAAAGCTTTTGCTGATTATGACAGGCACCTGTTGGGTATGCACAAATATATTTTGCTTTTGTTTCATCACGTAGAAACACTGAGAAATAGTTGTTGTTGTTTCGAATTAAGGATAAAGCTACACAATTGGCTATCTGTCCTGTGCCCACCACGGGTATCGAACCCCGGATTTTAGCTTGCAAGTCCGCAGACATACCGCTGAGCCACTGGTGGGCCTGAGAAATTGACAGTTAACTGTTTACCAGCAATAATGTATTTAATTGCGTTTATGTTTCTTATACGCTACTAATTTCAACATCATTAAAAGTGTTTTCCTCCTGATTTTCGTTTATATTCAATATCCGGTGCATCAAATTGCAGTGTCCAACTGTAGTCAGCAAGCATTGTCGGATTCCAGTTGCCCTGATATCGTTTTTCCATTGTAGCAGAACTGAATATTTTGATGAAACGATACGTGATTGGCAAATATGGATGTGATTTGCGTAATCAGCAGCCAAAAATCTATAAGGAACAATGCTCAATAAGTAGAAACTTTGTTGTGCAGTGTTATCAAATTAAAAATAAATGTTTAACTGTTCTAAGCTATTATGAAGACTTAAATGTATTTCCATCCAATCATTTGATTATTTAAGTGCTATAAAGAGACTTTTACATCAGTATAAACCTTCTTAATAGTCTAAATATCTTCAATGTATAAAGGTTACATAAATACTTCATTATTTAATGTTTACATTAGTAGATCTCCAGTAAAAACAAAACAGTATGAGGTAGTTCCATGAGTTACTGAATTTCAAACGTATAGTTTACTAATATTCATATAGCAACGGTCATTTATGATGATTCAGTTTTCGAACAATGTGAAAATACTTAAATATTTTGTTAAAAGCACAAAATCTACTGATAAACTGTGTTTTACGGTGATTTTATGTAAAGCTACATCTGAAAAAAAGATATACCTTTCACACCGTACCTTTCGTTCTCACTATTTACATTTCAATACTGAAATCAAAACATTCAAATGTTTTTTTTTTCTTATAATTTTTTGTAGGTTGAGCTAAAGCTGGAAGGCTTTCCTACCATGAAATATGATTTCTATTGCTGGGGAATGCATGCTTCAGAAAAAGTTTCATTTAAAACAAGGAAAATTGCAGATGATATTATTGAATGTTATGAACTTGACATGCCAGTTTGTGAATTTAACGTTACCGTGACAACATTCAAGAACATTTATGAAAGGTAATGCTTATTAAAGTACTTAGTAAAAAACTACGAATTATAAATAAATATTAACAATATACAATTTTTATTACTACAAACTATCATCAAGTATATATCGAAAGTTTTTCTTTTTAGTAAATCTGATAAAATGATCATGCAGTTGGGTTTTAATGATAACAAATACGGTCGTATTCACAATCTTGAATAAAAAACTAAAACATTTCGCTTTTCACTTTTATTGTCAAATTTGTTACATAACTTGAATAGTTTACATTTCATTGTTTAACAGAAATTCTAAATTTTATGCAACAATAAATTGACTGTGACCTATTATTACAAAAGAAGTTTTACAAGAATGTCCCACTGTATTTATATACATTATTTTTGTACTGATATACAAGTGTAAAGTGCTTGAACAGGCAAACAAGAGTTTTAGGTTTATCAAAAGTGTCTAAAATAATGTTTGATTGCAGATGTTTCCTTAATATCAATTTTAATTTCTTCACCATGTAATTCGGATTACAAGTATGTCAAACCACAACTTCACATACATTTCATATCAACTTGAAGATGATATTTAGGTTTAAAATGAAAAATGTCAACTTTTTGTTTTTATTCCAAAAAAATGTAACTGATATTAAATAAGATAAATCGTAAGTTTAAAGAAATTATTAATTTCAATACATGCAGATTTGGATTTATATAACATACTGTTATTATGTTGTTAATAAAGAATTTTTACCAGGTGATAATTTCAAACACGGGTGAACTTTAAAGTAAGATTATTAAAAATAAAAAATCAATAAAACGTACTTTGATGATTCTACTTACTGTGAATCCATGCATTAATATATATTTACGGCAATGTCCACAATTTAAGTTGATCAATATAAATAAGATAAAAAGTTATGCCTGTTGTATACCATATAATTAGTTAACGGGGTGTGATTAGATATTCACCAAAATTGGTATGAAGGTTTGTTGTGTTCATATGGACAAGCATTCAAATTTTAGGTTTCACATATTGTGTTTTGCAGTTTTTCTCACAATTACATATAAGAGAAACACTTTTTATATGAATCTGCATTATTCCAGTCATTTATAAATACAATCAGCAATGTTATTAAGGTTTCATTATTCGTATATTTAAATTAATTCATGTTATCAACTTGAATTTTTGGAATATATATTAATGATAATATGGATTTAACAATGATTTCATTACACCATATAATGTAGTGATTCGTAGCTGTCAAGCACACGTATGTTGAGAGTATGGACAGGTGGTTGGCGCGCTTGACTGTTAACCTGAAGGTGTGGGTTTGAAATCTGGTCTTCTTTAATGTCATTTTTTAGTCATGTGGACATTATGATGTGGCGGTATGTGATGAGGACTAGTTTCGTTGTTCCTAGCCCTTCACCGGTAAATCAAGTACAGTCAACACACATAATCTTCGTGTAGCTTTTTGCAAAATTCAAAGAAACAAACAAAACAAAATTAAAGACATCTTTATTTTTATCCATTACCTTCTGTATTATTTACATTTGTTTGTTTGAATTTTGTTCACAGCTACTATTTTACTAATGAATAGTAGGTTTAACCGTCACATTATAATGCCCCCACGACTGAAAGAGCGTACATACCAAACTGGCCATGCTGCTGTATTATTGAAGACATGTTTATTAAATAACAAAACTCTGAGCACGAACATATATTTCATGTCACTCACCTAATGTATCAAATTAATAGTGTTCTATAAATTTATGTCTATGGTTTTTGACAAGATGGACCTTTTTCTTAAAGATACTTATAAACTTCAAAAATTATCCCTTGGTAACAAATGCTTTGAAATTCTCATTGGAAAGTATATGTAGTCTTGGCCAAAATATTTGTGTATTTTTCAACAAATGAAATACAAATACACTTGACGTGTAAATCTGGGATTCACATGTTATATTAAACATCATAATACGTAATTAGTAACAGAAGACAGCTTATATGAATATCATGAAGGATTTATTAGTAAAGCAAACAATTATGTTACACACAGGTAGAAATATAATATCAAGTTATTATAAATAGTATCTGTAACATTATATTAGTCTGAATTACACATGTATTTAATGCATTAATTGTCCTCTTTTCGCTGTAATAGCTATCGTTGATGAGGTTAGCGATGTAATTCATCGTAGTTTCACCACACTTGAAGAAGCTCCAATTCAGATACAGTGAACTATTTAGGGTCTCAGAATTTTCCTACTCAGTGTTTACCAACAGTTCTCAAACAGGTTAAAATGTGGAGAGTTTGCTAACTATGTCAGTCTTTTAATGTCCGACTGTTCGATATACTGTGAGCAATTGCAATGTCATCTTGTAATACAAAGCTATTACTAAACCTTTCCTTAGTATATGGCAGACACATCGTCTTCATGTGATAACTATAAAAGTCGCTACTGATATTTCCCTGAAGGATTTGATGAGCAGTTCTTACACCTTGAAGAATAGGTTCCCAACATATACTAACTTATCTCCTGTGGGAAAGAGAGTTTCATCTAATCATATCTTTATGCAAATGACAAACACGACTTTTTCCGTCAGCCTTGACAAACTGGAAACAGGGTTCTTCTCACAAAATGAAATGTCAATATTGTTCGAACTGTATGTTGGCATGCTGTATTGCCTTTGTAACACGATTAGTTCTTGTTAACACTAACCCTTCTTGCAAAATGACGTTGTTTGGTCAGTCTCCTATGCATTATTCTTCAGGTAATCCAAGAAATAATGAGGTAATGCATTACTTTGGTAAAGTGTCGCAAAACCTTTTTCAGCTTCGACTTCTTAACTTGAACAGTACAAGGTCATCTAAGAAAGTAATTTTATAGCGTATGTCAACAGACTTCGGGATCAAAGTTTCATGTAGTCCGATAACGTTTCATGATTCTGGATACAGTATGCTTGGAGTTCCATACTGCTCTGGCCGTGTGCTTTTGCCTCAAAAATCTTATTTTTGTAACACTAGGCTTGTGTGAAGGCATGGCGACAATTGAATACAGATTAATTTTCTTAACAAAGTGTTGATAAGTTTTGAAAGATTTTTCACTAAAAAGTGACAATTTTATTAAAAAATAAACACGTGTGCATGCGAGTCTTCAAAAACAAATGGTTAAAACGTACTGATCAGAATCACAACTTGTACATATTT